>JABXJD010000074.1:1002500-1200000 GCA_013375575.1 Percina caprodes
CACTGGTTTTCATTTTAAACTAATTGTATACCCAGTACTGGTTCCATGTTATCAGAAATGTGGATAGTAATTGGGAACATGAATTGGTCATTTGACAAGGAAAGATTGGCAGAACAATAACTCTGATCCAATCAAAATCACAATTGTCAGATGGACAGCACTCTAGCCCAATGGATTGGGGGGGGGGTATTTCAGGTGGGGACTGTGCCACCATGTAGTGTGAAACACAAGTTCACACTTCACAACTTGCTGTCTTGTAATCAGGAGTCTTGAAGTCGTGGTTTTCACACTACATGGCTGACCAACGCCAGGGTGTTACACACTACAAGCTCTTCCACCAGGAGGAATCCCAGATGAGTATGTGACATAGGAAATAATGTACGTGTGAAAATGGATGTCTGCCAGAAACAAGTTAAGTTATAATAAAAAGTTATACATGATATAACCGCTAGATGACATGTGACTTGCCATCTTCTGAAAACTCTACGAGTTCTGTTAAGTTTCAGCCATATTACCCTCACTGCCCCAAGTGATAAAGAGTCAGTTTATTGTCTTTTCATTAATATTCATGGTGCTATTTTAACTTCTGCCTGCCCATGTGTCAAAGTACAATCTCTGGGCATCAGGCCATATGTGCATGTACATTTCTGTGTTTATACCTCAATATGAAACTGTTGTGTGGCTGTGTGTGCTCGTGTACATGTGTATGTTCAGGCCCTGGCAGAGGGACAGACGGCGCCCTGGGAAACGGCCAAGAAGGATGAGAACCGCAACAAGAATCGCTATGGCAACATCATCGCTTGTGAGTACCGCAATGACATAGGTGGACCGCTAATGCAGTACTTTCTGCTCAGTGTGACTGTGTGATTTAGATCAGTTTGAACTCTGGTTGAGCCTAGTGAGGATTGGCCTGGGTTGGTTTCAGTATGGTGTATTTCAAGTGACTTTTTTTTAATTTTGTCTAGTTTGGTTTGGCTTGATTCATTTGACGCTATGTTGCTCGATTGTTTTTTTCTAGTGTGTAGTTTCTGTCGCCCCCATGAGGAATTCTAAGTAATGACAACACTGTCCACGCGTCCACATGATGCAAGCCTTCAGTAACCGCACACCACCCCACCCCTCCTCTACACAGTTGCTAGTAACCAAGGAAGACACGGAAGATTAAAAAACATAATGGACTTTTCAGAAGAGGTCATTATCTTCAGTTCACTCGAGTTTCTGCACAAGAAAGTCGCCAGAACGACACAATCTTCTGAACATAGCCATACTCAGATATACAGAGAGAGTCTTAATTAGCTTTGTAGCAACTCATTTGGCGATGGCTTGAATGTAACGGATGCCCATTAATTTAATAAAGTTACACACTGAAGCTTTACCTGAAGCTTTGATTGGTTTGGGGTCTTTCATTGTTCATGGTTGGTTTTCACTGCCTCGGTGACGCACGTCTCTCGGTCCACAATGTTGGACATATAACCGCCTGCTGAGAGTCATTCGCCTGTAGAATAGGGGTCTTCAACTTGTTTTAGGCCAAGGACTTCTCAGCTGACATAGCAGGGACCCCCTATTACTGTACATACAGGATATTCTATAAAAAATGTAGTTGCATATTAAACTTGGCCGGATGGATAAAAATGGATGGATTAATATCCATATATCATTTATACAGCAAGTTGTAATGTTACACATACTGTACATGTGGAAGGACCAGTGTAACTCTGTGGATGGCTACCATAGTGGCTGCCTTTCTTAGCGTATCATCAATTTTGTGTAAATTAAAATGCTTGTTTTTTTACAGCATTTTTGCTAGTAATAGGTTGGATTCAAGTTAATATATATTTCCAGGGTGGCCGCCCTGCAGTAACTCTAAAGACCTCTGCTGTAGCTATAACTTTTTTTTTTTTTTTTTTTTTTTTTTAAATATAAGAATCGGTCAAGACCAATGCACTGGGCGCTTTTAAGTGATGATAGCATTTCACTGGAACAGTGGACATTCACACTTCCTTTCCTTTGACAGTGAGACCTATTAAATAAAGCAAAACAACATGTTTAATTGAAAATAAAATAAGAATATGCACATTTAATGTGATCCATCTTTTTCCAAAATGCGATATCAAAGCCTATTCAGACTAATTTCCTAACTTCTATAAGACTAATACAGGAAACTACTGTGACAAAAAAATAACTCTGGATTTTATTTCAGTCGCACCTGATGATCAAAGCCTGCAGTCTCTGTTTTATACAGAGAGACATTTTGTTAAAATGAAGCTTCATTTTGGTGAAAAAGAGGCTGCAGTAATGATGTGCACAGTGAGATGCATACTGCATGGAGCGGGAGTGTGTGTGTCATGGCTTCAGGTTTATTCTGTGAAAGCAAAACTGGCTCTAACAGTGTGTGTGTGTGTGTGTGTGTGTGTGTGTGTGTGTGTGTGTGTGTGTGTGTGTGTGTGTGTGTGTGTGTGTGTGTGTGTGTGGGGGTGTGTGTGTGTGTGCGTGCGTGTGTGTGTGTGTTTTGCCATCAGAGTGTGAATTAGCATGTGAATGTGATGCCGTGTAATAAGTCAAGTGCTTGCAAAGATTTTGTGTGCACTAATCATGTGTGTGCGTGCTTGTTATCTTGCACTAGGCAACCTTCGGCCTCTATTAGGATGGAACACTAGAGGCACATTGGTTGGTTGAAGTTTTATTGACCGAGCGTGCAGGCGTATTTGCACATGTCTATACAATTAGACCCACATGCATGACCAGTATAATCCAGACTGCTGCACTTGTGTCCGTACATTTTACAATTCAAGTGTGTGTGTGTGTGTGTGTGTGTGTGTGTGTGTGTGTGCGCACGTGTGTGTATTTGCACGCACAGATTGGTGCGTGTGTACACATCTCATTACGAGGGTTTAGATGTCAAAGCAAAGACACTGCACTAACCTGAAGGTTTTAAAATGAAACATTTCTCTGAAATGAAATAGCCTGTCAAGGGCTTGATAGCCAACAGGAATTATGATAAATTTGCTATTAGTACAAATCCTTTAATTACAAGGTCCTGGTAATGGAAACTGTCCATCTTGCTTGCTGTGATTGCACAAAGGCTCATTTTCTTTGGGGAAATGTTTTAAAAGGTCCCCGGGGGAATCGACTTTCTTTATTAGAACAAGGAAGTTGTGAGACAGGCCGACCGATTGGCTGCATGCTGAAACTTTAAATATATGGGTAAAAGGCTATTCTCTCTTTTTTCTTCAGTCAGTGTGAACTTGCGTTCCCCTTTTGCAACACTCTTAGAACATACAGTACTGCCTCACAACAGGAATTGTCCCTTACACACACTGTATAGTTCTGTCAGCTATACGGGACTACGTTCCCTTATCACCAACCCTAGTCTTCTCTCTCACTGTCTCCTTATTAATGATTATTTAAACTAGGGCTGCACAATATGTCGTTTTTTTATCGTCATCGTGATATCAACTGGCACAATCAACACATCGTGAAAGGCTGTGACATATTGCACTTTAAAATGTCATTCTCTTTTTTAGTGTTGCCTTTCATATTCATTCCAATGTTAAATTTGTTGAATAAAAGAAAATAAATAATATCATTATTGCACAATTCAACAACGTTATACCGCATATTTTCCTCATATTGTGCAGTCCTAATTTAAGTTGTTTAAAATTGATTCATACAACAGTTTTTCTAAACAATATTTACAAAAGAGACCCTAACAGATACAACTAAGGAGACAGGAAACCTATACCGATCCACTACTTACAAAGAAAAGTGACAATATGACCATATACTCCACAAGACCATACCCAAACATCATTTACATAAAACATACTGCATAAGGATAGTCTTTTCAATAGCTGGTCATTCTTCCTAGTGTGGAAAACGTCATCTTGGCAACAAGTGGATGGATGCCCGACCAATCAGTAAACAACTGGAAATGACTTAAATGATGATGTGATCACGGCTCGTTGAATCTCCTGAACTAACTCTAGAAAACCAAGCCCTACACCTAAAATGGCGCATGATTCTGCATCGCAAACTGACTCTGTGAACAATTTCAGAGGTGAGTTAGGTAGCAATCTAATGTTTTCGGAACATCCAACACACATCAATAGAGATAAAAAAAGAAAGAAAGAGATGGCAACACTATACTCGGCAGGAAGGGCTCAAGTTTAAGTGTAACAGAAGAAGAGGCACCAGTTACTAAGGCTGGGTATCGTTCAAAAATCTTTTGATACCGATACCGTGACCTTGATACCGGTGCCTTAACGTTATAAAAAAAGAAAGACATTACCACATTATACATTACGGCACAACTCTTTTTAGGTGAGCCTGCCTCTGTGGAACATACAGTTTTTCCTGCGTAACATTGGACAGCCAATCCCAGACATTATTAGCCTGACAAGCCAGACTCACATCCAGATGTTGGTCCCCATTGGCAGGGCTCAATCCGAGGGGCGGGATTAACAGTCTTTCAAATTCCCTCTGTATGCAATAGGATAGCGCTGCAACCAACCAGAGCAACACTGGTTGATAGATTCAACTTTAAACTCCGAACACATCTTCCTTTTTTAAGAATGACTTCAGAGCTTAACTCCAAGTCTTCCGAGTCGCAACACATCGCTGTTCTCCAGCAGCAGAACCATCTTCTTTTTTTTTAAGTAGCAAGGAATTCACGAGGAACAGTCGCAACTTTAGCCCGCCCACCAACTCCATACACGATGTGATTGGCCTGACCAGAATTTGTTTTTTCTGAGGCATTTTGCGATACTCGCTACTTTAGAGAAAAATCTGTCTGTGCCTAAAAAATATCTAATGCGGTACCAAGCCCTACACATGACATTAAAGTCTGACTAGGTCGCCTGGGAAGTCATTTTGGTCTCCATGTAGTGACACCTCCTCTAACCCGAGCAAACTCTCACTGAGCCTCGGCAGATCTTGACGAGGGGAGCTGAATTTGTGGCCTGGCTTTGTGAGAATCAAACCAACACCCGAGATCTGACCCTAAAAATCCCCACAGAGGCAGCTGCGATAATCTCTCTATCCTTGTGAGGACATCTGACTTTCTGTGACTTCTGTGTCACACTAATCTTTTCATTTTTTGTTCTTCCCTTTCTCCCTTCTGCACACACATCAATACATATTTTTCACTACCTCTCTCTCTCTCTCTCTCTCTCTCTCTCTCTCTCTCTCTCCAATATAATTCAAAGGGGCTTTATTGGCATTAAAAGTTCCAATAACAATGTTGTCAAAGCATCAACATACAATTTGTACCAAATATTCAGACAGAACTCAATAAACAGTTATATGAACAATATTAGGATGATTTATATTAATTAGGCTATATAAATCAATTTACATAGCAAATATAACAATGAAAGTTACTAAGCAATATTTAAAAAAAATGATATCCATAAATGTAAAGGCTGAATGTTATATTAGATAAACTCATGTGCAGATATTTAAAGTGCTATCACAAACTTATAACTTAACAAACACACAAACCCAATACCTCTCTCTTTCTCTCTCTCTCTCTCTCTCTCTCTCTCTCTCTCTCTCTCTCTCTCTCTCTCTCTCTCTCTCTCTCTCTCTTTGAGTTGAAGTGTTAACACGCTCTTCCTCCGGCCATCTGCCAAACACAAACAGTTGCTGCCATGTTGGAAATCCCTTCGGCACACTGAATAAATGTTAATCTACCGGCCTCCTGTCTCTTCCTCTCCTCCTCTCCCATCTCCACACTTTCACTCCCAACTTTCTTTCCTCCCCCTCATATGTTGTGCTTCCCTTTCTCCAATTTCTATATTTCTTCCATTCTTTTTGTCTCTTTCCAAACTTTTTTATCTCTTTACCCTTCGGTCATCTTCAATCTCATTTTCCTTTCTTCCTTTTCTCCCACTTTTTTCACCAATTACCCTCTTTTACATTCCTTCTGCTCCATCTGCTCTCCATCCTTATGCTTACCTCTGTTCTCCTCTCATCCCTCGTTCTCTACTTTTCTTTCAGTGTGCCACCTCTTTTAATCCCAACTGCCCTCTCATTTCCCCCTGTTTCATCTCTATCTTCATCTTTGCTTTTAATTCCTCTCTTCTCTCACAGTCCCTTTACTCCCACGCATCTCTTTCTCTCACCTCTCCAATCATCTCCCCCGCTCTCCCCTCCATCCATCCATCCATCCATCCATCCAGTCTGATTAACTCTGACAGTAAATGGGTTGAGGCAAAGCGAAGTAGTGTTTCCTCATTACAGGCATCTGTCTGCTTCCCTTTTCTCCTCCCCCTCCTCTTTGTTTCTTCTTCTTTTTCTCTTTCTCAGCCCTCAGTTCATAGAGCAACCTTCCCATATGGTCATTTATTATTCAACAGAAGCATGTCTTCAAAATAAACAGATTTATTGGCAAGCATTTACATATGTGCAAAGAGGGGATACTGTGTGTGTGTGTGTGTGTGTGTGTGTGTGTGTGTTGGCCTATTTGTTGTCAAGGAGAATTAAGGTGAGGAAGAGTTGGTGTGTTGAAGTGTGTATTACCATGTTTTATATTGGTAAAAGTATGTAAGTATCATCAGGCTAATGTACTTAAAGAATTTAAATTAAAAGTACTTAATGCAGAAAAATCCTCACATTATAATTCATACTAATTTATACTTTTTTTTTAATTTATAGATGTGGGGAAATTACAATTTACACTCTGTTTTGTTGCTGTTCTGTCACTACACACCAGTGTTGGGCAAGTTACTTCCTAAATGTAATACATTATAGATTACTAGTTACTAATTACTTATAATACCGTCTCTGAATTGTAGTGAGTTACACTACTTTTGCATTACTTTTGAGTTACTTTCACCAAAAGAACAGTGGAAGTTTGACTTGGCAGCTAGTTTGTGAATTTCACCATCATCAGACCAATAAAGTCTCCTCTTTATCCACTTACAATCATACATCATAGATTATTCAGAATATTTTGTAAAATGTATATGATGATGCAAAGTAACTGAAGTTATAAAAAAAGATAAGTAAAACACGCATTAGGCGAGTAGGAGAACCTTGCCCCTATGTTCACCTGTTGCTGAGTAACGTAGCATGTATGTAGCATACATGTGTTGAGCCGCAGAAGAGTTCCTCAACACGGCCTCTGGTGCCCCGCATGGCGCTCCAAATTGTTGCACTTTTGCGCTCCCCAAGAGGCGCTGAATGAAAACTTAAAAAGTCATAGGCAGCAAGAAATAACTTATTTATGATGTACTGTATGTTAGAATTTTCATTTAATTTAATTTCTAGTCTATCTGTTCTTATCCTTATTTCACAGTTTTCTCTCTTCTTCCTCTGTTTCCTTCACATTCTTTCTCTGCCTCTCATTATGTTTGCTGTCTAAAGTTATGATTAGAGTAATCCCAAATAACATCCAAAGGTAAGAGATGCTTTAAAATCGGTAAAAAGAATGTGAGTAGGTGCAGGTTAGCTGTGGGCTACACAAATCAAGGGAAAGATTCTTGCCTATCCCAAGTCTGAAATTCTTAGTAGACTAACCCAGGATTTTGTTGCTTAGTTGATTTAAATGACAGTTCTATAAAACTGAGATTCTCCACCAATACATTATGCAAAAGCACCCCTTTAAATCTTGTTTTTAACTGAGGTGTTGATGTACGTTTCATTGAAATAAGCATAAAAAAGCGTAGCAAAAATGGCCAAAACTACAGATTAGTACATTTTTTTATCTAAACATACATAGACAAGAAGAAAAATGAGTCTTGTGGTGAAAATTAAGAAAAACTGCAGTATATTTTTTTGAAGATCCTAAAGGTACACAGGCACACTCATCACTGGGTTGGTGCGTGATTTGCTAGCTGTATGTCTGCTGTATGCCTGTCAAATCAATGCATTGGTTGAGATTATTAAACACAGACTGCTAACATACTGAAATCCAGTAGTCGGGGTTAAAACCTGCTTCATGTTCAGTCTGAAGGCCCCTTCATGCCTCTGTACTGCACAGTATGTCCTGGCTCTCCTCATCTTCTCTACTTTTCTTATATATTCTCTGTTTCCTAGTCTCCTCCTTTCCAACACATTTTCACTCTCATCGCATCAAAAAGACGCTTGGTCAGTTGCCCTTTGGCGTTTGCTACTGACGCAAAAAAGTCTCCATTAGCGTCTAGCCCTTTGCCATCAGTTGGACGTACATTGAACTCACATTCGGTATTAGAAGGGGACAGTTAGGTTTAGGAAAAGTTGGTGGGTGGGGTTACAAAGGGTACGTTTCAGTGACACGCGGGAGAAGAACGGGACACCAACCCACCGTCTCCTGGGTGAAAGTCCTGTGATGTTTGACCCATCTACCCCCCAACCAACCTCCTTACACTGAGTCTTTCATACTCCTCGCTACTGCTGCCACTCTTAATACTCCGTCATCTTACAGCGCCGCGGTCGAGCTGCTGCTCTGCACGGTGCGTTCCATACAGACACTAAATGGGGATTTTTGGTATCTGACGCTGAGAGACACTGACCAACCGTCAGTTTTTGAAGAGCTGGGAGTGTGAATGTGTTGTCCTTTCTCATTTTTCTCCTCTGCTATTGTCCCGTTGTGTCTCCCCTCTTGTTGCCTCCTCTCTCTGTCTCTGATTTCCCATCTGAATTATTCCTTGCATCTGTCCTAGCTCTCTCCCTTCTTCGCCTGTTCTTTTCATCTTTTTCCCTCACTTTTTTGACTTTTGTCTTACTTGTTCTTCTCTGCCTCATTTCTCTCTCAAACATCTCTCTTGTTCTCCTCTTCCTCTCTCTCACTCTTTCTATCTATCTCTCTGTCTATCTCTCTCTGTCTATCTCTCTCTCTCTCTCTCCCTCTTTCTGTCTCTCTACACATGCACAAACTCACCCCAAAGCCCTCTTTCCATTCACTAATTTGTATCGTTGTTCAAGTGAATGAAAATCATTACACAGGCTGTCAGTCTTTGCCAGGCACACTGTTACCACACACACACACACACACACACACACACACACACACACACACACACACACACACACACACACAGTGAACACCTCCAAGCATTGCTGACATAATCAGTATCCCCTCCTGCATCATGTTGCTTCTCATTACAGCGGAGGTATGATGGTGTGTGTGTGTGTGTGTGTGTGTGTGTGTGTGTGTGTGTGTGTGTGTGTGTGTGTGTGTGTGTGTGTGTGTGTATGTGTGTGTGTGTGTGTGTGTGTGTGCGCGTGAGAGGACATAAGAAGGGTTAGGGCATCTAGTTTCTGTGAGTGTGTACGTGTTTTGTGTGACACAAGGGAGGAAGAATTTATATATAATTTATGTATTTGTGTGTGTGTGTGTGTGTGTGTGTGTGTGTGTGTGTGTGTTTGTGTTTGTTTGTTTGTTTTAGCTTCATATGCAGCTGTACATAGTGCTACTTCCTCTCCTTCCCCACGCTCTCATCCTGGCGCAGATTCTCAACACGTCTGCCGAGCTGCTCTGAAGTCAGAATGCCAACAACTCCTCTGAAGTGTTTGACCAAAGAACCACAACAAATATTAGCATCCCCCAAGCTGTCACACACACATACACACACACACACACACACACACACACACACACACAGAGTTATACAAATAAACACACATTCTGTACACACATAGTTGTTACATACAAAGTCAGTGAATAAGAAAGTTCAGTACCTGCAGTCTGCACACACACACATACACGCTGAAGGGTGCCTTTTTCATTGTTTTCGGAGTGAGAACGAGTTGTCATTTTAGGCACCAACCGAATTGCCTCCTTAGTATCAAATATTATCATTAAATGCCAAATTTCAGACCTAAGAAGCAAATGTCATCAGTGTCAGTGAGCCAATAAGAAGCCAGCATGCTTCTAACAAGATCTATAAATGCTGCTGATTGGCTGACTAATATTACACGTTGTAGAGACACGCTGGAAAAACTCTACGTCACAAAGAGACAGGGCTCCCGTAGTAGGAGCTGAAAATAAATAAAAAGATTTGTTCCATAATGTTGTATCTTCCTCATGTTAAAATGGATTTCATAACATTGGTATTAAAAGTACCGTTCAGTAACTGTTTTTAATTTTTTTTTTAAACGATACCCAGCCTTAGTCAGGGGTTAAAGATGTGATTAGGGTGAATTTTTATTATTTAAAGATGTGGTTGGGTAATGTTTCTTCTCTCATGTTAATTCTTCTGCTTAAAATGGCAATTCTAGTTGTGAAAGAGTGACGGAGAGACACATCTTCTTCTCTGTTGTGTAAAATAATACACAACCCGACAACCATGTGATGAAATGGCTTGTGTTGCAGCTCCCAGCGGGAGGGAAGCAAACAGATAAATGCAATAATGAAGCTGATTTTTAATGCCAGCGGTTGGTATTATTGATACAGTGATTGCTGGTTAATCACTGTTCCTCTTTAGACGCAGTTGGGGGTAAAAGACACACAGTAATCCCAATACAATGCTGATTTTTAACAATTGTGTTTGTGGTGGAGGGAGGCGATGAAGTAATGATTGTGGTTTTAATTAGAAGGTGTAGGATTAGAAGTGATTATATTCCATGTTTCTAACACTTCAGGCGGTTGTCAAATGGATATTCGTTGATAGCTGATAATGACAAGCTGTGATCATTAACAGTGTGCAATAAGTGATTGTTGACGATCGAATCAGAATTAATGAGCTGTGGTTCTGTCTAGACAAGAAACCCAGTCAAGGAGGATTTCAACTTTCTTTTTGCCACCTATCCAGTTTGACTTGCCCTCTGTCAGAGCACATAGCGGTAAAGTCAGGCTGCTGTTGTGACAGTTGCGTTTCAGATTTCTGTGTTTAAACCGGGAAGATCCACTAATTCCCTTCTCATATACCTAATGGGTCGCAGTGTGCTATTATACCACCACTTATATGCAGATTACTTTATTATACTGAAGAGACGATAATCTTAAATGGGACACTAATGAGAAGAGAGTGTCAATTGGTCAGTGGAAAAGAAGATGAGTTGCTGTAAGACTGGGGACCAGGATATCTATCTATCTATCTATCTATCTATCTATCTATCTATCTATCTATCTATCTATCTATCTATCTATCTATCTATCTATCTATCTATCTGTCTGTCTGTCTGTCTGTCTGTCTGTCTGTCTGTCTGTCTGTCTGTCTGTCTGTCTGTCTGTCTGTCTGTCTGTCTGTCTGTCTGTCTGTCTGTCTGTCTGTCTGTCTGTCTGTCTGGCTGGCTGGCTGGCTGGCTGGCTGGCTGGCTGGCTGGCTGGCTGGCTGGCTGGCTGGCTGGCTGGCTGGCTGGCTGGCTGGCTGGCTGGCTGGCTGGCTGGCTGGCTGGCTGGCTGGCTGGCTGGCTGGCTGGCTGGCTGGCTGGCTGGCTGGCTGGCTGGCTGGCTGGCTGGCTGGCTGGCTGGCTGGCTGGCTGGCTGGCTGGCTGGCTGGCTGGCTGGCTGGCTGGCTGGCTGGCTGGCTGGCTGGCTGGCTGGCTGGCTGGCTGGCTGTCTGTCTGTCTGTCTGGCTGTCTGGCTGTCTGTCTGGCTGTCTGTCTGTCTGTCTGTCTATATAGATAGATATTTTTTCAGGCTGTTCTCATGAACCATTTGTACATGTAGTCTCTTGTGAAACACAGTCTTGCTTCCATTCCCAAAAAGCAACACTTGATCAGGTGTCTCCTTTGGGGTCATATTTAGGCGTGCTAGGGCGGGACTCCTGGCCTCACTTTTTGACGCTCTCTGTTGGGACGTACTTTTAACTGACATGTGGCACAATAACAGGACATGTAGGTCTCTTCTCAAACTCAATGGATGCGGGTGAGGATGGAGAGTCAGGGCTCTATATGTTGTACAGGCTGTAAAGTCCTCTGAAACAAATATGTGAGGCTGTGATCACGATGGCTGTCAAAAGAGAAATATTCACAGATATACACCCAAATGAATCATATTGCCACTGTATTTACCAAAGTATGGAGAAGGTTGAGTTAAATGAAGTTGCTTTTGGTTTTTGAAAGGGAGCTGTTCGTTGGTACGAGTTAGTGATTGGGTTAATAGTGAAATCTATCAAATACATCAGGAACCTGTGTGTGTGTGCGTGTGTGTGTGTGTGTGTGTGTGTGTGTGTGTGTGTGTGTGTGTGTGTGTGTGTGTGCACGTGCGTGTGCGTGCGTGTGTGGTCTGTCTTAGTTAGTTGGTTCTGTCTTCTGTTAGTGAAATATCTCATGAAGTGTTCATCCAATCCTCTTCACACTTGGTTTCCTGGGTACCCAACACAATTGGGGCTGGAATTTGGAGCAGCCACTAAGCCTGTTAGGAAATGACCATCTCTGCTGAAGGGCTAAATTCATTAGCGATAAGACGAGACGAGAACACCGCCATCCAACGCTGATTGTGGCAATATCAACATGTATCGTTGACAGAAAAGGCAACTTCTCTCTCTCTCTCTCTCTCTCGCTCTCTCTCACTCTCTCTCTCGCTCTCTCTCTCTCTCTCTCACTCTCTCTCTCTCTCTCTCATTTTGGGGTATAATGGTTCTGGAGAAAGCTTCAAGCAGCAATACCACTGGCCAAGCAATCAGCCCATTCCAAACAGGCGCATTTTGAACGGACACGCTACTATTTATAGTGAAATTCAAGATGCTGTTTTGTTGTTTCTCATGGACAAAATGGATGCCAGTCATCCAGTTTCATCATTTCCACATTTGTATAGCATCAGTAAAACCCTCTATATGGTTTAGTGTTACAATACACTGATACACTGACAGCTGTGTAACTTTAAAGTGTAAAGAAGCTGCTGTTCTTTCTTCCCTCCATCTTTCTCTCCTTCTCCCTCTCATTCATCTCTCTCCCTCTCTCTCTCTCTCGTTCTCTCTCCCTCTCTCCCCCTCTCTTTTACTCCAGACAGCCTTCAAACAGCTTGAAACAGCATCTTGAGGTGTGTGTTTGTGTGTATTAGTCGACAACGGTTTGAGTTGTTTGACACATCAGCTGCAGGGAGCTCTGCTCTTAATAGGCTATTACACACTATAATACCCCTCCAACACACACACACACACACACACACACACACACACACGTGTGCATGTTGATATGAAAACTGACACAGTGGCTCCACACCACATGAATACACAGTTGCTGACACTGGAACACACACATTCCATTGAAACACTACTTATACAAAAACACACACTACACACACAGACATGCACACAAACCTTCCAACACACATCTTAAAGATGTTCCAGAACATACAAGCAAACGGGGAAAGTTAAGACACGCTTACACGCTACTCAGTCTTGCACACACACACACACACACACACTTACACTCAATCACACATGCTATTAAATTCCCTAATGCCTTGAGCTGGGCAGACAGCGGAGTGTGTGCTGTGAGTAAGTTGAGCTCCATAGGGAGTTAACTGATTAAGTATATCTGTGACAGACACAATCCCTTCTTAGTGGCTACTGAAAAAAAAGAAGCAAGGAGGAGAAGAGAGGAGCTGAGAGGAAAGGAGAGGACAGAAGAGCAAAACATCTTGTTCAGCACTTTCAACTTGCTACTTTGAGCATTTCTCTCTCTCTCTCTCTCTCTCTCTCTCTCTCTCTCTCTCTCTCGCTCTCTGTGAATTACCAGCACCATCTGTTTATGTGGACATTTAATAGAGTAATAGCTGTTTACGGCGGTGTCGTTAACCAGTGACTTGTCATGTTAAGGTGCTGGATCGTGGTTTAAACCTTTATTCCGTATGTTTCTGTACATGTATGTGTAATTAATGGTGCTTCATGGACTGCAACAATTATCAAACACCTCTGAGCATCCAGCTGATACCTTTTCAAACACTTGAGTGACAAGCAATGAAGGCAAGGACATCAGCCTACCTATCCTAGACCAGAGATCTTCAACAGGGGGGTCCGGGACAGTTACAAGGTCCTCAGAGTTACTGCACGGGGGCCACCAAATTATTGTAAATGTTTTAGATTTTTTTTTTCAACAATCAAAATTTCTTAATGTGAATCCAACAAGTTATTAGAAAATATAAATCAGCTTATTTGTGAGAAAACAACAACATTGATTACAGGACTAAGGTAGTCACTAAGGTAACCATCCACAGATCCAGGCTATAAAAAGGTATGTATAAAGGCTTTAGGCTGCCTCGTGTTATTTTAAGCCCAGTTTATTAAGCAACTTCATTTATACAATATATAGTCGTGGGGGGTCCCTGATCTGTCTGCCTCTCAGTTGAGACCCTGACCTACAGGCAGAACCAAAGGGAGAGGGGATTTGATTGATGAAGAGGGTCTGTGATGATACAGTATGTTAGTAGCAGAAACCTCCCATCATGCTTCTAATGGATGGAAATTGAATTTCTATTATCCATGAATCATGAAACTGAAAGCTTTAATGCGTAACTTTGTGATATTTTTGACATTTTTACATTCAAGCCTAATGAGTTGCCACTGTAATTAAGTGTAATTAAGCTCCACACAACTCTCTTTGTACTTCTCAGTATGGCTATGTTCACTAGACTGTGGCATCCGGTGACTTTCCCGCACAGAAACCCAAGTTCTCTACTCTACTGATTCAGAGTAAGGCATGGATACCCGGCCCGAGCCAGACAGGACCCGTTGGGTTCAGTCACTGCTCTGTCAGATGTGGGCCGGGCTCGGACAGAACAATTCTGCCAATCCACACTCTAACGCAGAGTCCATCATGTTTTTTTAATCCTTCTTGTCCTCATTGGCTACTAGCAACTGTGTTGAGGAGGGGGGAGGGTCACGGAAGGCTTGTATCATGTGGATGCGCCAACAGTTTTGTAATCATAACTTAGAATTCCTCCTGGGGGAGACAGAAACTACGCACTATAGCTTTAAGAAGGCGTAGGATTAAAACAGTTTTCAACTGCTTCCTACTTCCGAGTTACTTATATGTTGCTCAGGATCTCGTTTGTTTTTCTTTTTTGTTGCTCATATGCGTTGGTATTTTTTGACTTAAGAAAAACTGTATTATCTCTATCCTCTAGTCTCTGTACAGCATTGTGAAATAAAACCTAATTGGCATATTGAAGCATTACATTCTTTCCTCTCCAATAGCATGCTCTGTTACACTTTCTAGCTCTTTGCAGGCAGATGGAAAGACAATGGGATTTAAAAGAGGCTAGAGGTTTTAACCGCCTTATATCTCACATGCTTATATATCTGCAGGAGGTTGATAAGGTTTTAGTTCATAATCTATGACCCGGAGGTTGCTCTGTCCAGTGCTCTTGAAAACCTAAGCCACCATAGTTTCAGCCACAACATCCTTTAGCTGCCAAACTCTTTCTTCCAAACAACAAAGACACATTCACTTGACATTTTATCAAATAAGAAACAAAATGACATCATGGTTGGTAAAAATATTGTCTTGGTGACATAGGGGATCCTAAACACCCATGAATGATCTCTACCGAATGAAAATGTCCTCTTATTTACTACACATTTATATTTATTCTAAGAGTACGAATAGCATTTTCAATCTTTGGATAGTTGGGGATGTAAAAATAGGAAAGCTGAGGCAGAGAGTTTTAGCAGTAGCAGAGAGCCTAGTCTCTGATCGACTACGTATTTCAGTGGAGGTCATAGATCATTTAAATGTTCAAATATGATCCGAGTCGGGGAGATGCGGGGTTGAAGAATTTAATTAGTTGTGTTTTCAGGGGAGGATTTCAGCATTATTTAACCTTAGTACTTTTTAAATGTCTTTTGCCTAATCAAGCAAGAACAATGTGGGGAAGACACTGGCATTATAAAGCAGTATATTTATTGAGCCGGACCATAATGACTCCATTGATTATCTCCTGCTCCAATTAAGATATTTCAGTATATTATGTGGCTTTTATTTTTGTTTAACCTCACCATGGCCTTTGATCTATGAGACCAGTACAGCTGCTCCTGTTTGCTGCTGTGAGACGGCTGCATTCGGTCTAGTTTATTTGTTACAAAATACAAATTGAATTGAAGAAATACAAACATACATGTGAGGGTGTGGTATTAACCTGTAACGGCTTTTATAAAAGACCACAACTAAAGGACATGCACAGATGTAGACATATGACTCCTGCTCATTTTATTTGTGTGCAACTGCCGTGTGCCAGCTCTCCCTCTCTCTCTCTCTCTCTCTCGCTCTCTCGCTCTCGCTCTCGCTCTCTCTCTCTCTCTCTCTCTCTCTCTCTCTCTCTCTCTCTCTCTCTCTCTCTCTGTACATACAATCTGATCTGATGTCTCCAAATTACAGCTCTCTGCCTCATTCGGCTGCTCCTGTGAATCTCTCTGAGGTAAAAAAACACAGACGTCTATTTTGTTTGGCCTTTTCTGGACCCCTGAAAGTTAACAAGTTCTCCCCAACAACACTTTTACAGTGGCTGCTGGGGTAATGACAAGACTTGGGAGGGAAGCAGATAGAGAAACAAGACGAGACACAGAGAGAGAGAAAATGGAAGCAAAGTTGAAGCCGAGAGAGGAGAGGACGGGATCGCAAGGTTATGTGGAGAGGGAGACTCAACAGAGGAGTGGAGCTCATTAATGAGTAATGGGTCCGTGAACCTTCGCCCTTGGACACCACAGCTTCTGATGACTTTGTTGTTTTGCCAGCAGTGCAGACGCCAACATGAGCCTGAGTGCACATATCTGCTCTATATGTCTACATCTATAACCAGCTCTATCTCTAGGAGTCAGGCTTGAACCAAATTGTTATATGTAATTATGCTTTTTTGGATGTGTGCCGCCTTCTGGTGTGTTATTTAGTTTTTTTGTGTGTATGTAAACAAACTGAGCCTTCTCTGTCACAGACAGCACTTTTTTTCAACTTGCTGAAAATGCCTCGCCTACATTCCTGTTTGAAATTCCACTGATGTCACTGATTGAGAAATCCAGCCCAGATTTTCGGATGTGCTGCCCATTGGTGCTGCCTGAGCAACCACTTTACCGAGGGTGCATTGGTTGGTTACTTGTATGTATTTGGCAGCGCCTGTATCCCAACATTTATTTCAGCCTTCAACCAGGGTCGGGTTGCAGGTACACAGACAGACCAACGAGGGGACAATTTAAAAAAAATCTTATTCATCACTAACTTCACTTCTTAGAACGTTTTAGGCAAGAAATGAACTAGTTAGACTTTGAATATAGGCAGATTATTGGACAATTGACAATTTGCTTCAAAGTATGGAGTTGAGAAGCTCCATAAAGTATCGCTCGGCCAGTCACGTTTGGAGACCCCGGCTGTAAGCTGGAGGTCTCTCAGACCGCTCTTGTAAATAAGAGGCTTTCATTTCACCGCTGACGGATCGTTTGTTTAAATATCACAACACATGTCCATCATAAGATCAGGTGTGTCTGCAGGCTTGAGAACCTTGCTGGCCGGCCGTCACACATGCACACACATGCACACACACACACAGACACACACACACACACAATTCAAGTTTGTAGTAGTTCTTTGTAGTAGTTCATGGCATACGCAGAGCGTAGCAGGATGTAACAGGGCATCGCAGGACGTGTAGCGGGACCATGGCGACAGCTGCTACCATGATCTTGGAGTCTCCCTGATCCAAGGAAACATGCTGGGTGAAAAAGAACAAAAGGACTCCGGGGAATGACTCCCCAGAGCTAGGGTAGTAACTAGGTTAGTAGCAAGCAAAAACTGATATGTGCCGGGCCTAGGCTCCAGGACTAGTGACACTCATGACTTTTTCAAAGACAAGCCCGGGCCCTGTGTTTTCAATTCTTCCTCAATTTATGTTGTGATAGGCAATAGAAAAATGATGGTGAATAAGCACTTAACTGCAAACTTAGCAAATTTAGCATCCATTCCTCGTCAGCCACAGCCTGTTACAAAAAATGAGAACACACTAACACTAGCTTTACTAAACGTCAGGTCTTTGGCAGGAAAATCATTTTTAATTAATGATTTTATTATTAATCACAATCTAGATTTTATGTTTTTAACTGAGACCTGGTTAGACCATAATAACAGCGCTGCTGTTCTCATCGAGTCAGCTCCCCCTAACTTCAGTTTTATGAGCGAGAATAGAGTGAATAAGAAAGGAGGTGGAGTCGCCATTTTGTTTAACGACTCCTTCCATTGTACGCAAATATGTTATGGAAATTTTGCTTCTTTTGAATATGTGGTTCTACAGTTGAGATCGTCCCCTCAAGCAATATTTCTAAATATCTATAGGCCACCTAAATATTGTGCAACCTTTATTGATGACTTCACTGAACTGCTGTCTATAATCTGCATTAACTTTGATTGTGTAATCATTGCGGGTGATTTTAACATTCATGTTGACAACCCCCAGGACAGGGGGACCAAAGAACTGGGTTGTGTTTTTGAGAACTATGGACTGACTCAGCATGTGACAGAGCCCACGCACAATAAGGGGCACACTCTGGACTTGATTGTCTCCAAGGGTCTGAATATTTCCAAGGTTGTGGTGACTGACGTTGCTCTGTCTGATCATTCCTGTGTTTTCTTTAACGGCTCTATCTCTGTGCCCAAAAGTGTCCAAACAAAGATAATCAGAAAACGGTATATCACTGAAAACACCAGTGAAAAATTTACTCAGCTTTTCTCCGCCGCACCCGCCCCCCCTGGGCTCTCAGTCACTGAGCTTGTAGATCATTTCAACTGTAAAATTACAAATGTTATTGATGCCATTGCTCCCACTAAGGTCAAAGTTGTCTCTTGTAAGAAAAAGTCTCCATGGAGAAATGTCCCACTGGTGAGAACAGAAAAAAGAGAGTGCCGAAAAGCTGAACGAAGGTGGCGAAAAACAAATCTCATGGTCCATTATAACACCTATAAAGAGAGACTTCGCATTTATAATTTGGAACTGAGGAATGCAAGGCGGTCCTTCTTCTCTGATATTATCTCTAGAAACAATAATAATTCACGTGCTTTGTTTGCTACTGTCGATAGGTTAACAAACCCTCCAGTACCAGTAGCATCTGAACTTTTATCTACCAAGGCCTGCAATGACTTTGCCTCCTTCTTCAAAGAAAAAATTCAAAAGATTAGACAAACAGTTAGTGCCTCCATATCAAGTCCAGGATGTGTGTTGTCACAGTGTTCAAGCAGAACTAGTTCCAATATGACTGAGTTTCATGCGATCAACCATAAAAACCTGGAGGACATTATACAACATCTGAAAACTTCCTCCTGTTGCCTTGATATTCTACCAACGGGTGTTTTCAAAAATGTCTTGAATTGTTTGTCTTCTAATCTTCTACAGATTGTGAACACATCTCTTCTTTCAGGAATCTTTCCACAGGCCTTGAAAACTGCAGTAATCAAGTCACTCTTAAAAAACAACAATCTAGACACATCCCTAATGAGCAACTATAGGCCAATATCAAACCTTCCGTTCTTAAGTAAAATCATTGAAAAAGCAGTTTTTCAACAACTCAATTATTTCTTGTCACTAAACAACAGCTTTGATACCTTTCAGTCGGGCTTCCGACCACACCACAGCACTGAGACGGCTCTCGTTAAGGTCTTTAATGACATCCACCTTAACACAGATAATGGCAAAATTTCAGTCTTAGTATTACTTGATCTCAGTGCTGCATTTGACACGGTCGACCACGACATATTACTAGACCGATTGGAAAACTGGGTTGGTCTTTCTGGCTCAGTACTAAACTGGTTTGAATCTTACTTACAAAATAGGGATTACTTTGTGTCAATAGGTAATTATACATCTGAGCGTACAAATATGACGTGTGGAGTTCCCCAAGGCTCCATTCTGGGGCCTCTTCTGTTTAACATCTACATGCTTCCATTGGCTCAGATTATTGAAAACAACAAAATAAGTTACCATAGTTATGCGGACGACACACAAATTTACATAACCTTATCGCCAGGGGACTATAGTCCAATACAAAAACTGACTAAGTGTATTGAACAAATTAACGGCTGGATGTGCCAAAACTTTCTGAAATTAAATGAGGGAAAAACTGAGGTGGTTGTTTTTGGAGCAAAAGAGGAAAGATTAAAAGTTTGCGCTCAGCTTCAAACAACAATGTTAAAAACAACAGACAAAGCCAGAAATCTTGGTGTAATCATGGACTCTGACCTGAATTTTAACAGCCATATAAAGACAATTACAAAGTCAGCCTATTATCACCTTAATAATATATCAAGGGTTAAAGGACTTATGTGTCAACAGGATTTGGAAAAACTTGTCCATGCTTTCATCTTCAGTAGACTTGACTACTGTAACGGGTCTTTACAGGTCTCCCTAAAAATCAATCAGACAGCTGCAGCTGATTCAGAACGCTGCTGCTCGAGTCCTCACTAAGACCAAGAGACTGGATCACATCACTCCAGTTCTGAAGTCCTTACACTGGCTTCCTGTGCCCCAAAGAATTGATTTCAAAGTTCTTTTGCTAGTTTATAAATCACTAAACGGTTTAGGGCCTAAATACATTTCTGATCTGCTAGTACACTATGACCCCCCCAGACCTCTAAGGTCATCTGGGACAGGTCTACTGTCTGTTCCTAGAGTCAGAACTAAACAGGGGGAAGCAGCGTTCAGTTTCTATGCTCCTCACATCTGGAATAAACTCCCAGAAACCTGCAGGTCTGCTGCTACTCTCAGTTCTTTTAAATCAATGCTGAAGACCTTTCTTTTCGATGTTGCCTTTCTTTAAATTATGTTCATTTCTTTCTTTTATACTGCACTGTAACTTTTATTCTTGTGTTTTATTTGTTTTTATATATATATATGTATATATATATATATATATATATATATATATATATATATATATATATATATATATATATATATATATATATATGTATATATATATATATATATATATATATTTTAAACTGTTTCTTCTGTGTTTTATCGGTTTTATTTTCTTTTAACTGTTTTTGTGTAAAGCACTTTGAATTGCCCTGTTGCTGAAATGTGCTATATAAATAAAGCTGCCTTGCCTTGCCTTGCCTTAGTAACTAGGTTAGTAACAAGCATTTCTGGGACATGGATGCACACAAATGGAAAGATAAAAGAGAGAGCAGCTCAGTCTGTCAAAGGAAGTCCCCCAGCTGTCTAAAACTATTACAACATAACTAGAGAGACAGGGTAAAGAGAGGAGCCTGGTCGGGCTGTACTGCCCTGCCTCTCTAGTTTTATTATATTATTGATTATATGGTAGATGAATCTGACGACTACGACGAGAAGCAGGTGGGCCGGGTTAGGCGGACGCTGCGACTCATCACTCCCTAACTATAAGCTTTACACACACACACACACACACACACACACACACACACACACACACACACGGCCACAGCGCAGCAGGCAGAGGCGTGGTAGAGAGAGACACCTGTTTCTCTTCAGGAGACTTGTTTAAATTATGACATAGGCTATATTCATTAGATTTAGTTTTAAGTTCATACTTTTTTTATACGTTTGTTTTCTGATTATTAGAAGTTGAGTTTTGGTCTGTTTAATAATAACAGTTTAGTATATGTAAAAAGCGGTTACATGCTATGGCATGTTATGTAGACTAATGATAATTCCACATAACACTAATAGGTTACACCTAGGACACGCCTGTGCATAGGCTGTAACATTGTGAGGTTTTCTTGTCTGGAGATTGTTTGATTGTTGAATGAGAATAATAGCAGCTCTTTAAGAATGTGTATAATATGCGTTGTAGTATTGGGCTTAAATTTAAATTTGCATTGGGAAGGTCTTAGTGAAATCAGGCGTAAGTGACGTGGAACACACCAGCGTGTATTTGAGGTTGTGATTGAATTTCCTGTTTTCTTTGTTTAAACACATGGTTAATGTTAGTTAATGATTAGGTTTAGGAAAAGATAGTTTGGGTTCAAATAATAAGTTTATGTGACTTATATGTGTAGGTTAGGTACGTACGTGAAGAATGTAATTACACACGTAAGTTCAAATAAGTCAACATTGACTTTGGTTTCACTCGGGACATGACAACAGCGGTCTGCTGGGGAAAGTTCTGTGTTTTTGTGACCCATCCATCAACCCCGACCTCCTCCCTTTGATAAGAAATTTATTTGTGATCCGTCAAAAACAAACATAATCCGGCGGGACATAATAACTTTCCCTGAGACTAATTAAAAGAAATACTCATTTGCCTTACTCACTCACTCACTCACTCACTAACGCATGCACACGCGCACACACACACACACACACACACACACACACACACACTCTGTCAGCCTCTTTAAACCTCTGGCCTGTATCCAGATCTGCAGTGTTTGCAAGCCAGTACCTCCTGCCATTGTAGCCCAATTAGAAGCTCCCCTCCCTGGGCAGAGAGAAGTGGAAAGGGCCCCTCCCTCCCACCAGCCTCATATTGGTGGCTCTCGTGTTATGACAGCCTCTGACACCAGCACTGTATAATTACTGCTGTCTGAAGGAGCAAGACAGTATGGGGCAAGAGAGAAGGAGAGGAGGAGAACAAAGCAAATGAAGGAAGACAAGGAAGGAAAAGAACTGCAGAGGAGGAGAAGGGCAGGCAGGGACAGTGGACAGAATCAGACGGAAAAAGGGGGAAGAAAAGAAATGGAAGACAGAAAGGCAGATTAGACAGAAACATAAGAGGAAAAGAAGAAGTGGTAGAACTCCAAAGAGGAAAAGAGATGAAGAAAAAACAGAAGGCTGGCAGACTTACCCCATGTTGTTTGTTTCTACATGTGGGAGTGTGTGTGTAAGAGAGAGAGAAAGAGATGATGTGCGTGCGTGCGTGCGTGCGTGCGTGCGTGCGTGCGTGCGTGCGTGCGTGCGTGCGTGCGTGCGTGTGCGTGTGCGTGTGCGTGTGCGTGTGTGTGTGTGTGTGTGTGAGAGAGTGGGTGTGCTGATGGCTGATGACAGTATCTTGTACTGGCAGAGTGGAGTCATGCTGCCATCATTGTTGCAGCTCAGCCAGAGCTAGAAAATGACTCTGATAGAAGCTGTACAAAAAATTCTCTTCAAGGTGATCCTAGAAATGATAATCAAAGAAGGGGAATTAAATGCAAGACTTTTTATTATATGCAGCTATTCTGCATTAAGGATTAATGTTCAGTGATGTTATTCAGCACCGGTGGAGCAAGTGATGTTTATATACAGTGGTTGATCAAAAAGCCACAGTGTGGAGATGAGCCTGATGTATGGGCCTGCAGGTGATTTACCACCACACCAGCATGCCAGGCTCATGTCTCATACTTAGAGTGAGATTTTAATACATTTCTGAGGTAAATCCGGGGAACGCAATTGAAGGTGAAACGTCTCAGGCTTCTCTGACTATTGGGATACTGAGCTTCAGTGTTGCCTAGACTTAGTACCTTGGAATCAGAGTTACACAGTTTGGCTAAGTTTGGCACACAATACAGTAACTTGAGTTATTTAAAGAACTCATATTCTGTTCATTTTGAGGTTCATAATTGCATTTAGAGGTTATATCAGAAAAGGTTTACATTGTTTCATTTTCAAAAAAACACCATTTGTGTTGTACTGCACATTGCTGCAGCTCCTCTTTTCATCCTGTGTGTTGAGCTCTCTCTTTAGTTACAGAGTGAGGCATCTCACTTCTGTTCAATCTTCATTGGGAGTCGCACATGCTCATTAGCTAGGTAAGGACTACTAGCCAATCAGAAGCAAAGTATGAGGGCGTGCCCTGACAGTACCTAGGTAAGGACTACTAGCCAATCAGAAGCAGAGTATGAGGGCGTGCCCTGACAGTACCTAGGTAAGGACTACTAGCCAGTCAGAAGAAGAGTATGAGGGCGTGCCCTGACAGTACCTAGGTAAGGACTACTAGCCAGTCAGAAGCAGAGTATGAGGGCGTGCCCTGACAGTACCTAGGTAAGGACTACCAGCCAGTCAGAAGAAGAGTATGAGGGCGTGCCCTGACAGTACCTAGGTAAGGACTACTAGCCAGTCAGAAACAGAGTATGAGGGCCCTGACAGTACCTAGGTAAGGACTACTAGCCAGTCAGAAACAGGGCAATTGGGATTTTTCACGTTGTAAACCTATAACGTGCACAAAAAAGATATATAACACAATAAAGAAAAGGGAAAAAGCCTGAAAGCATAATATTAGCACTTTAAATTAGCTGGATACAACCTCATTTAATCTTACTTGTTTAGTATAATCAACTTGTATTGTATAGGGCCAAATCTTTATGTATTATTTATAGCTTAATTCCTTTAACTCTTTTCTTTCCGTCCAGGGACAGCAGATGAAAAATAGCCTGCAAGCTAATTCTGCCGCACTTGGCATCTTTTTATGTATTATTAGTGTGCATTGTCCCTGATAAATAAACCTGAAATGAATTAATGAAATATCAGTGTAACGCTGTGTGTACTTCGTCCACAGCAATCCCACCAATTGGTCCCACATCGTCCCAGTTAGAGAGGAAATGCCCTAATGGCCCTCATTTATCAATCTATTGTAGAAACCAGCGCAGATATGAGTGCAGAAACAGGCTTCACGTGTGATTAATTCACGTTTGTATCACACCAATCAGAGTGTAAGAATGGTCGTACATTGATAAATGCAGCGCCTGGAAACAATCGTAATTTAAATATCAAGCCCCAATATATTCTTGGGTTTAAGGCCCCTGCAATTAACGACATGGTGAGACATAACAGTGTCCTATTTGGCATCTTGAAAACTGGTATTGAAGGCTGTAAAAAGAATGCTGTCCTAATAGTAGTATACAAGCTAATATTGTCATCTCTTAGGCCCTCATCTAGGTGTACCTTTATTTAAATAAACACACAGTAGCAGAGTTTATGCAGTGTATTTTATTTTACTCGTGTTTTTTTCGTGAATCAGAGCCAGGCAACAACCGTGAGGGAAAGCGCGTCTCCTCCGCCCCCCACAATGGTGCAGACTTTTTCTAGCCTGTATAGTAGGGTTCCCCCCCCCGCTGATGTAAGACAGAGCCATCTACTCTTAATCAATCCGATAGAGCACTCCACCGTGGCCTGTGTGTGTATGTTGTTTCGGCGCATAGAGGTCTTCTAAAAGAATTGCAGATAAGTGATCAATTGACGACTTCTCCGTACACAAGTTGAAACATGAAGTGAGATTTGATCGTAGCCTCCGCTCACGTCCATACTGATGAACGCCAAGCATCGCGTGGAAATGAAAAATGAATGAATGAATAAAATTGAGTTTGACCACTTCTACCCTTTTCTTCTTTCAACTGAATCTCCCAGTCTTTCTCAGAGCTATTTTGGGGATCTTGCTTGTTTAAATGAGGGTTTAAAGTAACCGTCTCTGCAGTTGTTTTTGCTAGACTACATCTGATTATTTTTACTTCGTACACTAAAACAGCCCCATGTTGTGCCCATCATGAAAAAGAAAATTCACACATCTATTTCTAAATAATAACCACAAAATGTTAACGCATACTTGACAAATTGATTGCCTCCGTGGCCCTACTATGAAGATGGAGGAAATGGGCACCAATTGAAGGTGTGAGTCATCGACCCAACAGCACAACAAAATCCAGGCTGAATATCTCTTTGAGACGGATACATGTGAGCTTTATTCCGTCTGGTTGAAAATAAAATCCAGCCTGTACAAAATAATTGTTTTGTAAAGGTGTAGGCGCAGCTGATGCGTTTGCGTTGCAGCATATCAACAGCTTTTCAGCGTAAAATTAGCTTTTGTAATACCAACTTGGGACATCCAGGAGGCAAAAATCTTCAAAAGCAGAAAAAGGGTTGATGAGAAAATGTTGATGTCTCCTTTTCTAACACGGTTCAGAAGTCTTCCCTGCAGCTAACACACTGCAGGCTAACCACGGCCGACTAGCTGTGTGCTTTCTTCAAGCGCTCCACCCTGCTGTAGCATTGCATCAATCAGTAAAGTATTAGCATTTCAGTGACTTCAAAGAAACACACAGGTGATCCCTTATCCCTTAGGTTACCCCTCCCCTTATTTTTATCCCATCCCCCCTTTCTCCCTGCCCATATTATCATTCTTCCTCATTCCACCTTATACTTGCCAATTTCTGCTCCACCTTTTTTCTTTTTTTTATCTCTCTCTGACTCTCCTTTTCATGTTTCCTTCATCTCCCATTTACCCACCTCCTCTCTAATTTGTCTCAGAGAATGAAAATGCAAGCGGTGAACTGGAGCATATAAAAAAATGAAGACAATCAGACTGCTTTATCTCCAATTACCTCCCATTGCAATGGTACGACTAAACAAAATCACTGCCTGCCATTAGAAATAATCACCTCCATATGTGTCCAAATAATATGGATATATGGAGAGCACAGAACAAAATAAATGATGTTCAAAGGGAACATTTTCATGTCCGTGCACACACGTATTTTTAGCTCCTGTAGAATTAACTAACCTCTTTTTAAATTAACATACCCGAACCGTATATGTCTCATGAAAATTTGTGTATACTGGGCATGAGCGTGTTGGGCTAAACAGGAGGCAGCATGTTTACTCCACCCGTTGCTGGTAGTTACAACACATTCTCACTGTCCCATCGCATTAATCACACTCAAAGTGTGTCCTTTGGCGTTTCATATTAATGCTAAAAAGTCTCCTTTAGCGTTGGGGCTCTTGACGTCACTTTTGCCACTCTGGGTCAGGACGGACTGACTGACAACCAAACACCAGGATGACAAGGCATACCATGGAAATCCAGAGCTCTCGCAAGATCACAATTTGGATTTACTCAGCGAGTTACTCTGGCATCGAGTAATGCTGCTCATTAACTATGCGCTTGTAGCCAAACTGCACCAATCACATCGGTGTATCTGATATAGGCGGGGCCAGAGGTGAGCTGAACAGTTTGATCTACCAGTTAGCTCCGCTGGTAGCTAAGCGTACGGGCTCTGGATACGTCACCCCGTGTGTTGTTGTGTGTTATCCACTGGTCGGAGTGCAGTGAGATTTTCAAATGCACGCTTGGTGCCCCCCCTCGAGGTGGGTGACTTTCATTACTCAATGCCAGACTCTTAATCTTTTGGATTTGGGTCTGGATTTCCAGGCTAGTGTCCAGAATGAAAATAGTGACATTCATCAAAAAATTCCCATTGCTGGTCACACTGCAAGGTTATTGGTTATGGATTATTTGCCAGTAAATAAACTAGTGTTGATGAGAGAGGCAGCTTGTGTAATGGGAAAATGTTTTTGTCTCATTGCCATGACTTATTCAAATACTAATATTCAAATAAATCTGCATTGGGGAGTGCAGTAGAAAATGTTTATCATTTTTATTTTGTTTATTTCTGTCATGCCAGTTCAGCTCATCTGAATGGAATTGAGGCCAAATGAACTGAAGTGAAAAAGTAAAGCAGCTGAATAAAACCATGTTTAGTTGTTCAGTCAGTCAGAAGTTGTGATCATAGGATGAGTGAATTGTCAGTCCGTTTTGTTCAATTTGTGATATGGCATTTCTATGGCTGTGGTTTGGTTAGGGTTAGAAAGCTAAAGGTTGTCTTTTTGGGTAAAAGAAACCACTGTTTTATTTTCGGGGCATATTTCCCCTTTATTAGACAGTGACAGTCGAGAGACAGGAAAGGTGGGAGAGAGATGGGGGATGACACGCAGCAAAGGGCTGCAGGTCGGTCTTGCTGGGTGAGCTAGAGGTCGCCCCTAAAAAACACTGTTGATGGAGACTGGACTTGAATCTCTTGTGTCTAACGTGACAAGCTTTATTTGCTCAACCAAGACTTGTCTTTCCTACTGACAGAGGACGGTTTGAATGTGACTACATTCATGACTACTGGTTGCTCAGTTGGTCCAGCACATGTGAACAAGGGTCCTTTTTAAGAATTGAAACAAACAGCCAGAGCTGTCATATTTCTGGTTCTCCTGACTTTGGGCCTGGTTGGTGAGTTGGTTCCCCATCCAGACAGTTAGCTGCTCCGATCTGTGGGTAAATGTAACTTTAGGCCTGTTGTATTTTTGTGCTATCTGACCCCACAGACGATCACACCAGAGTCCGACTGCAACTGCTGGATGGAGACCCCCACTCTGACTATATCAACGCCAATTACATTGACGTGAGTGCTTACACACACACACATTTGTATCTCTTTGCTTGTGATGGACCGGGGAGTAAGGAACTGGAACAAGATAGTAACCCTACTCAAACCTAATAATAACATCATGTCTTCACCCTCAGATAGCCCTTTGATGAGGTAAGAACTATAACAAGTGTCCTCACTGCAAAATGTCCTGTGTTATTTTGGTATTGTATGGGAGGACCTCCAAAACATTAGTTATTGCAGGTTTAATCTGACTGTATGTGTTCAGATACATTCAGATTGTAGCATTGAAGTAACGTAATTGGGACCCAACGTCTTCAGATTTCTGTCAGATAATAAAAATAAAAATGGAACAGAAACAATACATACCCTCAGTGAAGACAATGATTACTTAATTTTATGTTCATTCCGAAAAGAACCCTGAGGTTTGTGGATAGACCGGAGGGAGACGGGACAGATTAGAAGTGAACAAAGGATGGGAGGAGGAAACTGAAGAGAGCAGGAAGGAATGAGAAGAAGCAAGAGAGTAAGTTTGGAGAAAGGAAAGGAGGAAGGGGGGTGGACTGAAAGGGAAGCAGAAATAGATTAAAAAGCAGAATAATGGAGGGAGGAGGAGAAGTAAAGAAAGGAGAAATAGTAAGCGATCACTTCAGCAGGTGAAAAGGGTGCGAGGGAGGAACATTTGGATTAAGAAGGAGCAAGAGAAGCAGGCAGAGACCTACAGATGGAGAAATGAAAGAAGTACAATGGTACAAAGAAGTGAAGGAAATGAGACAAACTAATAATAAAGTAAAAGGGGATGTAATGATGAAGGAATAAGGAGATGGGGAAGGAAGGATTGACAGGATTAGAGGGAGAAAACGAGGAGGATACAATGTTGACGGACACTGAAAATGTATAACCTCTGAAAAGGTGAAAGAGGAGAGGAACAAATAAATATAGAAATAATGTAGACAGAAAAAGTAACAGTAAAAATTGGAGAAATTAGAACAATTTGGAAGAAAAAAAAAAGATGGCGATGACGAAAGCATGGAGAGATTTTTTTATGCCTCACTTTTTTTCTGTCTCACAGGGGTACCACAGACCCAGACATTATATCGCCACACAAGGTAATTAAACTGACATGATGAGTGTGTGTGACTATACATGTATGCCAATACCTACGAGTGAGTGAGTGAGTGAGTGAGTGAGTGAGTGAGTGAGTGAGTGAGTGAGTGAGTGAGTGAGTGAGTGAGTGAGTGAGAGTGAGTGAGTGAGTGAGTGAGTGAGTGAGTGAGTGAGTGAGTGAGTGAGCGTGTGTGCTTTTGTTTGTGTGTGTGTGTGTGTGTGTGTGTGTGTGTGTGTGTGTGTGTGTGTGTGTGTGTGTGTGTGTGTGTGTGTGTGTGTGTGTGTGTGTGTGTGTGTGTGTGTGTGTGTGTGTAACAGCCACCTGGTAAATGTCGTCCTTTCGGGCTGGAAGGCTATTACCACAACCTCCTAAATCTAAACTGCTGTATAAAATCCCCCTGACAAATTTAAGACCCCATTACCTCAAACCCACTAACCACTATCTGGGACTGATAGTGTGTGAGTGCACGTGTGTGTGCGCACACATGTGTGGCTTCACGTCCATGTGTGTGTTTTTTGTGGACGTCTGCACTGTCAGTGGTGACGTATTTCTACATGACGTTGGAATAAGGGTGTGTGGGTGTGTTTATTCATACATGTCTCATATTTTGTGTGTGTGTGTGTGTGTGTGTGTGTGTGTGTGTGTGTGTGTGTGTGTGTGTGTGTGTGTGTGTGTGTGTGTGTGTGTGTGTGTGTGTGTGTGGTGCCAGGGCCCATGCAGGAGACAGTGAGGGATTTCTGGAGGATGGTCTGGCAGGAAAACTCTGCATCTATCGTCATGGTTACCAACCTGGTGGAGGTGGGCAGGGTGAGTTCATCATCCAAAAGATTACAAAATGTGTGTATGTGTCTGTTTGATTTAAAGGCCGGATAGAACTGTTGAAGCATTATAGACTTTTATTAATTTAAGGTACCAAGTGTTATTTTATGTAACATAATCTTTATTGCACTTACAGTTTAATCAGAATCAAACAAATAAATCAAAAGTGACCCAAATTATGAAGTAATGTAGCGGAGTAAAAAGAACAATATATAGAAGAAAGACTCACGTAAAGTACAAGTACCTCAACATTTGTACTTTAGGACTGTACCACTGTAGTAACCTGGTTACTGTAAATCTGTCTAGGTCACTAATCCGATTTTTGTCCCGTGACCCCAAATTTTTCTGGAACCATGGCTCACATTCAATAACTGCATAAGTGATAGAAGATGCTGTTTGGGTCCTCTACGTACTTCCTTAAAGCTGATTACTCGTATACAGTACATGGCTAGAAACAATGTGCGTTTTCCAGGAGCAATTTAGCTGGGGGTGTTCTGTGATCCCCTAGTCTGATTATGGAAACCATGTCTCTCATTTACACTATGTTTGAGGAATCAGCTTGCTGGAGCAAGATGACTGTAACCCAGTTCCTTAAAAGCATGTAAAGAAGAATGCATAGATTGTTGGTGGGGAAAGGATGCAAACCCTGATCTCCAGTATGGTCAGACACTTTGTGCTCCTACCAGGCCCTCTTGCTGCTGATATAAGAACGTCACGATACTCAACTGCTCTGCTATGGAACATAAAGATACATTTTAGACAGATATTTTAGTGCTCACACTCTGGACAGTGTCATAGAGTCAGCGAAGTCCACACAAACCAGTGGTGGGTAGGCTGCAGTTATAATGTGTGTGTGTGTGTGTGGGGGGAGGGGGGAGGGGTAATGCAATGCGAACAATATGTGAAAAAAACAATACATGGTTCTGCTGCACTGCTAGCAAAGCACGGGCAAGTTTGTGAAATGACTGCCATGGAAACGTAAAGCAGACAAAGGAACTCCAAGTCGAGACAATAATTCATTACACAATTCCATCTGAGGAACCTAATTCTACTTCCGCTTGAAATTATTCCTATCAACAAGAGGGGGTGTCCGCACAAAAAAAATTGGGAACCCCAGATTTTTAAAGGTCCCATGACACTGTATCTGAAGTCTCTTTTATATAGACCTTAGTGGTCCCCTAATACTGTATCTGAAGTCTCTTTTATATAGACCTTAGTGGTCCCTAATACTGTATCTGAAGTCTCTTTTATATAGACCTTAGTGGTCCCCTAATACTGTATCTGAAGTCTCTTTTATATAGACCTTAGTGGTCCCCTAATACTGTATCTGAAGTCTCTTTTATATAGACCTTAGTGGTCCCCTAATACTGTATCTGAAGTCTCTTTTATATAGACCTTAGTGGTCCCTAATACTGTATCTGAAGTCTCTTTTATATAGACCTTAGTGGTCCCCTAATACTGTATCTGAAGTCTCTTTTATATAGACCTTAGTGGTCCCCTAATACTGTATCTGAAGTCTCTTTTATATAGACCTTAGTGGTCCCTAATACTGTATCTGAAGTCTCTTTTATATAGACCTTAGTGGTCCCCTAATCCTGTAATGCTAGCTTTCCTTAGTACGTGCCATTTCTGAGTCTGTTTGAGGGGGGGGGCAAGGTGGAAGCTGGGGGTGTGGATACCCAGGTTTTGGTAACACCTGTCACCATTTCTAGCCACTGGGGGGGCCATAGGCAGGCTGGGGGACTGACAATAATGTTAAAAAACCTCATAAAGTAACATTTCCATGCCATGAGACCTTTAACAATAATGAAACTGTGAACCAAATGTTTACACCATTCTTGTAACCTATTTAGAGCAAAAGCCTGCTGATGGTGTTCACGACTGCAAACATCTGACACCACAGCCTTAGGTAGCCTTTAGTTGGAGCCCCTTTCAAATGCAGAATGATGAATGTCTGCTAAGTAGCAAATTAGTATGCAGGTGAAGCAATCTTGATATTATTCATCTTTTATATTATTCATGGTGAGTGCTCATGTTATTCATTCATGTTAATGCTCATTGGGTGATGATGATTGCCATGTAGGACTTATTTAACCACAGAGTTTGAATTTGAACCTGTCTTGTCCAGGTGAAGTGTGTGCGTTACTGGCCGGATGAGACCGAGGTTTACGGAGACATCAAGGTGACGCTGATAGAAACTGAACCCCTGGCTGAATACGTCATACGGACGTTCACTGTCCAAAAGGTAAACATGAAAAATAACTGTTTTCTTCCCTGATGTCACACAAAGATGCACATGTTGATTTATCTGACATAAAAGTTCCAGGATGTAGCAGGACGTAGCAGGGTATAGCAGGACGTAGCAGGGTATAGCAGAGCATAGCAGGATGTAACATGGCATAGCAGGGTGTAGCAGGAAGTAGCAGGGTATAGCAGAGCATAGCAGGATGTAACATGGCATAGCAGGGTGTAGCAGGACGTAGCAGGGTGTAGCAGAGCATAGCAGGATGTAACATGGCATAGCAGGGTGTAGCAGGACGTAGCAGGGTATAGCAGAGCATAGCAGGATGTAACATGGCATAGCAGGGTGCGGAGCAGGACCACTGCAACAGCTGCAACCAGGATTTTAGGTTCCACCCTAATCAAAGGAAAACTGCTGGGCGACAGAAAACATAAGAGCTCTGGGGAAGAGTCTCCCCAGGTCTAGCACTGTTACATGTTAAATTAACATACTGTGGCTCCAGTTTACAGAATATTTCCCACAAGACTCCAGATGGGATTTGAACCATTGAATCATGCTCTCTAGCTGCTTACTTCCACTCATGTTACTTATGGCTTTCTTTCTTTTTTCGAAACCTAAAACCTAGATTACCATTACCGCCAATGTGTGATTGGGGATTTGAAGTGATGAGAAGTGTTGACTTGTTTGTTTCTAAATGTTTAAGAGGAGGCTTGAAAGCGTAATCGGGTCCCTTGTAATCAGCCAGGAGGGATTTGAGAGGAGAACAAACGAGATGCTTTGCTCCGAGGCTCTGCACAGTCATCGGATAAACAGCCAAAACACACTTCACAATAAGAGAAGTCTGATCCAAATCTTTGATTTTTGAACTACTTTGTTTACAGATTCTCCTTCTTCATATCCATTTTTTATTTTGATTTTTTTTCTCTGTGTTGTATTTATTGTTTCTCTGTTATTTCCTCCCATTTAACTTTGTACTTCTCTTTTTTTGCTTTAGGTAATTCATTACCGTTGACTTATTTGCATGACTGCTCATTAAAAGCACATTATAACAGTCAGCAGTAGTTCACATGGAAACAGTAATTCATAATTATTAAAACCATGTACAAAACGTGATACAACTTTAATATCAGACACTCGTAATGACTAACTAAATAATTTCTCTTTCCTGTCTGCTGTATTGAGTTGTTTTCTTCTCTCTCTTTCTACACCTCTTGTACATCTCTTTTTTTCCATCTTGTATTTTCTTCCCTTCACTCGTGGGAAAAGCAGCTTATGAAGACGAGTCTTCAAGTCCTCGCTGTCAGCTCGTTTAGCAAACCATTAATCCAAACCACCTCTCTATGCGCGTGTTTGTGTGTGTGTATGTGTGTGTGAGTGCACAACTACTCTAAAATTCAAGAGAAAGCTGACTTTGAAATGCCTGTCATTTTGCAGTGTGCATTAATACGTGTCAACACACACCAGACACACACACTCATTTACACAAAATTCTACAGTAGGTTCTGTGACTGTAGACTGTGTGTGTGTGTGTGTGTGTGTGTGTGTGTGTGTGTGTGTGTGTGTGTGTGTGTGTGTGTGTGTGTGTGTGTGTGTGTGAGAGAGAGAGAGACTGAGTGTGAAGAACAAAGAGAAAGCAATAAAGAGCGGGACAAAGAGAAAGAGAGTACACTGTACAGGTTTTGCACCACCGTTTAATAGCTTTTATTTCAATGACTAATGAGAGCATAAGAGAGAGAGAGAGAGAGAGAGAGAGAGAGATATGCAGGATAAAAAACAGGCAGATCACAAGAAACATATTTGAGTGTCAGAATCAGTCAAACAATAGTTGGGGTGACAGAGGCAGTAAGAATAGTGTTCCTCTGCTCACCAGTGTAAAATGTTCATTTTATCTGTGAAATTGGAAATCTTTCAAAACATACCATATAAACTAAAGGATGGCAACATATGGGCGGCTGTGGCTGAATCCCAGCGCCCTGCAAGGCAGCTCCGCCACCACTGGTGTGTGAGTGATTTGTGTGTTTGTGTGTGAATGGGTGAATAAGAGGGAAATTGTTAAGCACTTTCTCCAGTAAGGGTTAAGCCCTATATGAAAGCAGTCCATATACCATTTGTTTCCCAGAGCAGTGTCCCCATTTTTAATCATGTAATCCACATGAAAAAATAGTAGGGATAATCTTAACTTTACACCACCAGGTAAAAGCCATATCCACGACTTAGAGAAAAAAGAGCCTAAACTCCAATGATTATCCTGATCTTATATAGATGTGGTCATGCTGTTTGGGCCTTTGTTAAATCTGAAAGCAGTTCAGCCAAGAACAATAAATCAGACATACAACTGGCACCCAAAACAACAGTAGAGTAGTCCCATGTGTAGCTGAAGTGTACAATTTTTGGAGCCAGTTTCACAGTATTTTTAGAATCCAACAAGAAACAGGGCTTAGTTCACTCGATGGACCACATCCAAAATGGCAGCAAAGTAATCTGGCCTATGGCACTTAGATCTGGAGAAACCAAACAATTGCGTGCCACAGTGAAGACCAAGCTGCACAGGGCAGGACTCAGCAGTGTACACTCATCTACAGGCAAACAAACACAGCTTTGAGGACCAGCACATACACGTATTAGACAGATAGGACAGATGGTTTGAGAGATGTGCAGAACAGCCTGTTTACAGATGAAGCCATCTGTAATTTCCTGTCCCTCCAAGCTGGGGCCCAAGCAAGTCCGTGTCCTCGTTGCATGATCCCAATTTTGATTCAAAATTTGCCATTTTCAGTGTGTAGGTTGCTAGCTCAAAGGTCGTTGTCGTTTCCAGAAACCTGAGTTTTGTGGCGATTATCCAGTAAATGATCTGCCGTCGATCCAGACTGAGGACAAACTAACCACATGTTTTTACACAAAGAAATTATGGTTACACTTTACTTGAAGGTATCTGCATAAGAGTGACATGACACGGTCATGAACATGTCATAAACATGAACAAGTCATAAACGTTTCTGACATAACGCTTCTTTAGTAAGTGTCATTCGGTTTTGTCATGACAAGTTATGTTAGGGTTATGGTTCATGTGTCATGACTGTGTCGTGACAGTGTGATGTCATTCTTCTGAATTCTACTGAAATTATGAACTGCTTTAGTTTTAGGAAACAACACCACTTAGTGAGAGTTTGGAAAAGATTGTGGGTGTTCAAATATATTTCAAACTAGAGAAACCGTGTTCACATTAGGATGTGATTGAGAACAGGGACTCAACGAGTTTTCCACTTTGAGTGAACCCGCCCCACTGGTGGGCGTGATCGCCCCATGGGGATAATACCTGTTTTATTCCCACACATCTCTGAAACATCCGCCATCAAATCTCTAGTCTAGTAAGAGAAACAGACAAATGGTTGTATGGGACTTTTCAGCCAGTGGCAGTCACTCAGACAAAGACAGCCCTGTGTTACACAAAATGGTAATTTAGAAAATATTATGTAATGTATTTTAGTGATGTCATCCCACCAGTTCTTTCCTCTCACCATCCCATTCATCTTTAATTTTTTGAAGTTTTCAAGCCCAGGATTTCAGGATTTTTTCTTAATCCATTTTTTATCTGCATTGGTTTAAAATCTTGGAAGCCTACTTAAGCTATTAGATGGTGGACATGGCAACACATACTGAAATAGGGATTTTGTTATGACCAACCAAAAAACCCTGCTAATGTCAGGTTAAAAAGCCACGGTTCAGCTTTCAGCTGAAAGAGAAGCTGTGCATTTTGCCACAGTGACCTCGAGGAAGATGTTGCTCTTCGCTCGTTCAGTCATTACAAGTTGTTCCAGAAACCCAAAAGAATAATAACAAAAAATCATATTAAAACACAGCACATCTTTATGTGTAACTCTTGGATTGCTCACATGAAAAGCAACCTCTCTGAAAGCTAGTCACGTCCTTTTTGAAGCCAGGGCCCATTTTGGGTGTCACCATTTTAGTATTTTAGAGCCAGAAGTGACCATATTTGGACAAAAAAGACGGAGCTGGAGAGGATGACAAGGCCAAGCCAGTATTTTGTATCTTTTCAATGGCAACACGGTAAACTTACCACTAAAGAGGGAAAGTTGCAGAGTTTTAAGCCTTCTGATGTGAGTAAACGTGATCCTTGGGGTACTGACACCGTTTGTCTGCACGTTCGTACACCAACAATTAGCAAACATTCCCTTAAATCACCATCTAAGGCGACCAAGTATTCTAATTAACAAGTGTTCCATTATATGTGAAAACGCAGTAAGAGGGCCAAAGCTTAAGATCGAAACAGAACCCAAAAACAAGTTAAGGTCAGTTTGAATGTCCACCGTGTCATGGTTAGCATTGCTAAGCCTCTGTCCTGAATGTCAGGTCGGCGTGTGGCCACGCTTCTAAAGCATCCCCTGCTTTATCATCTAGTTCAAAATAAATGGGACCATATGTTATTAAATGAATGTCATGCTGTATCATGCTGTCATATATATGTAGACACACACAGTATATGTACTGTGTGTGTCTGTGTGTGTAAATGTATATATATATATATATATATATATATATATATATATATATATATATATATTGTCTTTCATCCATTGCAAATGAATCTTGAGAAGAAGAAGACATTTAAAGAAGGCGATAACTGCGACAGACATCATTCTCTTCTTTCACAGTGAAGAGACTTTAAAGTGCTTCTACATCTCCATCACCATTTTCAATATGCCACGCACCTTAATGTTGTTGTTTTAGATTTTTTTTATCCAACCAGTCATGGATTTCAGGCCCCGGCTGGGTTGGACCGCCGTTTATCGATTTGGCGGAGTAATTTCAACATCATTCGAGACCAAATCAATGGGAAGTCGAGTTATCAAATCACCTTGTGGTTTTCTGGGTTTTATTTTTCTTCTCTCTGCCGCCACGCCTCTCTCATTTCTATCTGAGTATGTCTGTGTTTCTCCCCTATCTTTCCCTTCCTCCTTTTTCTTTGTCACATATATCTTCATCTTTCCCCACACTATCATGTTTTCTCTTTCTGTGTATCTCACATTTACTGAATCAGAAGCATGTAGTGTTGTGAAGAATAATTTAACTGCAGGAAGCATTCAGGAGCTGTCAGAAAGTTGGAATATTTCTACATCCTGTGCAGAGAGATGTAGGGTTGCATCGTTCAGACTTTAAAAATTCTGATTCCATTTCCGATTGTTCCTTTTGATTTCGGTTCTTATGGATTCTCAAAGTTGAAATGGGTCACGTGCTTATTTTCCAGATAAGATGAAATTTTATTTTGATTGAATGGTGGTTTCCATTTTTACTGTTCAATGTTAGAATTCAGCGTCGAAAACTAAAAGCAAGACCTCTCAGCCCTTCTGGGGTTCAGTTATCTGACATCAACAAGCGTCAGCGTTGTACAGAGTTACAAATGACAGGTGTAAAATTTTAAGAATACACTGATGTTGTTAAAGTGCTCATAGTATCCTTTCCCTTTCCTTTATTGTGTTATATATCTTTTTTGTCCACGGTAAAGGTTTACAAGGTGAAAAAGCCCAAAGTCGTATGTGTGTGTGTGTGTGTGTGTGTGTGTGTGTGTGTGTGTGTGTGTGTGTGTGTGTGTGTGTGTGTGTGTGTGTGTGTGTGTGTGTGTGTGTGTCCCAGGGACTTACCATCTCCAACAGAAAACATTGTCTACAAACTGCTCCAAACAGCTCTATTGTAGTCCAGCCTTTACTTCAGAGAAAAAAACATTATAATGCTCGCCTAGCTGCTAGCATAGCACGCCTCATACTCTGCTTCTGACTGGCTAGTAGTCCTTACCTACGTACTGCGCAATCCCAACAACTCCCAAAAAAGATGGATCAGAAGTGAGATGCCTCACTCTGCAGCTAAACAAAAATATGGTGTTTTTTAACAATTAAACAATGTAAACCTATTCTGATATAATAGTCCTTACATAGGTACTGTCAGGACACGCCCTCATACTCTGCTTCTGACTGGCTAGTAGTCCTTACCTAGGTACTGTCAGGACACACCCTCATACTCTGCTTCTGACTGGCTAGTAGTCCTTACCTAGGTACCGTCAGGACACACCCTCATACTCTGCTTCTGACTGGCTAGTAGTCCTTACCTAGGTACTGTCAGGACACGCCCTCATACTCTGCTTCTGACTGGCTAGTAGTCCTTACCTAGGTACTGTCAGGACACGCCCTCATACTCTGCTTCTGACTGGCTAGTAGTCCTTACCTAGAAACTGCACATCTGCGACTTCGAACAAAGATGGAACAGAATTGTTTCCACAATCCAGAATAGTGCAAAAAATATATAATGTAAGCATCAAACAGTAGCTTAATTATGTGTGAAATACAATCATAATACAGAGGTGATGACGTCTCCCTTATCTTGTCAGGGAGTGCATGTTCTTTTCTTAGCAACACACTGTGCTTAGACCAGATAGCCAGTGCCAGACATCAGTTGCTTTACACAATTTCATGTGAATAAATTAATACATTTCAGTCTGCAGCTCATTCTGTTAAAATATAAACAGGAAGTGGCTTAACACAGAGACTGAAATGTAATACATTTCAGTCTCTGTGTTAAGCCACTTCCTACTTCAGACGCACTGGCCTGTCTCATGTGTTAGTGCTATTCTCCAGGGATGCTGACATTTCAAAAGAAATCATTGGAATTGTGCTAACTAATATCAGTAACAATGACAATACAATTTCAATGTTTCTTTAGTGATGATTTCTTTTGAAATGTCAGCATCCCTGGAGAATAGTACTAACACATGATAGAACGGAAGCTCTTCTGTGTCTTCATCTTCTAAGTTTGCTACAGTTTAGGCATTATGTCTGTTTCCCAGGGGGACACTGTGGTGTGAGCCTTAACTGCTATCTGTTAAGCATCAGAATGTCATCTTTAGTTACTTAATAATATCCCTATTGTTCGACAGGAAAGCATTTACAAGCCCTTTGTGAATTTTTGGAAGTTCATCATTAAAATGTCAAGATGCTATCTTGTGGACAGCCACAATGGAGGCTTGTTTCCCTCTCATTTTCATATAATCTCTATTGTTAAGGACTGAAATGTCTCCTGTGTCTATTTTGCAGAAGAGGGTGAATAATTGGTGTGGAGTCCAATTAATTTTTTATCTCGTTCTCTAACTTTCCTTATCGCCACTGTTAAAGAGAATGTATTTTGGCAAGTCATAAAATCATACTTTTCAAAAAATGTTATTTGTTTAATAAAAGCACATTCCATTCTCTATTTTCGTCAAGTGTTTGAGTTTTAGGTAAACAGTATTTTAAAGCGTTCTGATGTCTTTAAGTACGTATTTAAAATACACTCAGAAAGGAGCTGAAATCACTGTTCAATATCTAAAATATCTGTGTAAAATAGGCAGCTTAGCTGAACCATGGCATTTCCCTCTGTTAAGTCTTTCCCAAAAGGGCTGTCATGAGATTTGTGAATTCAATTACTCTTTTTTGTGGAGCCAAAATGGCCATCAGTTTCCTCAAATCTCCACTGTAAATTAGGCAGATGAGCAACGATAAGTCTTCCGGTCTCTCATTCCCAGAAGTGGTCCAAAGTGCCTCCTTGACATCCACATGATCGATTTATTTTCCATCCAAAGCCAAAGAGGCAGAATGGTCCCTAGATTCCTGAAATCCCCGCTGTTAATTAGGCTGCTGAACCATCATATGTCTTCTTGTCAGTCTCTTCCAAAAGGGCCAAGAGAGGATTTGTGAGTTCCATGCATTTGTCGCCGTCAAGATAAGACGGAAATGGCAGGGAATCGTTTGCCTGCACTTGCACATTATAAGATATGTAGTCTCGCATTGCCAGATCTTCCTTCACAGCGTTACAGAGGAGGGTCTGGCTGGTCCACACAGCATTCCTGGATGGGTGAAAAACGTGCTGTGGTCTATTGGCATTTCGTTGAACCAATCACAATCGTAAGGAAACGGACATCCAGGCGAAAATAGCGCAATCTGGCAGAATTTCCAGCAGCACCAGAGCAATCGTGGAAGTGTAATGTCGTGGATATAAGATATGCAACGGAGGTACAATATCTCTCCTGTGTGTGTTTTTCAGAAGGGTCATCATGAGATCCGTGAACTGCGTCAGTTCCATTTCACCAGCTGGCCCGACCATGGCGTTCCCTGTTACGCCACTGGACTGCTTGGCTTCATACGACAGGTCAAGTTCCTCAACCCACCTGATGCCGGGCCCATAGTGGCACATTGCAGGTGAGAACACAGTCACTCACATAAAGTACAAACAGGCTTTGTACAGATAACCTTATTCCCTGATAGTAGTGGTCAGTTGCTGGACAAGGTGTTCCTACACTTTTACAGCTCTTTGCTCTAGGCATGGCAGAGAGCACTTTGAATGTATCACATATTTCATTTCAAAGCTTGTTTTTTACTTAACTCACACACTAGTCTCTGACATGAACAGAAGATGATCATCAAACAAACAAATGTTTAAATGCAACACTTATGGCATAGGTTGTTGAGTCTTAAATGTCAAATCCATCTGTGTTACTCAATCACTTTTAATCAGCCTTGAAATCTCCACCATTGTTTCACTGTCAGCCTTTCCTCCTACACTCTTTTTTCTTTTCTTTTCTTCTTTTTCCTTCTCATTAACACGAGCATGTTTACAGTTACACATAATGTCATTTAATCAGTACCAATATGACGCACACACGCACACATATACACATCCCTTGACTTAAAGGTCCCATGGCATGAAAAGTTCCCTTTATGAGGTTTTTTAACATTAATATGAGTCCCCCCAGCCTGCCTACCCCAACCCCCCAGTTGCTAGAAATGGCGATAGGTGTAAACCGAGCCCTGGGTATCCTGCTCTGCCTTTGAGAAAATGAAAGCTCAGATGGGCCGATCTGTAATCTTGCCCCTTATGAGGTCATAAAGGAAAAGATTACCTCCCCTTTCTCTGCTTTGCCCACCCAGAGAATTTGGCCCACCCATGAGAGAGAGACATCATGGCTTTCAAACGAGCAAAGTGGCAGTTGGTCAAGGCCACACCCCCAGCCTCCACCTTGCCCCCCCCCCTCCTCCTCAAAAGCTACAGACTCAGAAATGGCACATACTAAGGAAAGCTAGTATTAGGGGACCACTAAAGTCTATATAAAAGAGACTTCAGATACAGTATTAGGGGACCACTAAGGTCTATATAAAAGAGACTTCAGATACAGTATTAGGGGACCACTAAGGTCTATATAAAAGAGACTTCAGATACAGTATTAGGGACCACTAAGGTCTATATAAAAGAGACTTCAGATACAGTATTAGGGGACCACTAAGGTCTATATAAAGAGACTTCAGATACAGTATTAGGGACCACTAAGGTCTATATAAAAACATCCAGAGAGCACCATGTCATGGGACCTTTAACACACTTAAAAGTGTGCATATATTTTTGTGTCATACAAACCAGTGTCTCTCTAGCTATGGTCAGTTTAAGTTTATATTATACCATTACTTGTTTACTGAATAAATGCATAAGCCCTTAATAGCAAAGGAATCAAGAGGTGAACCTGAATACATAAATTCACACACATTCATGGGCTCTAATTTCTCTAATGGGATGGAGAGACCGGAACACACAGGGGCAAAGACAGACAGGCAATTAGATGGGGGTGGAAGTGTACACACAGGTGTAGAGTGGTAGGAAGACAAACAGACAGCTATAGTAAAAGTATGTGGACAGACAGGCAGGAAGTTATGGCAGTCACTTCCAATTTCCGGGGGCAGTCTGACGCTGTTGGCCTGTGTCAGAAGGCTTTCAAACACACACATGCACACATGCACATGCACACAGAGGCCCGGCAGTATAATGGTCTCAACATTAATCACAGAGGTTGACAGGTAATCTGCTGAGGCGCTCCCTCCTTTTCTCTCTTTCTTTCTCTTTTCCACCGTTCTTTCTCTCCCCACTTTTTTCTCTCCTCTGCTTCTCTCTCTCTCCCCCTCCTCTCTGTCTCTTTCTCTCTCCCTCACTCTTGAGCTGTCTCTGGGAGGTGTCAGGGGATTGCAAAGTGAAAGAAAGGTTTCTCATCCTCTCAGCTCCCTCTCCGTACCTCCATGCATGCCTCTTTTCCTTTCTTGATCTCTCCCCTGTGACGACCACTTCTATCACTCCCAATCACTAACCTCTTTCCGGCACTCCTTCTCTCTCCCGCCTTCTCTCCCTTATTTAGTTCATCCATCCATCCATCTGTTTGTTGTTCCCTCCATCCGTCTTTTCCCTGCAGGCATTACTGTTCAGGATGTGCCACCTTACCACCTGACATGGGGTATTACAGTCTCTACATATTTGTGTGTGTGTGGGTGTGTGTGTTTGTGCCTGTGTGCGTGGGAGTGAGATGAAGCGAGAGAGAGACTCCACCCTCATACTCTATGTGTAGTTCCAGACTTCACGCAGTTTTTTCTGCCACACAATCACTGAAGTCTTTGTTTCCTCAACATAATATGACCTTAGGTGTAAATGTGCCACTTATCAGTTACAGTATTATTGGAGTATTAGTAGTATCTCCACAATGTTGAAGTCTCGCATTGACAGACCTTCCTTCCCACCACTGTAGAGGAGGGTCTGTCCAGTCCATACAACATTCCAGGATGAGAGAAAGATGTCCTCTGGTTTATTGGCAAACCAGGAGTGTCAAACTCGATAGTTAAGATTGTGGTTGTGTGTCTCCCCAGTGCCGGTGCAGGGAGGACGGGCTGTTTCATTGCTGTGGACATCATGTTGGACATGGCAGAGAATGAAGGAGTGGTGGACATTTTCAACTGCATCCGAGAACTGAGATCACAACGAGTCAACATGGTCCAGACAGAGGTCGGTGTGCATGTGCATACACAAAAGACACACAAACACACACACACATTATGCACTCTTGCATTGTTCAATTCAAGTAAGAAGAAATCATCAGGAGCTGATGATTATTGAGAGGAAGTGAAATTGGAACTTTCTAATACATCTGACATATTCCTCTATCTATCTATCTATCTATCTATCTATCTATCTATCTATCTATCTATCTATCTATCTATCTATCTATCTATCTATCTATCTATCTATGTCTGTTTGTCTGAAGACAGTGTCTCAGTACTTCTTGCAGTCTTATATCATCCATCCCAATCAGTCTATCAATATTAAACATTTCCTGAATAATAGATGACACACACACACACACACACATACACACTTTACACACAGATGTAAGATTCTTTGTGTCAGTGTGTGTAGGTGGCAGCTCTTGGTGAGGAATATGGTACTGCACATACATAAACACATACTGTAAGCATACTGTACATTTCTCATTGCATTGCTTTTGAAGTTTTCCAAATAGTTAGTTACTGAAACTAATTCCAGTTAAGTTTGAAATTACTTTTGTATTGCAATGTCTACAGCAGGTGACAAAGAACTAACCAGATAAATTCCCCCAACTGAGCTAACCAACTTTTACAGTACTTAAAACTTATACAGTACAGTAGCGACTGTACTGCTAGCTTAAATTAGAGTTGGCCAAGCTTACTGTAATCAGTAGACCAATGTGCACCATCAGGTCAAACCGAGTCAACAATTCCATCAGTTTTCCACTTCATTTTCTAGAGTTTTAGTGTCCCTAAAACAGTTTGCAAAAAGTCAGCCGAGGACTCGCTTTACTTACTAACCTTTACACAGTGTCATAATGTGTTCTGATTTTGTACTATCAATCACTTTTTAAAAACACTCCATCTTCAAATGTTGGCTGTTCCATTTTGGAACAGAAGCATTCATTTCTTCTCTAAGCTACCTTAAGCCAACCTAATCCATCCCCCTCTGCATTCCATTTGTACTACTGATGAAAACCTTGCATCTCCAAGAAGTCAACTTTACCCGGAATAAAGAAAAACAGCCTCATTTTCAAACTGACAGCTCAAGCTCTGAGCCTGAATTTGACTTTTGAATGGGTTTTAGAAGTGCTAGGTTCAGAGAAGTTACCCATGGTATCACTTTGACTGTTTTTATATGACAGGAGTGATTTAAAAAGTAGAAATACAGCTAAATGCACCCTGCCCTGCCTATGTGTGGGAGCCATTTATGTCAGTGTTGAAGCCGCTTGACGCTATTATAATCCTGCCCCGCACAACACAAAGCAATTAATCTTTTAAAAGGCACAGGGGAAAGATGCATGTGTGCATGTGTGTTAGTGTATGAATGAGTGCCTGTCTGTTGGGTTTGTGTGTGTGTGTGTGTGTGTGTGTGTGTGTGTGTGTGTGTGTGTGTGTGTGTGTGTGTGTGTGTGTGTGTGTGCGTGCGCGTGCGCGTGTGTGTGTGCGTGTGTGTGTGTGTGTGTGTGCGTTTTTGCATGCAATGTGAGTGTATGTCACTAGAGTAGGTAATGGCCAGGAGAGGACATTTCAGTAGTGCTTTTAAAACTCTCGTCCCCGCTTCAAGGGCAACAATTAACATTCGACAGAGAGAGCAAGAGAGAGAGAAAGAGAGAGTGAGAGAGGCCGACACATAAAGCCAGAAGCAAATTGAAAAGGCAGAGCAGACAAACACACGTGTGAGAGGAAACAAGAGAAAGAAAGGGGCAAAAGAGAAATAAAAAGTGAGTGAACTCTAGCTAAATTGGAAAGAGAGCGAAAGAGAGAGAGAGAGAGAGAGAGAGAGAGAGAGAGAGAGAGAGGTAAATTAACATGCACAGTGGCTGGCTGCTGTAGCTCATGGTGGCTGATGCTTTTACCAGCGAGCTAGTCGGAGCACAAAGAGCACACTTGATCCAGAGCACAGAAACACTGCAGGGCTCTACTCCCTTTTTAATTCACTTTTAGGCTGCTGAGAGTGCGCGAACAAACACATAATTAATTCACACACACAAAAAGCAAACAAAAACAGTGTTCACAGTGGAATGTTTGAGTTTGTCGGATACTTGAAAAGGCAAGGGGATGCAGCTTTCTCTGTCCTAGAGGTGTCGCTGCACACAGCTACACTGAGGGCCAGATGTACTGACGCTTTTGCATTGTATTTGTTTTGCAACATGCGTGTAAAAGGATGGCGAGGTATGTAAAACAGGCCACACTGAGGTAAAAGCGCAGACTGCCTATGAAATGGCAAATTGCACTTTTCCGTGCCATGCATATGAATTCATGGCAGCAGTCACATTCCATTCCACCAGTTGTTAAACATTCATAGCAGTCATAGCATCAAGACATTAACGCTTTGCTATAATACAACGCACATACATTTCCCCACCACTAATGTTGAAATAACACGCATCAAGCAGGATTTCTTAGACCTCACCCATTCAATTGTGCTTTTAAATGTGCGGAATTTACAGTTTAATCGGTGGAGAAAAGCACCGATAACCCGATGAACGGGAGGTTTGGGAAATACGATGTAAGCTGATGTATCACAGCGTGCGCTTTCTGCGGGTTGGTCATGGCGCTGATAACGCTACGTTTGCAAATATACGTACATCTGGCCCTTAGAAACTACAGTGGAGTGCTCTGTCTACTCACAAAGGCCAGAGATTTAGTTGTTTCCCCTAGAAGACATTTTGACTTCAGCATTTCTTTTTGATTAACTGCTTTGCCTCATGTTGCAGGAGCAGTATGTGTTTGTTCATGACGCCATCTTGGAGGCGTGTCTATGTGGGAATACAGCCATACCAGTGTGTGAATTCAGAGCCATTTACTACAACATCAGCAGACTGGACCCACAGACCAACTCCAGCCAGATTAAAGACGAGTTCCAGGTGATCACACGCACACTCACTGACTCACTCACTCACTCACTCACTCACTCACTCACTCACTCACTGACTCACTCACTCACTCACTCACTCACTCACTGACTCACTCACTGACTCACTCACTCACTCACTCACTCACTCACTCACTCACTCACTCACTCACTCACTCACTCACTGACTCACTCACTCACTCACTCACTCACTCACTCACTCACTCACTCACTCACTCACTCTCACACACACACACACACACACATACTCCCTCACTTGCTCACTCGCTTGCTCACTCCCACTCTTGTTTATGTTGTTTTGTGAATAAAAAATCTTTCCCCACATGAGACTCTTTTGCCTCATTTCCACTGTGTAGTTCAGCTCGACTCGACTCAACTCACTTTTGGTACCAGACTCCTTTCTCTGTTTTGAGTTCCACTGCGGATAGTACCCCCTCAGTTTGGGTTGGATTTTCAGCTAATCGCCATAGTGATCATCTTCAAACCGACAATGGCTGAATCCTCCATCAGCAACCAAACAGAGGAACGTCTGTACTTCTTCATTTGTACAGTGTAGTTTTGCAGGCTGCCATTTAAAAAAATTAAATAAATAAAGTAAAGTAAATAAAACCATTGCGGTTATTAATGGTGGCTTGGCTATTTCAAAATGGCATGTTTGTGCAGGATGTCCCCACAAATAGTGTTTTCCGCTGTTTTTGTCCAGTGGCCACTGGCGGTATTACAACAAATATTCCAGGCGGACCCAGTGGGAAAAACACTATTGCGCATATTCAGTGCAGATACACATATTATGGAAGTAAACCTGGAACTTCAAACTTTAATGGCGGATACACCAGCACCTCTCATTTAAATAAAAGTAACTACTCCATTAATGTTAGATTCAGGTCTTATAATACACCCATGGTCCTGTGTCACTTAATTGAAAACCAAAAAAGAAGTTGAGTGGAGCCATGCCGTACCATGCAGTGGAGATTTTTCCTCATACAAGATAAATACTTTAGTATTCAATATGCAATATTCAATGCCTATGCTTGTTGAAGAGTAAAGTTAAAGAAAGAATAATGAACTATTTTTTGTGGCTCAGACTCTGAACATAGTGACCCCTAGAGTCCGTCCAGAAGACTGCAGTGTTGGTTTGCTACCCAGGAACCACGACAAGAACCGCAGTATGGACGTCCTATCGGCGGACCGATGCCTGCCTTTCCTCATATCTGTGGACGGAGAGAGCTCCAATTACATCAATGCTGCATTAATGGACGTAAGTCCACATTTTGGGATGTGAATGTGTGTGTATGTTGCCTTTTTAAGAGTTTCTGTTTTTTTTGCTATCCAGTGCTGTAGAGATGCCTCGATCTATTGGCATTGCTCTGTGTATTCATCGTGTGTTTGCTGTTGTTATTCATTTGTGGTTCATCTCCACACTCCAGAGCCACAAACAGCCAGCGGCCTTCATTGTTACCCAGCATCCTTTGCCAAACACCATGGGCGACTTCTGGAGGCTGGTGTTCGACTACAACTGCTCCTCCATAGTAATGCTCAATGAGATGGACGCAGCGCAGGTACACACACACACACACACACACACACACACACACACAGAGACACATATTTCCTATTTGTTTTCTCTGCCTTTGTCTTAGTTAAAGAAAAAATACCAAAAGACTGTAACATCACAGGGCCTGATGAATAGACCCTATGAATACAGACTATGTTTATAATGTAAATGTATGTGGACCTTTTTCACAGCAGACATTTTGACTTGTCATAGTAGGAAAAGCACAGCTGAAATTGATAACCTCAGCGATGGCTCAATTCCATTAAGTGTCCCAGGAAGCTATTTCAGTGATACAGCATGCACAATACCAGGGCCTCTCCTAAGTGGAATGCAGCCATCATCAATGGTTTTGAATACACCTGTGCTTTTCCTGCTATGACATGTCAACATGTCTTCCGTGAAAAATCTCTATTGACAGTCCTTGAAATTACAACCAAGAAGAATTTAGTTTCTGATTTGTACAATAACAATTCTGACCCAAAACCATGTATATACAGAAAGAATAGGAACTTATTATCAATTTGTGCAGTTATTCAGCAATTCATCAAGTTATATAAATCTTTCCAAATTTAAAATGCTAAATTAATAATCATTAATAAACATGTATTGTCATTAACAGAATTTAACATAGCACTGGGTTACAGGATTAGCAGAATGTAATGCTTAAGGTTCTATCAGTGACTGTAGTCTCGTATAGCCAGACCTATCTCCACAGCGCTGTGGAGTAAGGTCTGGCTACACCATGCATACATTCTGGGATAGGAGAAAAAAACACTCTGGGTTGTTTGCATTTCTGTAAACCAATCACAATCGTCAATGCTCGTCAGCGACGAAGGCTCCGTTAATAGTCTCAGGAAGGAACTTACCACGTAGAATATTAAATGAAGTTAACTGTTCACACAATACAGTTAATGTGAGCTATTTAAATGATCAGTTAGAGAGTTCATGCTGTAAACATATAGAACCATAGAACAAAGCAGGCATTTCTTATTGCACCAACCACAATTTCTTAAAAAAATGTTCAGCCTGTTGTGAACAGAGTTAGACAACGCAACACACGTTGCTGGAATCCTTTTGTTCCTCCGGATTACGATGTAAATCATTGTTACATTTTAAACTGCCTTTGAGGAATTTACATAGGTAACACATGTAATCATCCTCATTTCACAAAAGTGAATAAAACTTGGTTAAAAAAATAAAATACATGGCATTATTTCTCTTTCGTGAAGTACTTTAGTTTTTTCACTGGCAGGTGTATAGATGGCACATTAGATGAAATTATAGTCCCATTTTTATGTGTAATATTCCAGCAAGTCGGCTTCATCTCAATTTGATCCTGCTGAGTATGTAGATGACTTTTCTTTTCAGGCTTTAATGTGGAAATACTCTTTTTTTTAAATGGAACTCACATCCAGCCACAGACACAGTGATAATCTTCATAATCAATTAAGTCAATTCAAGGTTTTGTGAAAACATCTTTCCAATTATTACTTGCGCTGTTATGCTTTTTGACAGGAAATCCATTCAAATACACTTGTTACACGTGATACATTTTTTCTTCCCCGTCCTCTCTTGTCTTGTTTTCCACAGTTATGTATGCAGTACTGGCCAGAAAAGAGCTCGTGTTGCTACGGTCCCATTCAAGTCGAATTCATATCGGCAGACATCGATGAAGATATCATCAACCGAATCTTCAGGATTTGCAACATGGCCAGGGTACTCATGGCCTTTACAGTTACATACCAGACCAGTTTGGAATTTTGTTAATAGCAGTCGGTTCAAGGTTTAAAGGACCCATATTCTGCACATTTTCAGATTCACACTTATATTTTGGGTTCCCACTAGAAAATGTTGACATGCTATAATGTTTAAAAAACACTTTATTTACCTCATTCTGTCTGAATATACCTGTTTTCACTCTCTATCTGTCTGAAACACTCTGTTTTAGTACCTGTCTCTTTAAGACAAAGAAAAAGCCCAGTCCCCTCTGATTAGTCAGTGTTGTCTTTAGCATGTGTGCTCTCAGAGTATCTGCACCATTGTTGCAGTGGGGGAATGACTGTAACGGCACTGTAGAGGCACTTTCTACCTACATATAGGATAGCTGTGACATCACAGTTTTATACAGCTTTACAAAAAAAAAAAAAGACATGGAAATCTCACTTTTTACGATATGGAGCCTTTAAAAAATGACACCAAAGGCACACATGGTTCTGTTTGGACCTAGTTTGTTGTCTGTGGCAAACCATTCCTCCTGTTTCTGTTTCTGTTTCTGTATGGGCATATTGGAAGAGTACGTAAGCTGATAGTTGTTGTCGTCTCCCTTTTTGTTAGCCTGGTCCTACCAGACAGTATGTAGGAGGACGGAGCCAGGCTACCAGAGTGGCTCTGGGCTGGTCCAATAGTTTTAAACTTCATCAGCGTACCCGCCTTCAAGGAAGTTAACACTTGTTAATGGAGAGTGGCCAGACTCTCTGAACTAATGAAATGGACCAGAGTCTGGTAGGACCAGGCTAATGGACCAGAATCTGCTAGGACAGGGCTAATGGGCCAGAGTCTGGTAGGACCGGGCTAATGGACCAGAGTCTTGTAGAACCAAGCAAATGGACCAGAGTCTGGTAGGACCGGGCTAATGGACCAGAGTCTGGTAGGACCAGGCTATAGTCTGTACCTGCCAACTCTAGCCTCAGCCTGTAGTACTCCTTTACTCCTGGCCCTTTCTTGTGTCTTCCTTAACTTTTAGTTTTAATCTGCCTATGCTAAAGCTAAACATACTTTAAAATGATGCATTCCTTGACCTATATTTGACATATAACAATAGATAGTGGAACGCTACACAGAGGAACACAACATAACAACACATAAAGAGCATTTTTCATTTCATGTGACCTTTCCTTCCCCCCCCCCGGCAGCTGGCAAAATGATAGCGTAGCAAACTGACTACGCCACTAACACACTGTAGCTGCCAGGCTAACAGGTTTAGTGAGAACTCAAATGGCAGTGTGGTAGGAGGCGGCGCAATAACAACACATTTTGAAACCTGTCCTCTCCTGGTTTCCTCCTCTTGTTTTCTCCCACCTCTGTTCTCTTCTCACATGTCCTTATTCTTCACTTCCTCAGTTTCCCATCTCGTCTCTCCTTTCCCTTTTTCTTTCTGCCCCTCTTGCCTCCTCTTGTTTCTCCCTTCTCATCTCATTTTCCCACCCATCCATGACGGAACAACTCGCGGTGCCCTGTCGTCGGCATGCTCCTATAGCGCTTATGAACTTCTCACTAGCCTACTCTCTAGATTCTATTTCTCCCCCTCTCTCTCTCTCTCTCTCTCTCCCCCCCTCTCTCTCTGTCTCCCTCTCAAACACATCACCAGTCTAGCGTGAAATGGCTCATATCATCGCCACAATAGCACATCTCACACTGTGCGAGCAGCTCCGACCAAGCTGAGTCTGTACCACCGACCGCTAAGCCATCAAATGAAGAGGGGGAAAAAGAGTGTAAGAGCGGGGCGGCAAAAAGGTTTGAGAGAGAGAAAGGGAAACATACATAGAGGAGGATAGCAATAAGAGTCATGAAGGGAAAGAAAATTGACTGCGTCAGAGAAAGAAATAGGGTGGAGGAAAAACGATCGAGGCAAACCAAAAGTTTGAAATAGGAGTTGATTGGAAGGGGAGATGGAGGAAGTGGAGAGAAAGATAAAAAAGCAGGGAATAGAGAGAAGGGAGGTGAAGAGAAGGAGAGATGATGAAGCAGGTATGCTGGAAAGAAAGGGAAGGAAGTGGAAGGAAACAGATATAGATCTGGTTGTGTGTGTGTGTGTGTGAGTTTGTGTGTCACAAGCCAAGCAGTAAATCAGTATGACAGTGATGGCAGGTTTTGGTATTTTGGGGGTGGTGGATGCCAACCGCCTCGGGGCCCGAACGTTTTTGTCTGCCATGAAATTGAATTAAACATTATAAGATGTCGTCTTTGTGGAATCCATTCCTTGTTCATTTCCAAAGGCATTTCATTCACAAACAAGAACTAATTGGAGCACAATAGTGTTCTAACACATGAAAAGTGCTTAATGCATCAGTTTAGTACATCATTACTGAATGAGACCAGCAGCGAGAAGACTGGCAGCTTCTGTCTGCGACTACAATGCGTTTGATATCGTATTTGTCTAAGATCCTGCTGAATGTGCACATAAAAAGGAACAAAGCACTGTTAACATAAAGCTCTCAGAGTTTTTGGTGATGGAACAGGAACTTTCTTTCTGTTCGCTATTTAACTCGTTCACCAGCTTCAGTGCAACCAAAAAGCAAACCTACAGACTACACTTACAGTATGTCCTTCAAAAGGCAGCACGGACTTGGCCAAGAGACAGACAAAACGTTGAATCTTTTCTATCATAGACTGGTTCAACAAGGTTTGGGCAGGAGAGGACAGAGACAAACTCCTGGATCACAACAATCCTAGAGAACACAGTAGACTTGGTCAAAAAATAATCAGAATTGACTTTTTTTGTCATTGAAAGCACAACTAAATTAAATGTGCTACTATATTAGGGCTGGGCAATATGTCTAGATTTTATCAATATATAAGGCTAGATATCATCTTAAATTGGATTTCCACACTACCAGCTCCACTAGTCCAAACACAAAAGCCCACACATTAACCATGAACACAGAGCAGAGAATGTGAAAAAGGTAGAATTAGAATAAATAGTAACATAATTCTGCCATGCTAGCCTTTCCATTTAGGCCCAATAAGGTTCCTAGATGTCCTCCACTGTGACACACTACAAACAAGAAAATTGTCCTGTGATCCTACAATGAGACATGAAAACACATTCTTTTGAGATGTTTTAAGGTGTTACACATGCTGCAGCACTTGCAAGGTGTTTCAGACATTTACCCACTTTATTCCATGTTATTGATTGTGGTGATGAAAAGAAAATCCTTATTTACACATGTCTCTCTTCAGCCACAGGACGGTTACCGCCTGGTGCAGCACTTCCAGTTCATCGGCTGGCCGGCCTACAGGGACACGCCCCTCTCTAAACGCTCTATCCTCCAGTTGGTCAGGAGGTTGGCCAAGTGGCAGGAGCAGTACGACGGAGGAGACGGGAGGACTGTGGTGCATTGCCTGTAAGTTTAATGTGCACACACACAGATACACACACACACACGTAGATGCGTATACTCTACTAAACTATAGTTTACGTATACTACTAAAATGGTAGAATCAGGTGAAACAAGGACTGGTAGTGCGGCTCACCGGGATGATTGATCAACACAAAATCATGGAAAGACAAATGTGCCCTTAGTGTGTGTGAATTATGAAAGACGTTGAGATACTCTTAATGATAAAATAGACTTTCTTTAAAAGGACACAAACACACGCAACTAAGAAAAAACAAATGTTCACTTCACACATATTCATAGAAACATACATACAGTGTGGCCAAAAAGCATTTAGTCACTCCTACTTAGAAAGATGAGAGAGGTCTGTAATTTCCATCATAGGTACACTTCAACTATGAGAGCCAAAATGAGAAAAGCAAATCCAGGAAATCACATTGTAGGATTTTTAAAGAATTTATTTGTAAATTATGGTGGAAAATAAGTATTTGGTCACCCACAGTCTATGTTGATACACAATATATGTAGTTAGCAAAGGTGAGAGTACAGTAAATCACACATGTGAATCAAAAGCAAGTCATATTCAAGTAAAAAGTCTCATGTCAGTGTGGTGAGAATCATCAAGTCAAGTCCCTGCTATAAGTCAAGCATGTCACAATACAAGTCATACAGTCAAAATACATATAATACAAATAAATGTTAAAAAATATTGGCTTTCTAATCTTTAACCAGCTGGTTATTTAGCTAAAAAGACACATGAACGCATCTTTCTTTGTAGGTTTTGTAGTGACAGATATAGTTAGATGCTGTGGTGGTTGTGTCCGAGGTCTTTGAGCTGCTCACCGCTGTTCTCTTCTTACAACGATCATCGACTACATCATTCTTGAATCCAGATTTTATTATTTTTGGTATAATCTCCTCCATGACGGCTGCCTCCTGCGTTGGCTTCTGCTAGTCTGACGCGCTCTGGAAGGTTGCCCGGTTGGTGCATTGCACAAAAAATCACCCACTTCAAAAACAAAATGTCACTTCTCAATATATATACAGGTAAAAGCCAGTAAATTAGAATATTTTGAAAAACTTGATTTATTTCAGTAATTGCATTCAAAAGGTGTAACTTGTACATTATATTTATTCATTGCACACAGACTGATGCATTCAAATGTTTATTTCATTTAATTTTGATGATTTGAAGTGGCAACAAATGAAAATCCAAAATTCCGTGTGTCACAAAATTAGAATATTACTTAAGGCTAATACAAAAAAGGGAGTTTTTAGAAATGTTGGCCAACTGAAAAGTAAGAAAATGAAAAATATGAGCATGTACAATACTCAATACTTGGTTGGAGCTCCTTTTGCCTCAATTACTGCATTAATGCGGCGTGGCATGGAGTCGATGAGTTTCTGGCACTGCTCAGGTGTTATGAGAGCCCAGGTTGCTCTGATAGTGGCCTTCAACTCTTCTGCGTTTTTGGGTCTGGCATTCTGCATCTTCCTTTTCACAATACCCCACAGATTTTCTATGGGGCTAAGGTCAGGGAGTTGGCTGGCCAATTTAGAACAGAAATACCATGGTCCGTAAACCAGGCACGGGTAGATTTTGCGCTGTGTGCAGGCGCCAAGTCCTGTTGGAACCTGAAATCTCCATCTCCATAGAGCAGGTCAGCAGCAGGAAGCATGAAGTGCTCTAAAACTTGCTGGTAGACGGCTGCGTTGACCCTGGATCTCAGGAAACAGAGTGGACCGACACCAGCAGATGACATGGCACCCCAAACCATCACTGATGGTGGAAACTTTACACTAGACTTCAGGCAACGTGGATCCTGTGCCTCTCCTGTCTTCCTCCAGACTCTGGGACCTCGATTTCCAAAGGAAATGCAAAATTTGCTTTTGTCAGAAAACATGACTTTGGACCACTCAGCAGCAGTCCAGCTCTTTTTTCCTTAGCCCAGGTGAGACGCTTTTCGCTGTTTCTTGGTCAACAGTGGCTTGACACGAGGTATGCGGCAGTTGAAACCCATGTCTTTCAAGCGTCTCTTGGTGGTGGATCTTGAAGCACTGACTCCAGCAGCTGTCCACACCCTTTTTTTCACAATCTTGACTAGGGCGCGGTGATCCCTATCGCTTGTACACTTTTTCTGACCACAGTTTTTCCTTCCCTTTGCCTCTCTATTAATGTGTTTGGACACAGAGCTCTGAGAACAGCCAGCCTCTTCAGCAATAACCTTTTGTGTCTTTCCCTCCTTGTGCAATGTGTCGATGGTCGCCTTTTGGACAGCTGTCAAATCTGAAGTCTTCCCCATGTTTGTGTAGGCTTCAGAACTGGACTGAGAGACCATTTAAAGCCCTTTGCAGGTGTTTTGAGTTAATCAGCTGATTACTTTGTGGCACCAGGTGTCTTCAAAATTTAACCCTTACACAATATTCTAATTTTGTGACACACGGAATTTTGGATTTTCATTTGTTGCCACTTCAAATCATCAAAATTAAATGAAATAAACATTTGAATGCATCAGTCTGTGTGCAATGAATAAATATAATGTACAAGTTACACCTTTTGAATGCAATTACTGAAATAAATCAAGTTTTTCAAAATATTCTAATTTACTGGCTTTTACCTGTATATACTGTATTACTTTTTATTACATTAATAAAAACGGCAAGTCCTTTTGAGTCATCTGTCTCATGTCTAAGTAAAGGCTATAGTCTTGAATACCAAGTCAAACTCAAGTTGAGTCATCAGCTCTGGTTGTAAATTAAAATAATTTTATTATTAATTATTAATTTCAGGGAATGATGATGAAAAAATATGTATTTAAAGCAAACCTAAATAATTGTGATTACATACACACATGCACACGTGTATAGATGAGTGTGTGTTTGCACTCAGCAGGTACACAACCAGTGCTCAGTTTACACCCGAGCAGAACAAATGAAGCTGATAATGAAGGAGGGGAAACAGAGGCTGTGAGATCTATAGACGAGAGATTACACGCACTCACTAACAATAACACACTCCGAGCATTGCCTCAACCGCATCACTGGTGCTCATCCAATCAGCTTCCTCTGTCACAGCTCATTGGGCCAATCAGAAACGGCATTGATTTATGTTTTCTAGATGCTGCGAGGTTTATTTTGTTTGTTTAGTTGTTTTTTTCAGTTTTCTACCTCCGTGTGAAAAAGAGAGTTTGAAATACAATCTATAAAACCCACTGGGTTTGAAGGCAATGCAATTTCAAAGAATAGGAAGACAATCTTATAACTAGAAATTGTTTCAAAATATGCAGTTTATATCTTTAGAGCTTTGCATAAACTGCAGGCTAAATGTGTTAAGAAATCAAAATACTGCTGGATCTGAACTCATCTATTGATGCGTATGTGCATAATCAATGGTTAAACCACCCCATGTCTTAGTATATATATATATATATATATATATATATATATATATATATATATATATATATATATATATATATATATATATATATATATATATATATATATATAGTGACAGAGATGCATATCCCCTCTTTGACCCACAGCTCAAATCAATACCCATGGCTATTGACTAGATGGGCTTAACTGCATACGCAATTGGTTATCATCATTCATCATTTCAAATTAAAAGAGCAAATTGACAGATTTTTTAAAAGGTTCTTATATGTGCATCCTATATTTTTCAAAATGATTTGTTTCTTGCTACCCTGACTGTACTCAACCCCAGTAAATGTGAGTGAGGGGGGTGTAATCTCTGTCTGCTTCGGGCTAAAGACAGCTACACTGGCTAATCAGCCCCAGCTATTGATTTCACACACCCGGTAATACTTGAGATAAGGAGAAACATGATGGTTCAATCAGTAGCTGCTGAAAATAGATATATATATATATATATATATATATATATATATATATATATATATTTTTTTTTTTTTTTTTCCTGCTCTTCACTTGTCCTGGAGGTTGGAGTCTGATGGGTCTTTAATGCTGAACACATGTCTCATTTTCAGCAAATCACACAGAGCGTGTTAGAGCAGCACACTTAACACAGCAATTTGTCAGTGCTCTATCTATTTAAATGTATATAGATATTTATTATAGATAAATGAGAATAACACAAATATTGGGCAGGCTTGTTCCAAAAGATCACTTAAATATTCAGAGGATGTCGCATAGGGGTGAGAATCACCAGAGGCCCTGCAATCTGATATTACGGTTTTAAACATAATGCAATATTCTGCAATATGTTGCCATGTATTACCTTTTTTCAACTTCAGATCTTCTTTACAGATCTGTTTTATCTAAAAAGATACATTTCATTTCACGTGTGTTCGTCTCACTTCAATTTTATTGCTGAAAAAAAAATTGCAATTTATGTAATAGAAGATTGATACTTAGCCTCCTTGTATCAATACAGTATTGCCAAGGAAAAACTTGTGATACTGTGCTGTAATGCAGTTCCACGTATTCCAATAACTTGCATCAAATATCAAGCATGTCCATGAACTATTTTAAAATTTCACCACTAAGACCAATTGCCACATTGTTTTTTTATATATTTTTTGGGCTTTTTCAGCTTTAATTTGTGGCAGGACCGTTAGGCGAGAAAGAGGGAAGACATGCAGGATTTGAACCCTGGACTTCTACATCAAGGCATAAACCTCCAGATATATGTGCACCCACTCTACCACAGTTCCAACTGCTATGTTGTTTAGATCTATTGTGCAGCACAGGTTTTAGTTATGAACTCATTGTAGTTCAAATATGTCGATCATCCTGTGACGCTGGATTAGTTGAGGGAGATTAACGGTGCAGATTAGAAGATTATGATTGTAAACGTAAGAAATGGCTTACAAATGACATTTTCTGGGGCTTCAGTTGCACGCTTTTGCAGCTGGTACTGGTTTTGATTGGAAGCGTTAACCGGTTGACCCTCAGGGACTGAGGTCACGCTACCAAACATATCTTTTTCAATAGAAACTGTGAAATTATTCAGTTGCTTTGACACTCAGCACCATTTGAGTCTTGACCTGTTTGGATTCTGTTGGGTTTGCTGGTTGTACTTCAGTAATTAGGTTCATAATAATATTAATGTATTTTAGCTCCCAGATGTATCAGACAGCAATGATGCAAACTTATCTGTATGCCCCTTTAAAAAATGATCTTTTGACATTAAAGCAAGCATCTAAAAAAAACAGAAAACTAACATGGAGTCAGAAGAGAGACGCACAGGGAACACCTTAGCATTTTAGATTTTAGACTCAAATATTAACATCCAAGTACCTGGGGTAATTTTCAGGTTTAAAGGTTTTAAGGGGTTCTGAGCATAAAAGCTTTTTCAAGCATCAGTCTACTGGCACATTTTATAATAATATATTTTCCCTTTCCCCTTTTTAACCCTTCTTTACCACTTTTGAAAGCATTACACTATAAGTTGTCAGCAAGAATAAGAAACCTGGAAATTTGAGCCCTAATGTGACACCATCAAAGCTATCCTGATTGAGAGAAATGTGGCATTGCTAATGTAGAGTAGGTAGACAGTGGGGGATTTGTGATGGCTGCCACTCCACCACTCAGAATGTTTTATTCAGTCTGAATACCAAAGGAAGGAGACGTGGGAAGTCTGGAGCTCTTTTCATGGTGGGTGGTCTGACTGCTGATTGGCAGAGCACTGACTGCTGATTGGGCCACATAGCCAGAATCAACAGGATCTCTGCATCTTGTCCATTACAGCAGGTTATCCTCTTTATAAAGTCTAAAAATCTCCAATTTAAGATGAAAAGATGTATTCATCTTCAGTTTGTTTGCCGAGCTCATTTTATTTTGCAACGTGCAGTGGCATTTGTCTTTGTATTGCATGTTCCCATCTGTCACTTCCTGTCCTTCTTTGTCTCATTTATCCTTTTCTCAACTTTTATTTTTGTTCCACTTCGGTTAGCATTGAAAAAGTATTTGTCTGAAATTTGACTTTCCGGAACCTGTATATACCAGCGTGGTCTTACAGAGTCCCGTGAAATGAACACAAACTGTTAACACCACCCCACATGGTGGTGGCCACACGGAAAACAGTAACAACGTAAAGTCATTGAGAAGATGACGTAGCATAATGAGCGACTATGGTAGCGAGTAATATGAAAGCCCAAAAATTGGTGTAAGGAGGTTGGTTTGGGGGGGGGGATGGACACAGGACTTTCCCCCAGGAGACTGGGGATTGTGTCCCGCATGTAATGTTTCCTAAAGTCACTTTCTTCTTTTTCTAAACCCATCTGTCCCGTTCTTCCCACATCTCACTGAACCGTAAGACCCCCCCCCCACGACCTTTTCCTTAACTTAAGGGGCCGCGTTTATTTCACAGAAGTCTTCCATGGACCCATCATAGAATTTTTTGCGATTCAGATTTTGAGTTGAGGGGCTGTGTTCATTTCATGGAATTCTGTGAGATCAGGTTGGTCGATACCCTGTCCACTGATTTGCAATTTCAAAGTAGACTGAAATGCAATCAACCAATCCGAATATTAACATTTTGCTAAAACATAAAACAAAAGCCAACTCACTCCAACCTTTGGAATTTAAAAAAACCATTTGCCCTACATACAGACAACCACAGGCCTTTAAATGCAGTCACAACACACACAAATCGTGCTTCTCGTAACCTCTTTTATTAGGTTTTATTACAGCCCATTGAAAGTTTTAGCAGGTTAGAGTTCATAGCTTTCAAGAGCCTTTTTTTTTAAAGGCTGACACAATTAACCTAAACACAGCAGCTGCAATAAAGCAGAGGAAAGGAGAATCTCAGAGGAAAGGAGACATGCCTGGAAGGGAACGTTAAATTCTATTTTAATGTCTGTAACAGACCAAACATCTCTTCAAAGTAGCTGATCTTTTTTCATGCAGTCCCCCTTTCCTTTATTTTGAATGATCTCTATTCCCTTTTCTGCCTTCCCTTAAACTCTCATGCTCTCCAGGTATTCTTTTCTCCCCCTTCTATGATGACGGCATGATCAGACCGTTGATTTTGGTGTACACACCTTCATTTCCAGGATGAACATGTTGTTGTTTGATGATGAATATCTTGTGCCTTGCCTCCGTCCTGCTACCTGTCCCCCCTCTAATGCCTCCTTCCTCCTCCCCTGCAGTACTGGCGGAGGGCGCTCTGGAACATTCTGCGCCATCTGCAGCATCAACGAGATGATCCAGCAGCAGAACATCGTGGATGTTTTCCACACCGTCAAAACGCTGAGGAACAACAAGACTGACATGGTGGAGACTATGGTGAGGACTCCCAACACACACACACACACACACACACACACACACACACACACACACACACGTGCATCCCTGTACGGCCCATCACTTTAACCATCAAATTCTCTGGGCGGGCAAAGCAGAGAAAGGGGCGGTAACCTTGCCTCTTATGACATCATAAGGGGCCAGATTCCAGATCGGCCAATCTGAGCTTTCATTTTCTCAAAGGCTAAGCAGGATACCCAGGGCTACCCACCTATCGCCATTTCTAGCCACTGGGGGGCCATAGGCAGGCTGGGGGAACTTATATTAATGTTAAAATAACTCATAAAGTGACATTTTCATGCCGTGGGACCCTAACTAAATCTAATTCCAACCTGAACCTCAGATGTACTGTATGTGGGTAGTTATGTGCATTTTTCCACGATAAGGGCAAGCAGTTCAATAAGCACTTAACAATGTTCTTTTAAATGTATTTCATGACCTTTTAATGTTAATAGATTCTTATTTAAACATTTAGGGGAGGGGCCAGGCGTAAAGTGTGATGACCCCCGCTGCCAGTGGTTGCTTTTAACCACCTGCATCCCTTTTAAATTGCTTTTTTGAGGTGTATTTGAGGTATTTTCCCACAGTCCCCTCGTAGCACCCATCTCCGACGCTGTGTTTTAACCCAACCCTAAACCTGATTCTAACCTGAGCCTAAAACATTTGAAGGTCTGTCCACCGGTGGCCCGGCCAAAATGTCCTATAACGTCTCAATCTCAAGATCTGAAACTCAAATTGGTTCAGGACACGCACATTATATCAGGAGATGATTACAAGCAACAATGTGCTGGTGGTTGTGAAAAAGAAGGGAAACTTTTGTGAAGATCTGATGATTTCATTTTCACATAGGGGAAGTTTTCATTAGACATAGGAAACATAGTATGGCATGGCTGTGGTGTACGCTCTGAAGAGGAAGGGCCGCATCAGTTTCAGAGCCGTTCCAGATGGTTGTCTCCACAAGACTAAAGTTATTTGCACGTAACATTGATGTAAATCATGTGATGTGTGAGTTACCACCGAAGTACATCCAGTCTCAAATACCACTTGAGTATTAAAAACCAAAAATAACCACTTTAAAGTACATTTATTATTGAATTTAAGCTTTTTCCGACATCAGCTAATGCTCAGGGAAATTTAAATTTAGGATGTTATACTGTATACATATTTAGAATTGAAAGTATAGTGGTTACTTTTTAGTCTTTGGTTAGCAATGTCTAATTAATATAGTTAATGAAATAATTTGGAAGACGACTCACCTTTGCTTTTTATGCTGTTCCCTCCACAGGAACAGTATAAGTTCTGCTATGAAGTGGCTCTGGAGGCGCTCAGCTCCTTCTGATTGGCTGTGGGCTGAACATTCGCTTTTCTGATTCCCCGCTGCCTGTCATTCTCAACGCAACGCTGGGACACACAAAGTGCAAAACTGCTTTTTGTTGACCCAAACCCAACCTGTGAGCCTGTGTGTGTGTGTGTGTGTGTGTGTGTGTGTGTGTGTGTGTGTGTGTGTGTGTGTGTGTGTGTGTGTGTGTGTGTGTGTGTGTGTGTGTGTGTGTGTGTGAGTGTGTGTTTGAGAGTGTGTGCATGTGATTCTTTGTGAATAAGAGAAGGCATGCTTGCATATTTGAGTGTGCGCGTGTGTATCTATGTGTGTGCCTGGGACAACATACACACACACACACACACACACACACACACACACAACCTGTACAGAAGAGTAAAAAAGGGACAGACATACACACTGGTGATTTTCATGTGTGTGTTCACTTCAGCGAGACTGAACTTTAAATGCTTGTACAAAGAAAAGAAAAGAAAAGAAAAGACATGTTGAAAAAAAAAAATATTCAGATGTTTAAAAAAGCGCCACTTTTTCCTTCTCTATGTCTCTGTCCTCTCCGCTGGGCTGTGAAGTGACTATTGTACAGTATTTCCTTTTTAGATATATTCTACGCCTTGAATGTTGTCTCCCTGTGGAGGCTGGACGCACACTGGAAGATTTTTCCCATTTAGCTGAAGTCCAAGTGGACTCCAGTATTATTTCTAGAAAGTAAACAAGCGTGTTTGGCTGACTTTAGCTAATATGTTGTTGATGTTGCTGTCGAGGAGTCAGTTAGCTGGATCAAAGCGAAAAACCAACACTTATTGATATTTCTGGCATTTTCCTTTGAAATCACAAGCTGTTACATTTCCTTGTGGCCGGGGCCTCTTGATTGCCTCAATGTTAAATACTAATTATACTTGTAATGGGTTACAAATGGTTTATTTTCCTCCATATCCATCAAAGAAGGATGACTTTATTTTGCCAGTTTGGCTTTACTGGGGAAAAAAAATGTTACTAGCTAATGCATGCTGAAGAGTAACAGCATGAAGCAGACAAAAGACAAGAGAACTCATGCCTTGCCCTTAAGACCAAATGTTGGTGTTGGTGTTGTTATCGCTGCTTCTGGTTTTTTCATTGGGGCTGTAAGACAAAAATCTTCAAAATCTTAAAGTGTGCATCCAACCTCACTGTAAATAAGATAAGACAACCACAGTCAAACAAAGAAACAGACAAACATCATGCACCTGACGCATTACAAATAAAGGTTGTCATTTCAAAACACTGTTGCTCTTAAAAACTGTCAGTTCCATTTACATCGACTTGGTATTATAGTTTGGAACAAAGTCTTATGTTGCTTACTACAAACTGTCTATTGAGACATGTCCAAAAAATGAAGCTATATATTTTGCATGTTGCACATTTAGCTGCCACCCACATCCAGAGTGACTGAATGAGGAAGCAGATTGCAATCAAGCGTTACCCTTAAGAACAAACATGCCCGTATTGATTGATGGGAACAGGACACCCAAACGGTCAACCTGCATCTCGTACTCGCTGAAAATGAAAACTATCCATACGGCCATTCCAGACTAAACAAAATGTAACTTACTCTACCTTTTCCTGTCCAGTTGGTTTATGTAGTTTTGTAAACTTTCTTTGACTTCACACTCCTGAAAGGACAATGAACGAACTGGGACAGATTATTTCCTAAAATAATGACTCGGCCATCCATGTTTACGTTTGTCCCTCCTCAGCTGTAGGCAGGCAAACACAATCAATATGTTTTCAGTACAGTGTAGCTTGTAGTTTTATAACGTTGGAGCTGCATTTTGGTGTTTTTTGCTGATTTGGACTTTATCTGCGCTGTGAAGATTGTGTATTTTTCATTTAGTTTTGCTCATACCAATTGTTTTTGCATCTTGTCTTAATGTTTAAACGCACACAACGTGTGCACAATTTTTCTCATTCACTTAAAGCAGCTTAGTTGTGCAGCATCGACGTGGAAGAAAGGAAAACGTAACATCCTTGCACAGATTTCTTTCCAATATATAATGGTATCAGACAGGCGTTAGTATCAAAAATAAGATGATGATGTCTTTACCTTGCTTTTATGATCTTACCTGTAGCACTTTGAGGTTTGTCTTAAATGTAAAGTGCATTACAAAGAAAATGTATTATTATTAAGATCATTCAAATTAATTCAGAAACAAGTTGCAAGTCAGAAGACTGCAGTGTAAACTTTACCCACTGACAGTAATTTAAAAGATGGACTTTCTTTGAAGAATGAGTTTCTTTGATTAAGATCAGATCCATAAGACATGCTATGTTTCATGCAATACATTCTGGATACATTGGAGTGAAAACGAAGCCTAGGGATTAGACCGCTTTCCTTGCCTACCATCTATCATTAAAATGACAACACGAAGACAAAGAGACAGGTCATATTTATTTCTCCTCTACAAACAAAGCCTCACATTTGCTTTTCACTAAAAGGTGTGCAAGCTTAAAAACCTCCAGTCTAATAGAAAAGGTTTTCAGTTGATGATTGACCCCAAGGTGAAAGACGGTCAACATGGCTGACGTGTTGGGGAGTGGGGGTTGATGGGAATTATACACTCCTCTGATCATGTCTTATCAAATTTGTCTTCCTTTGTTGTTCTTTTAATGAGGCAAAACAACAAGTTATGTTTTAAAGACACAATCCCTGTTTTGGTTTTAGCACCCACTGACCTGTGTGGAGTCAAAAGAACTGTGATAACATGTGTTGACACTTTGGGGGTCTAAGGCATCATCACCGTATAGTCTGACGTAGAGTATGGCCGATAAAACAAGACACCAGATGAAGGCTTCAGTTTAAAAAAAAAAACATGGATCTGAAACTAATGACCAAAGCTATTTTGTGAATCACTATAAAAAAACAATTGGTAACTCCACATTTCACAAAGCTTAAGGTCTCCGGTGAACATTTGTTCCGTTAGTAACGTTGGCTCCTAGGTTTAAATTCTCTTGGCCAGAACCGGCTTGTGGCAAAATGTTCAGTCTGCGCTTCCGCTTTATTTTGTTGCTGGGGTCCAGTCAGGCTCGTTAATGGACCTATCAAGACAAAGACTGTGTTGTGTTGAAGACAATGTGAAAGCCTGAATTGTTTAGCATTATTGTCCACTAAGGCTTTATTTTTATTGGCTTGGTTCATGGCCGTTCATCTGTATTATATATTGTTTGTTTACTTTGGGGATTTTTTTTTCTGTCCTGAATTTGTACATTTCTTTTGTATAATTATTCTGATGATTATTTGTCTAGCAAAGTGTTGTTTAGATCTGGTGATGCCATTTCCATTGGTTGTTTAGTTGTTTGAAATGTGGTTAAAATGAAATAAAGGGACCAAAATGTTGAATGTGATCTCATATCTCTCTTTAAAGCCTCTTATTTTTATGTAATTAACATGTTATACATTTGTCTGTGATCTCATGAAAAGTTATAGTAAATTTTGTCATAAAAAGTCATAATATAGTATGTCGAAAAAAGTCACGAGAACATCATAGTCAAAGTCATAAAAAGTCATAGCATAATGTGTTGAAAAGTAGTATATTGAAAAATGTCATAGTATAGTATGTTGAATAAAGTCATGAGAAGGTCATAGTATGTCAAAAAAGTGATGAAAAAAGCCTTATTATAGTATGTCAAAAAAGTGATAAAAAAGCCATAGTATAGTATGTTGAAAAAAGTGATGAAAAAAAGCCATAGTATAGTATGTCAAAAAAAAATCCATAGTATAGTATGTCAAAAAAAGACATAGTATAGTATGTTGAAAAAAGTCATGAAAAAAGCCATAGTATAGTATGTTAAAAAAAGTGATAAAAAAGCCATAGTATAGTATGTCAAAAAAAGTGATTAAAAAAGCCATAGTATTGTATGTCGAAAAGAGTGATGAAAAAAGCCATAGTATAGTATGTCAAAAAAAGTGATGAAATAAGGCATAGTATAGTATGTCAAAAATGATAAAAAAACATAGTATAGTATGTCAAAAAAAGTGATAAAAAAGCCATAGTATAGTATGTAGAAAAGAGTGATAAAAAAGCCATAGTATAGTATGTCAAAAAAAGTGATTAAAAAAGCCATAGTATTGTATGTCGAAAAGAGTGATGAAAAAAGCCATAGTATAGTATGTCAAAAAAAGTGATGAAAAAAGCCATAGAATAGTACATCAAAAAATTGATAAAAAAAGCCATAGTATAGTATGTCAAAAAAAAATCCATAGTATAGTATGTCGAAAAAAGCCATAGTATAGTATGTCAAAAATGATAAAAAAACATAGTATAGTATGTCAAAAAAAGTGATGAAAAAAGCCATAGAATAGTACATCAAAAAATTGATAAAAAAAGCCATAGTATAGTATGTCAAAAAAAAATCCATAGTATAGTATGTCGAAAAAAGCCATAGTATAGTATGTCGAAAAAAGTGATGAAAAAAGCCATAGTATAGTATGTAAAAAAAAAAATCCATAGTATAGTATGTCGAAAAAAGACATAGTATAGTATGTTGAAAAAGGTCATGAAAAAGCCATAGTATAGCATGTGGAAAAAAGTGATGAAAAAGCCATAGTATAGTATGTCGAAAAAAGTGATGAAAAAAGCCATAGTATAGTATGTCAAAAAAAGACATAGTATAGTATGTTGAAAAAGGTCATGAAAAAGCCATAGTATAGCATGTGGAAAAAAGTGATGAAAAAAGCCATAGTATAGTATGTAAAAAAAAGCCATAGTATAGTATGTCAAAAAAAGTGATGAAAAAAAGCCATAGTATAGTATGTCAAAAAAGTGATGAAATAAAGTAGTATGGTATGTCAAAAAAGCCATAGTATAGTATGTTGAAAAAGTGATGAAAAAAGCCATAGTATAGTATGTCAAAAAAATCCATAGTATAGTATGTCGAAAAAGCCATAGTATAGTATGTTGAAAAGTGATGAAAAAGCCATAGTATAGTATGTGGAAAAATCCATAGTATAGTATGAAAAAAACATAGTATAGTATGTTGAAAAGGTCATAAAAAAGCCATAGTATAGTATGTCAAAAAAGTGATGAAAAAGCCATAGTATAGTATGTCAAAAAGTGATAAAAAAGCCATAGTATAGTATGTCAAAAAAACATAGTATAGTATGTTGAAAAAGTCATGAAAAAGCCATAGTATAGCATGTGGAAAAAAGTGATGAAAAAAGCCATAGTATAGTATGTAAAAAAAAGCCATAGTATAGTATGTCAAAAAAAGTGATGAAAAAAAGCCATAGTATAGTATGTCAAAAAAGCCATAATGTAGTATGTCGAAAAGAGTGATGAAAAAAGCCATAGTATAGTATGTAGAAAAGAGTGATGAAAAAAGCCATAGTATGGTATGTCAAAAAAAAATCCATAGTATAGTATGTCGAAAAAAGACATAGTGTAGTATGTCAAAAAAGTGATAAAAAAGCCATAGTATAGTATGTTGAAAAAAGTGATGAAAAAAAGCCATAGTATAGTATGTCAAAAAAAAATCCATAGTATAGTATGTCGAAAAAAGCCATAGTATAGTATGTCAAAAAAGTGATGAAAAAGCCATAGTATAGTATGTCAAAAAAAAAATCCATAGTATAGTATGTCGAAAAAAGACATAGTATAGTACGTTGAAAAAGGTCATGAAAAAGCCATAGTATAGCATGTGGAAAAAAGTGATGAAAAAAGCCATAGTATAGTATGTCAAAAAAGCCATAGTATAGTATATCAAAAAAAGTGATGGAAAAAGCCATAGTATAGTATGTCGAAAAAAGTGATGAAATAAAGCCATAGTATGGTATGTCAAAAAAAGACATAGTATAGTATGTTGAAAAAAGTGATGAAAAAAAGCCATAGTATAGTATGTCAAAAAAAAATCAATAGTATAGTATGTCGAAAAAAGCCATAGTATAGTATGTCGAAAAAAGTGATGAAAAAAAGCCATAGTATAGTATGACAAAAAAAAATCCATAGTATAGTATGTCGAAAAAAGACATAGTATAGTATGTTGAAAAAAGTGATGAAAAAAAGCCATAGTATAGTATGTCAAAAAAAAATCAATAGTATAGTATGTCGAAAAAAGACATAGTGTAGTATGTTGAAAAAAGTCAAGAAAAAAGCCCTAGTATAGTATGTCGAAAACAGTGATGAAAAAAGCCATAGTATAGTATGTAGAAAAGAGTGATGAAAAAAGCCATAGTATAGTATGTCAAAAATCCATAGTGTAGTGTGTCGAAAAAAGACATAGTATAATATGTCAAAAAAGTGATAAAAAAGCCATAGTATAGTATGTCAAAAAAGTGATAAAAAAACATAGTATAGTATGTCAAAAAAAAAAAGCCATAGTATAGCATGTGGAAAAAAGTGATGAAAAAAGCCATAGTATAGTATGTCAAAAAAGTGATAAAAAAACATAGTATAGTATGTCAAAAAAAAAAAAAGCCATAGTATAGCATGTGGAAAAAAGTGATGCAAAAAGCCATAGTATAGTATGTCGAAAAAAGTGATGAAAAAAAGCCATAGTATAGTATGTCAAAAAAAAATCCATAGTATAGTATGTCGAAAAAAGACATAGTGTAGTATGTTGAAAAAAGTCAAGAAAAAAGCCATAGTATAGTATGTCAAAAAAAGTGATTAAAAAAGCCATAGTATTGTATGTCGAAAAGAGTGATGAAAAAAGCCATAGTATAGTATGTCAAAAAAAGTGATGAAATAAGGCATAGTATAGTATGTCAAAAATGATAAAAAAACATAGTATAGTATGTCAAAAAAAGTGATAAAAAAGCCATAGTATAGTATGTCAAAAAAAGTGAGGAAAAAGCCATAGTATAGTATGTAAAAAAAGCCATAGTATAGTATGTTGAAAAGAGTGATGAAAAAACCATAGTATAGTATGTAGAAAAGAGTGATGAAAAAAGCCATATTATAATATGTAAAAAAAAGTGATTAAAAAAGCCATTGTATAGTATGTCGAAAAAAGTGAGGAAATAAAGCCATAGTATGGTATGTCAAAAAAAGCCATAGTATAGTATGTTGAAAAAAGTGATGAAAAAAAGCCATAGTATAGTATGTCAAAAAAAAATCAATAGTATAGTATGTCGAAAAAAGACATAGTGTAGTATGTTGAAAAAAGTCAAGAAAAAAGCCCTAGTATAGTATGTCGAAAACAGTGATGAAAAAAGCCATAGTATAGTATGTAGAAAAGAGTAATGAAAAAAGCCATAGTATAGAATGTAGAAAAGAGTGATGAAAAAAGCCATAGTATAGTATGTCAAAAATCCATAGTGTAGTGTGTCGAAAAAAGTGATAAAAAAACATAGTATAGTATGTCAAAAAAAAAAAGCCATAGTATAGCATGTGGAAAAAAGTGATGAAAAAAGCCATAGTATAGTATGTCAAAAAAGTGATAAAAAAACATAGTATAGTATGTCAAAAAAAAAAGCCATAGTATAGCATGTGGAAAAAAGTGATGGAAAAAGCCATAGTATAGTATGTCGAAAAAAGTGATGAAAAAAAGCCATAGTATAGTATGTCAAAAAAAAATCCATAGTATAGTATGTCGAAAAAAGACATAGTGTAGTATGTTGAAAAAAGTCAAGAAAAAAGCCATAGTATAGTATGTCAAAAAAAGTGATGAAAAAGCCATAGTATAGTATGTAAAAAAAGCCATAGTATAGTATGTTGAAAAGAGTGATGAAAAAAACCATAGTATAGTATGTAGAAAAGAGTGATGAAAAAAGCCATATTATAATATGTAAAAAAAAGTGATTAAAAAAGCCATAGTATAGTATGTCAGAAAAGTGATAAAAAAGCCATAGTATAGTATGTCAGAACAGTGATGAAAAAAAGCCATAGTATGGTATGTCAAAAAAAGGCATAATATAGTATGTTGAAAAAAGTGATGAAAAAAAGCCATAGTATAGTATGTCAAAAATCCATAGTATAGTATGTCAAAAATCCATAGTATAGTGTGTTGAAAAAAGACATAGTATAGTATGTTGAAAAAAGTGATGAAAAAAAGCCATAGTATAGTATGTCAAAAAAGTGATGAAAAAAAGCCATAGTATAGTATGTAGAAAAGAGTGATGAAAAAAGCCATAATATAATATGTCAAAAAAGTGATAAAAAAGCCATAGTATAGTATGTAAAAAAAGCCATAGTATAGTATGTCAAAAAAAGTGATGAAAAAAGCCATAGTATAGTATGTCGAAAAAGGTCATGAAAAAGCCATAGTATAGCATGTGGAAAAAAGTGATGAAAAAAGCCATAGTATAGTATGTAAAAAAAGCCATAGTATAGTATGTCAAAAAAAGTTATGGAAAAAGCCATAGTATAGTATGTTGAAAAAAGTGATGAAAAAAAGCCATAGTATAGTATGTCAAAAAAAAATCCATAGTATAGTATATGGAAAAAAGACATAGTGTAGTATGTTGAAAAAAGTCAAGAAAAAAGCCATAGTATAGTATGTCAAAAAAGTTATAAAAAAGCCATAGTATAGTATGTCAAAAAAAAAATCCATAGTATAGTATGTCGAAAAAAGACATAGTATAGTATGTTGAAAAGGGTCATGAAAAAGCCATAGTATAGCATGTGGAAAAAAGTGATGAAAAAAGCCATAGTATAGTATGTCAAAAAAGCCATAGTATAGTATATCAAAAAAAGTGATGGAAAAAGCCATAGTATAGTATGTTGAAAAAAGTGATAAAAAAAAGCCATAGTATAGTATGTCGAAAAGAGTGATGAAAAAAGCCATAGTACAGTATGTAGAAAAGAGTGATGAAAAAAGCCATAGTATAGTATGTTGAAAAGAGTGATGAAAAAAGCCATAGTATAGTATGTAGAAAAGAGTGATGAAAAAAGCCATAGTATAGTATGTCAAAAAAGTGATAAAAAAAAATAGTATAGTATGTCAAAAAAAGTGATGAAAAAAGCCATAGTATAGTACATCAAAAAAGTGATAAAAAAAAGCCATAGTATAGTATGTCAAAAAAAAAATCCATAGTATAGTATGTCAAAAAAAAAATCCATTGTATAGTATGTCGAAAAAAGACATAGTATAGTACGTTGAAAAAGGTCATGAAAAAGCCATAGTATAGCATGTGGAAAAAAGTGATGAAAAAAGCCATAGTATAGTATGTCAAAAAAGCCATAGTATAGTATATCAAAAAAAGTGATGGAAAAAGCCATAGTATAGTATGTCGAAAAAAGTGATGAAATAAAGCCATAGTATGGTATGTCAAAAAAAGCCATAGTATAGTATGTCAAAAAAAAATCCATAGTATAGTATGTCGAAAAAAGACATAGTGTAGTATGTTGAAAAAAGTCAAGAAAAAAGCCATAGTATAGTATGTCAAAAAAGTGATAAAAAAGCCATAGTATAGTATGTTGAAAAAAGTGATGAAAAAAAGCCATAGTATAGTATGTCAAAAAAGTGATGAAAAAGCCATAGTATAGTATGTCAAAAAAGCCATAGTATAGTATGTCGAAAACAGTGATGAAAAAAGCCATAGTATAGTATGTAGAAAAGAGTGATGAAAAAAGCCATAGTATAGTATGTCAAAAAAAGTGATGAAAAAGCCATAGTATAGTATTTTAAAAAAAGCCATAGTATAGTATGTAGAAAAGAGTGATGAAAAAAGCCATAGTATAGTATGTCAAAAAAAGTGATGAAAAAGCCATAGTATAGTATGTCAAAAAAGCCATAGTATAGTATGTCGAAAAGAGTGATGAAAAAAGCCATAGTATATTATGTAGAAAAGAGTGATGAAAAAAGCCATAGTATAGTATGTCAAAAAAGCCATAGTATAGTATGTCAAAAAAAGTGATGAAAAAAGCCATAGTATAGTATGGCAAAAAAGCCATAGTATAATATGGCAAAAAAAGTGATAAAAAAGCCATAGTATAGTATGTCAAAAAAGTGATAAAAAAGCCATAGTATAGTGTTATGGTTTGGGGTTTTGGTTGGGTTTATTTTTCCCCTTTCTGTTTCCTCCTAGTATTTTTCGTCTAAGTTCTCTCCCTGGTCCTGTCTTATGTCCTCCGGTGTAGATGTCTGTTCCTCTCCCTTTTTTCCTTGGATCCCTGCGGCCCTGGTGTTTTGGATTTTGGATTTTTCCCTGGAACTTTGAACTGTTTATTCCCCTTGTGGATTGTTTTTGGTTTCTTGTTTCCAATAAAATTCCCCGTTTTGCCTGCAACCTGCATTTTGGTCCTCTTTCCCTTGCTATCCATGACAGTATAGTATGTCAAAAAAAGTGATGAAAAAAGCCATAGTATAGTATGTCGAAAAAAGAAGTAGTATAGTATGTTGAAAAAAGTGATGAAAAAAGCCATAGTATAGTATGTCGAAAAAAGCCATAGTATAGTATGTCAAAAAATGTGATGAAAAAAGCCATAGTATAGTATGTCGAAAAAAGCCATGGTATAGTATGTCAAAAAAAAGTGATAAAAAAGCCATAGAATAGTATGTTGAAAAAAGTGATGAAAAAAGCCATAGTATAGTATATAAAAAAAAAATCCATAGCATATGTCAAAAAAAGACATAGTATAGTATGTTGAAAAAAGTCATGAAAAAAGCCATAGTATAGTATGTTGAAAAAAGCCAGAGTATAGTATATAAAAAAAAATTCCATAGTATAGTATGTCAAAAAAAGACATAGTATAGTATGTTGAAAAAAGTCATGAAAAAAGCCATAGTATAGTATGTCGAAAAAAGTGATGAAAAAAGCCAAAGTATAGTATGTCAAAAAATGTGATGATAAAAGCAATAGTATAGTATGTCAAAAAAAGTGATAAAAAAGCCATAGTATAGTATGTCGAAAAAAGTGATAAAAAAGCAATAGTATAGTATGTCAAAAAAACCCTAGTATAATATGTCGACAAACTCATGAAAAAAGCCATAGTTTATTACATCAAAAAAGTGATTAAAAAGCCATAGTATAGTATGTCAAAAAAGCGATAGTATAGTATGTAGAAAAAAGGGATGACAAAAGCCATAGTATAGTATGTCAAAAAAAGCCATAGTATAGTATGTCAAAAAAAGCCATAGTATAGTATGTCAAAAAAGTGATAAAAAAGCCATTGTATAGTATGTCAAAAAAGTGATGAAAAAAGCCATAGTATAGTATGTCAAAAAAAGCCATAGTATAGTATGTCAACAAAGTGATGAAAAAAGCCATAGTATAGTACATCAAAAAAGTGATAAAAAAGCCATAGTATAGTATGTCGTAAAAAGTGATAAAAAAGCGATAGTATAGTATGTCAAAAAATCCATAGAATAGTATGTCGAAAAAAGTGATGAAAAAAGCCACAGTATAGTATGTCGACAAAGTGATGAAAAAAGCCATAGTTTAGTACATCAAAAAAGTGATAAAAAAGCCATAGTATAGTATGACAAAGAAGTGATGAAAAAAGCCATAGTATAGTATGTCAAAAAAGTGAAGAAAAAAGCCATAGTATAGTATGTCGAAAAAAGGTATGAAAAAAGCCATAGTATAGTACATCAATAAAGTGATGAAAAAGCCATAGTATAGTAGGTCGAAAAAAGTGATAAAAAAGCGATAGTATAGTATGTCAAAAAAAGCCATAGAATAGTAGTAAAAAGCCATAGTATAGTATGTCAAAAAAAGTGATGAAAAAAAGCCATAGTATGGTATGTTGAAAAAAGCCATAGTATGGTATGTCGAAAAAAGACATAGTGTAGTATGTTGAAAAAAGTCAAGAAAAAAGCCATAGTATAGTATGTCAAAAAAGTGATAAAAAAGCCATAGTATAGTATGTTGAAAACAGTGATGAAAAAAAGCCATAGTATAGTATGTCAAAAAAAGTGATGAAAAAGCCATAGTATAGTATGTCAAAAAAGCCATTGTATAGTATGTGGAAAACAGTGATGAAAAAAGCCATAGTATAGTATGTCAAAAAAAGTGATGAAAAAGCCATAGTATAGTATGTCAAAAAAGCCATAGTATAGTATGTCGAAAAGAGTGATGAAAAAAGCCATAGTATAGCATGTGGAAAAAAGTGACGAAAAAAGCCATAGTATAGTATGTCGAAAAGAGTGATGAAAAAAGCCATAGTATAGTACATCAAAAAAGTGATAAAAAAAGCCATAGTATAGTATGTAAAAAAAAAATCCATAGTATAGTATGTTGAAAAAAGCCATAGTATAGTATGTTGAAAAAGGTCATGAAAAAGCCATAGTATAGCATGTGGAAAAAAGTGATGAAAAAAGCCATAGTATACTATGTCAAAAAAGCCATAGTATAGTATATCAAAAAAAGTGATGGAAAAAGCCATAGTATAGTATGTTGAAAAAAGTGATGAAAAAAAGCCATAGTGTGGTATGTCAAAAAAAGCCATAGTATAGTATGTTGAAAAAAGTGATGAAAAAAGCCATAGTATAGTATGTCAAAAAAAAATCCATAGTATAGTATGTCGAAAAAAGACAGTGTAGTATGTTGAAAAAAGTCAAGAAAAAAGCCATAGTATAGTATGTCAAAAAAGTGATAAAAAAGCCATAGTATAGTATGTTGAAAAAAAGCCATAGTATAGTATGTCAAAAAAACTGATGGAAAAAGCCATAGTATAGTATGTTGAAAAAAGTGATGAAAAAAAGCCATAGTGTGGTATGTCAAAAAAAGCCATAGTATAGTATGTTGAAAAAAGACAGTGTAGTATGTTGAAAAAAGTCAAGAAAAAAGCCATAGTATAGTATGTCAAAAAAGTGATAAAAAAGCCATAGTATAGTATGGCAAAAAAGCCATAGTATAATATGGCAAAAAAAGTGATAAAAAAGCCATAGTATAGTATGTCAAAAAAGTGATAAAAAAGCCATAGTATAGTATGTCAAAAAAAGTGATGAAAAAAGCCATAGTATAGTATGTCAAATAAAATCCATAGTATAGTATGTCGAAAAAAGAAGTAGTATAATATGTTTGAAAAAAGTCATGAAAAAAGCCATAGTATAGTATGTCAAAAAAGTGATAAAAAAGCCATAGTATAGTATGTAGAAAAGAGTGATGAAAAAAGCCATAGATTAGTATGTCAAAAAAGCCATAGTATAGTATGTCAAAAAAAGTGATGAAAACAGCCATAGTATAGTATGTCAAAAAAGCCATAGTATAATAAGACAAAAAAAGTGATGAATAAAGCCATAGTATAGTATGTAGAAAAGATTGATGAAAACAGCCATAGTATAGTATGTCAAAAAAGCCATAGTATAGTATGTCAAAAAAAAGTGATGAAAAAATCCATAGTATAGTATGGCAAAAAAGCCATAGTATAATATGGCAAAAAAAGTGATAAAAAAGCCATAGTATAGTATGTCAAAAAAGTGATAAAAAAGCCATAGTATAGTATGTCAAAAAAAGTGATAAAAAAGCCATAGTATAGTATGTCAAATAAAATCCATAGTATAGTATGTCGAAAAAAGAAGTAGTATAGTATGTTGAAAAAAGTCATGAAAAAAGCCATAGTATAGTATGTCAAAAAAGTGATGAAAAAAGCCATAGTATAGTATGTCAAAAAAGCCATAGTATAGTATGTCAAAAAAAGTGATGAAAAAAGCCATAGTATAGTATGGCAAAAAAGCCATAGTATAATATGGCAAAAAAAGTGATAAAAAAGCCATAGTATAGTATGTCAAAAAAGTGATAAAAAAGCCATAGTATAGTATGTCAAAAAAAGTGATGAAAAAAGCCATAGTATAGTATGTCAAATAAAATCCATAGTATAGTATGTCGAAAAAAGAAGTAGTATAGTATGTTGAAAAAAGTCATGAAAAAAGCCATAGTATAGTATGTCAAAAAAGTGATAAAAAAGCCATAGTATAGTATGTTGAAAAAAGTGATGAAAAAAGCCATAGTATAGTATAAAAAAAAAAAATCCATAGTATAGTATGTCAAAAAAAGACATAGTATAGTATGTTGAAAAAAGTCATGAAAAAAGCCATAGTATAGTATTTCGAAAAATGTGATGAAAAAAGCAATAGTATAGTATGTCAAAAAAAGTGATAAAAAAGCAATAGTATAGTATGACGAAAAAAGTGATAAAAAAGCAATAGTATAGTATGTCAAAAAATCCATAGTATAGTATGTCGACAAACTCATGAAAAAAGCCATAGTTTAGTACAATGTTTCCCAAACTTAGGGTCGGGACCCAAAATGGGTCGCAGACCCGTTTTATTGGGTCGCCAATTGGCAGAGTAAAATGAGAATCTGGCTTTTAGACTCTAGCGTACCTGAAAAACAAATACAGGAACAGACTAAATGCTCAGCATGACCTCAGCATGACCTCAGAATGACCTCTGAATGACCTCAGAAGGGCACTTTCAAAAACTGAACCTAGAGTAGATCAGCTGGTTGAGATCTTCAACCAGACACATACATCTCATTAAATTCAAGTCAGCATTATTAAACCATGTTGGTGTGGGTCCTGAGTGACGATGGGAGGGGACGGAGACACAGAAAGGACAATAGAGACCTTTTCTGTTTTTGATTACTTTTATAATGGAATAAATACACTTCATATACATTTAAATTCATGGTTTGTTCCGTCTTTTGTCCACAGTTTAAAAATGTAGATGTTACAATGATTCATGGTGTATTTTTGTAAATTTGGGTCCCGGGGAGACAACAAGTTTCTCTTTTGGGTCTTGAGCTGAACAAGATTGGGAACCACTGGTTTAGTACATCAAAAAAGTGATTAAAAAGCCATAGTATAGCATGTCAAAAAAGCGATAGTATAGTATGTAGAAAAAAGTGATGAAAAAAGCCATAGTATAGTATGTCAAAAAAAGTGATGAAAAAAAGCCATAGTATAGTATAACAAAGAAGTGATGAAAAAAGCCATAGTATAGTATGTCAAAAAAGTGATAAAAAAGCCATAGTATAGTATGTTGAAAAAGGTCATGAAAAAAGCCATAGTATAGTATGTTGAAAAATGTGATGAAAAAAGCAATAGTATAGTATGTCAAAAAAATTGATAAAAAAAGCCATAGTATAGTATGACGAAAAAAGTGATAAAAAAGCAATAGTATAGTATGTCAAAAAATCCATAGTATAGTATGTCAACAAACTCATGAAAAAAGCCATAGTTTAGTACATCAAAAAAGTGATTAAAAAGCCATAGTATAGCATGTCAAAAAAGCGATAGTATAGTATGTAGAAAAAAGTGATGAAAAAAGCCATAGTATAGTATGTCAAAAAAAGTTATGAAAAAAAGCCATAGTATAGTATGACAAAGAAGTGATGAAAAAAGCCATAGTATAGTATGTCGAAAAAAGTGATGAAAAAAGCCACAGTATAGTATGTCAAAAACAGTGATAAAAAAGGGGGGTGTATACTTATGCCCCCTGTATTTTAACATAGGGGGGTGTATACTTATGCCCCCTGTATTTTAACATAGGGGGGTGTATACTTATGCCCCTGTATTTTAACATAGGGGGGTGTATACTTATGCCCCCTGTATTTTAACATAGGGGGTGTATACTTATGCCCCTGTATTTTAACATAGGGGGTGTATACTTATGCCCCTGTATTTTAACATAGGGGGTGTATACTTATGCCCCTGTATTTTAACATAGGGGGTGTATACTTATGCCCCTGTATTTTAACATAGGGGGTGTATACTTATGCCCCTGTATTTTAACATAGGGGGGTGTATACTTATGCCCCCTGTATTTTAACATAGGGGTGTATACTTATGCCCCTGTATTTTAACATAGGGGTGTATACTTATGCCCCTGTATTTTAACATAGGGGGTGTATACTTATGCCCCTGTATTTTAACATAGGGGGTGTATACTTATGCCCCTGTATTTTAACATAGGGGGTGTATACTTATGCCCCTGTATTTTAACATAGGGGTGTATACTTATGCCCTGTATTTTAACATAGGGGGGTGTATACTTATGCCCCTGTATTTTAACATAGGGGGGTGTATACTTATGCCCCCTGTATTTTAACATAGGGGGGTGTATACTTATGCCCCTGTATTTTAACATAGGGGGGTGTATACTTATGCCCCCTGTATTTTGAGGAAGAATATTTACAATACATTATTCATTCATGAAAATTGGGGTCAGCCACAGGGTCAGCCTTTTTAATACAGTAGGACTAGGATCTTTTGGTTACAATGCAATTTAGGATGTGCCTGGTGTGTGTGTATATATACATACATTCATTCATTCATTCTTAGCTCCACTAGTAGCCATTGAGCAATTGAAAATCCTACAGCATTTTAGCTAATGGTGAGAAACACAACCAAAAACCATGGTTAAAAGTAACACAGCTAATGACATGTTGATGGAACTACTCAACTTTATTCCATTTAACCATTTAATTGTGAGACCTCCACTCTCTGTTTGCCCTCCTAGTAGCCACAAACTCCCATTATAACCCCTGAGCTGAGAAGAAGAAATAAAAAACACACAGGGCTCTCTAGGCAGATTTTTTTTCTCTTTCTAATCAATCAGTCTGTGATGAACGCAGCTCCAAGCCAACGGCCTCATCCTTTATTTAGCTGGTTGATTCCCAAGGAGTTCGTAAATATGCATGAGTCTGCGATTAGCATAGGCACCAAGGACAGGGCCTGTACCTTGGCATTATGACGATCAATCAGAAACACTAAGGGGCTCCTCAGAGGGAAGCTGTCTGTCAGCTTGGCTTTAGGCTGAGCTGATGCGCGCACGCACACACACACACACACACACACACACACACACCAAAAACAGGTACGCTCAAAGCATACATAACCCACAGACACAAACACACATACACACCAAAGTCTGCAGAAAGCATTCATCTACACACATAATGTACACAAACTACACAAAGCATGCACACCTAAAGGCACGCATACATAAAACACACATAATCTCCCAGCTACACACAACCAGATATAAAGCCGATGTTAATGTTCATCATTTCTCCCGTATTCTTTACTCTCCCTTTTGTTTCCTCATTTCTTTCATTCCTTTTCAGAACTGAGATTGTAATGAGTTTGAAAATAGGCCCATTTTATTTGCTTTTACCGAAATGTCATTATCTGGTGGGGACAAGGAGGGGCTCCACCATGGCACCGTAATACATTTTTTTCCACTCTAACAGGGTTATTAATATATTTTCTCCTGGAGAAGTTGTAACAAGGTTATTTGGTATCCGCAGCAGATCCCATGCATCTCCATTCGCTGCCTTCACACTGATTCCAGCACCTTCATGCATTTATCTTGCATTTTACTGGATCCACTGACATCAATAGTAATGTCCCTTGTTTTGTTTTCCATGCTTTAAATCCTGCTGTAATAGCCCTGCAGTGCTGCACTACCATTCATATTATATATATATATATATATATATATATATATATATATATATATAATGCTAAAGATAAAGAGAAAAGAAAAGGACATACGTTCCTCAATAACACTAGGAATCTATAAAAAGAATTTTCTACACTTTTTAGAGTTTCAAGAGTTGTGTTTCATTAAAGAGAAATTCACCTTTTCTTTTACACAATGAACAGCTGGCAGGAACGTGAATATCATGTGACACTACTGACGATATCATAACCAGTCACCTGCAAAAACCTGTGACCTCAACAGCGACAGTCAGCTCATTTACCTTTTTGTGTCTGTGTAAAGCCTGCCGTTGTGCCCCGTCTCTGCTAGCGGGGGAAGCAAACGAGATGCTAAGTCACGCATGACGGCGGGTGCAATCCATCAGCTCCTCTCTCATTCACTTCGGCTGGGTTTCTGCAGAATTGGAAACAAAATGAAGACATATGGGAAATCTCACCTATGCTGCGGAACAAAAAGGACGAGTTCTGAGATTGCTGCAGTGTCTAAAAAGCTTTTGTTGTTTTCACCACAAGCTTCATATTGAGTTTCTTTTCACTACATATGATACATGTTCCTGAAAAAGGGGCAAGGGAGCCCAATTGCAAAGATTTATCTCGCGACTGAAAAGTCACAGGCTTGAAACAGTGTTGAGTTTTAGCGTCATGATATCCTGTGAAACATACAAGTTAATACTTTGAATTACCGTTTCATTTATTTATTTGTGTTGGGAATGTTTCTTCATTGCTGTTCTACTAAATGGCTCATTCAGTTCATTTAAAAATAAGAAAACTCCAGGCTCGCCCCTGGCTATGAACCAGTGGGTTACAAAGATTTGAAAGCAGCCATCCCAAAAGAACAAATTATGGCAAATTAGGTCAGGTATGTTATCATTTAGTGTATTCAAAGACACCAGGCACACAATATTCTCAGGCCTGAAGCAATGTACGCTCTCTGGGCCTCATGTACTAACATTTCTGTGCCCACTTCAGCCTTATTTGTTTCGCAATGTGTGTGTAAAAGCAGGGTAAGTACTGCAGTACTGAGGTAAAAAGGGGACTGAAAATGACAAATAGCACTTTTACCTTGTCATGCATATGGGGTACGGAGGGGGGGGGTAAGGGGAAAGTAGGAGTTTCCCATAACGAGATGGGAAGCGTAAAGTGCGCCTATTTATGTATTCCACTGTATGTCAAAAACCACCAGTTACAGCACGCCTCAATTTTGCGGTGAAAATTGTCCGCCTCTTAAAAGTCACACAGTCACCTAGCTGACACGTGTTTTTTTTCATGTTTAAAAGGATTTTATTTATTTTCTTAATTCTATATTTTTCTTGGATATAAAAGAGATTCCTGGAGAAGTGATGCTGGAAATTGTAAAAGCAAGAAGCAACTCTTAAATTTACAGCAAATTGAACAAAGTGGCCAAAGAATGGAATTGCAACTCCCGGTCCCTCATGGTGCCGTATTAGATCAATTTTGGGATTTTATTAATCAATGTCAGTCAATATCAAGATAAATTTTAATTGGAGAGTTAATTATTTTAACCCAGCCCTAATATAATGTCAATGAAAGACACTTCTGCTACAGACATCAAATGAACCAAATGGAATGGCATTTACAAGAAGTTTGTTTTCTTGGAAAAGTGGCAGCATAAAATGCAGCATTGTTAGGGTGACAAAATTAAACGGTACACAGAAGCTAATTAAATTGGGCTATAAGGAACGTAGAAGTAAAACCATGTAAGAGTTCATTCCAAGCTTGATGGGACTTCAACCTATGCAGCATTCTGAACTTTACTGAAGGACAAGGCACCTAATTGGACGTAATGAAGTTAAAGTGGAGAGCCAGAATCTTTGAGTCAATTTGCTGACTAGCCTTTAAAAATGTCCAAAGGCCATTAAAAAGATAGGGGAGGTGAGGACAGCAAGAGGGCATGTGGTGTGTGTGTGTGTGTGTGTGTGTGTGTGGACAGACAGACTTGGGACTGGCTAACTGCAGGAGGAGAGAGAGCAAAATGAGGATTTTTTTTCCAAATGCCATGTTTTAGTGACGCCACGCTGTCACTTCTGCTGCAGAATAGCCGGCTAATAGTTCTTTTTCACTGGCACTGGATATTGTTTCAGTTCCTCCATCGCTTTCTCTAACCTTAGTTTTCTCTTTCTTTTAAACGTTTTGACCAGCAGGTTAATGGCTGACTCTTTTGTGAAATATTTGTAACAGTAATAGATTAAAATATAAATTTTTCTTCCTCTAAAGAAGTTCACGGTTTCAAGTGCTTACTAAACATTCAATGCAATTTCATGAACGGGTTTGTTATCATACAATATGTACAACAATTTGTATGATAACCTATGAAATAACAGCCATCACCAGCCGGAGACGTGACGACCGGTCACACGACAGTTAATGCCAGCGGCCTTTACAGTTCTATTTTGCAGAGGAAAGGTGCAGAGTACGGTGAGGTGATGACGGTTACGTTTGGCACCAAAACAACTAGTTAAGATTAGAAAATAAGATCCCTTAAAGTACTCCTCCAGGGACACAAGTTTCCTGGGTGAAAGTCTTGTCTTTTCCTTTTGGGAGATAAACTCGCTCCCACGCTTGAACGCTCTGTGTTTTATGACCTGCCCATCCACCCTAACCTCCTCCCTAGTCCAGAGAGCTCTTCTTATACCGCTGCAGTCGATGTGGTGCATACAGTAATAGATACGTGACATACATTCAAATGACATTGTAGTACTTTTTATAGCTATATGTACTAATGGTCTATTCATTCCAACCTAAAACATTTCTAAGTCAATATTTTCAACTTAAATTTCACTTTGTTTTTTATTGCATTCAATTTTATTTATAGTATCAAATCATAAGTTAGACACTTTACAGAGAGTAGGTCTGGACCATAGTCTAATTTATAAAGTCCCAACAATTCTAGTAATTCCCCCAAGAGCAAGCATAATGCAAGAGTTAGGGAGAAACCTGGGACAGACCCAGGCTCTAGGCGGTAGGCAGTGTCTGACGTGGGGGGGGGGATGAATAGTGGCAACAAGTCACAGTAAAAGATAATGGAACAGTGACTAATGAATGGTAGTAGTTCATGTCATAGTAGGGCACTGCAGGGCGTTACAGTATGTAGCGTGGCACAGCAGGGCATAGCTGGATGCTGCAAGGCACCGCAGGGTGTAGCCGGGGGGGCAGCAGGACCACGGCAACAGCCAACCAAGATTTTGGTGCCATCCTAATCCAAGGAATTATGCTGGGGGGGAAACAGAAGGACACCGGGGAGTAAACTCCAGAAGTTAGTAACAGACATTTCTGGGACAGATGCACACACATGGAAAGAGAGAGGAGCTCAGGGTGTCAAAGGAAGTCCCCCGGCAGTCTAAAACTAACAGCATAACTGAGAGAGACAGGGTAAAGAGGAGGCTGGTCAGGCTAGAACGCTCCCCAACCGGATAGGGCTGTACTGGCCTCCCTCTACTTTTACATTATTGATTATATGGTGAATTAATCTGACGGCTATGAAGAGAAGCAGGTGGGTCGGGCTAGGACGCTGCAACTCCTCACTCCCTATCTATAAGCTTTATCAAAGAGGAGGGTTTTCAAATTATTCTTAAATGGGGTGGTTTAATTCTGCCTCTAGCCGTCCAACGAGTGTGTTTGAAGAAGAACTGTGAAGGTACAGGGATCCACACGGAGAGACAGGCAGGAGAGAGACAAAAACAGGCCAAAATAGATTCAAATATGCAAACCCAAAGTCCAAAATGAAAAAAGAAAACCAAAAACAGAAACACAAGGAAGACTGACAAGGGAAGCCGGATCGCAAAGACAATTCAAATGTTGCCCACACCAACAGGAACACAGGAAAGGATCTGAGACCAGGGAACACAGAGGCTAAATACAGGAGGTAAACAAGGGACAGGTGACACACCAGGTGAATCACATCAGGGCGGAGACGACAATCACAGAGGCGGGAAACACAAGGCAGGTAGTAAAACCAGACAGGACCAGACTATCAAAATAAAACAGGAAACAGAACCGACACATGACATGAAGTAACACTAGGTGACAAGGGAGGAAAGTAGGAGTATAACAGGAAACAGAACAACTGCACAAAAATAATGAAACAATAACAGAACCTCAAATCCAACAGAAACCCTAACAAGAACAGTTATTAACTTGCAGAAACAGTGTCTGATGTTTTGACTCTGATTACACTGGATCTGGATATGAAAGAATACAATGGTGGTCTGTTCAGCTGCAGACCTTTCTCCCCCTGCAGGAGGCCAATTAATTAAAACTGAAAGATAGTGAAATGGATGCCAAGAAATTGCTGTCACAATATAGAACGTGCAAAGTGTTTTAGCCGTGCTAACGTCTAGTCCAGTGAAGTGAATAAAATCAAAAGGAAAGAACAAAATAATGAGGCTATTAGAAGTCATATCTAGTAAATAGGTGTGTAAAATAACCACAGACAGAGCAAAAGAAATCCAAAAAGATATTTTGAGGTCTTTTCTTTACATCCTGGAAATAATATGTATTCCACTGTCTGTTACATTGTCTCTATTTTCCGGGACTTTTAACATCATTAAAATGACCATTTCTATGTGCAAAATGTAATATACTGTCGTTTTTTTCCTTCACTATTTCTACAACAACATCCTACAAAATAGATCCTCAACACCATCTTGGACACGTTGTATTTTGTCCATTAGTTCTAGCTATCAAGACAGCCTAAGACAATTACATCTTTCATAAGATACCATGACTGAAGAGCAGAGAAGCCGGTCAGTTAACAGGCAGAGGATAAATGGAGCTATTCAGCTCAGTTACTCATGAATGTAAGGAGAGCCAGCAGGCGAATCAGCAAACAGATAATTAAATGTGATCTTTCTCCACTCTCAGCCTGATTGTTCATTGCCCTCCTCCACGCCTGCTTTCATGCTGAGGGTTCACAGGTTCACTCCGCTCTGCAGGCACTTTTCTAAAGATTCTTTCTCCATTCTCTCCTCTGTAAGCCTGCGTCATTTTAAAACTGACTTCACTCTCTTTCTCTCCCACTCACACACACACACACACACACACACACACACCTGGTTGAGCGTGCGCCCCATTTACTAAGGCTGTCCTTAGGCCCGGGATCGATTCCAACCTGCGACCTTTTGCAGCATGTCATCCCCCCTTTCTCCCCCCTTTTCCTTGTCTTCAGCTGTCCGATCCATTAAAGATAATAATTGTAAGAACGACATTAGTACTAGAGTAGAAAGTAGCTAGCTCTGTCATCAACTTTGAAAAAAAATCTGTTAATTTCAATCAACAGTATTTGCACCATCACTTCAGTCTAACAAGTGAAACAAAGAAAATCAGCTAACATGATGTTTTTCTTCTTGTTGGACTCAAAGGTCAGCAATATCAACACGGTTTTCCAATGAATCAACAGCATGTCAAAATTCATAAAAACTGACACTAAAGCACAGCGCAACGTGTCATGGACTCTACGATTGAATCCACTGATGACAAAGAACTTTATTGGAACCAACTGATTTCAGTTTGACATTTTGCTGTGTCGACCTGAGACTGAGAAACTCTGCATGAGTCATAAGAGGTAAAAAAAGAAAAGGTGCTGCTGTTCTAGTCTGGCTCAACGAAAGTCCATTTCTAGGATAAAGCCTGACATCGTCTCAAAATCTCATCGATACAGGAAACAACACCAAACTTTGAGCTAGCAAGCTTCCAGTGAAAGGGGCAAGTTTTGAAGAAAATCTGGATCAGGTAATCAGGGCAGGTCTGCTTAGTTCTTTTGGGGAACGACTGTAAAGATTTAAAAAGAATATGTTTACGACATTTAGTCTCTAACTGGGGCGTTTTGGGACTGATTGGTGGGGTTGCTGTGGACGAAGGACACACGGAGACACGCTGGTAACCATGTATCAGCTGATTCAAATAGCTCACGTTACTGTATTGTGTGAATTGTTACCTTGTATGTAGAGCTTTCTTTTGCAGGGTGCAAAGATTCCACCAGAACAAGTTCCTTCCCGAGACTGTTTTGCAGAGCCCCCGTCCCTGCGTCCACAGCAGACTAAGAGGTTTGTGATTGGAGGGGCCCTGCCACGCGTATTTCATTACTTTTTGGTAATGTCTGAAGTTCTACAATGGACTCTAACATTCTAGTGTGGTGTAGAAAGTGAAGATGTGAGTAGCCTACGAGATGCTAACAAGAGACTTCTGTAATGTCAGCACAGTAAAAATGGACCTACATAACAAAGTTGGTTCACTGCTGGCTACAAGTTAGCATCAAACACATCAAGGCTGTCAGTTGAATGGGGTTTTGAGCTAACGTTAGCAATCAAACAACCATAAATGGCTAATATGTTTTTTTTAAATGATTCCCATCTTTTGTTATTGTTTGTAATGAGAAAAGTTTATTATTTTATGGATTTCACAAATTTCAGTATGACGCGTTATATCGTTTAAATCTGAGCATGCGCGACTCAAATCTGCACTCGACTCACATCGGAGAGTGACGAGCTCAGGCAGCATGACGTCAGACTGACCAGCTGTTGTGATTGGTCTGATTTCTCCTCTTATTTCTTACCAGTGGCTAGAGCTGACAGAGGAGGTAGCAGTTCATCTTCACATTCACCACATAACAGAAACACATATGGACCTCACAAATTTCAAAAAATGTAAGTAAAAACAGTTTTGTGTGACAGGGAACCTTTAACCCTTGTTTTGTCCTCCCGGGTCAAAAACTGACAAAACATTTTCATTTTTGTCCCTTTTTCAGAGTTCTTTTTTGTTTTCACTAACACCACCTTACTAGTTTTATACTTTTTGTAATTCATGGTCAATGACCCTCATTTATATAGAATTATACCTAATATTTGAGTTAAAAAAAGCAGAAATTATGAATTATTTTGACTAATAGTTAAGATCAGAGGAATGAAAGTGATCAATTGTATTTGCAAAGAGCGTTGTAAGAATCCAATCCATTTTTTGGTGGTAATTTGGTTCAAAAGAAACTCATATTTCAGACAAATTTGACCCGAGGACAACAGGAGGGTAACAACCCAGGGCATTTTTTACTCCTATCCTGGAATGCATGTGAGATGTAGTCAGACCTTACTCCACAGCGCTGGAGATAGTTCTGGCAATGCGAGACTACTGGTGTACTAACGGCATTATACTAAAGCCTAGTTTCACTCCAATCAGCCAAATGGTCTTCACTTTGTTATCTGCAATTTTAGAAGCTGACAGCAGGCAAACTGTCTGAATATGGGGCTTCTGGACAGGGCTTTGGATAGAGTTCATTGACTCGTATTAAGGAGCTCAGTATCACAGAGCACATGCAGCCAGACTTATTCAGTGTCAGAGGAATGAAATGGAAGCCTTTGTGTGCTGTAGATGTGTGCGGCCGACTCCAACACTAATTTCAGAGTGCTTACTTAAGCTCGCCAAACTTAATGGAGCATATTAGACTGGAGGAATCATTCTATCATAACATAATTGTGGCTTAGAAAGACAGTGTGTGTGTGTGTGTGTGTGTGTGTGTGTGTGTGTGTGTGTGTGTGTGTGTGTGTGTGTGTGTGTGTGTGTGTGTGTGTGTGTGTGTGTCCAGGGGATTGTGAGGAGTCAGAGTTAAGAGACTGAGATGGAGAGAAAAAGAAAGAAAGAAAGAAAGAAAGAAAGAAAGAAAGAAAGAAAGAAAGAAAGAAAGAAAGAAAGAAAGAAAGAAAGAAAGAAAGAAAGAAAGAAAGAAAGAAAGAAAAACCACAAAAAGATTTATGATATGACAATGGAAAGAGAGACATGGACTAAGACGAGAGAGTGTAGGACTATAAGATCAGCAGCAGCTGTATAGTAGAAACAATTTGAAAATATGTATATGTAACACTGTGTCACTTTGACCTCGATGGCCGTCATATGCAGCCTCTTCCTGACATATTGGTCTAAATCTTTAAACATTTGCATCACCTGCAATTGATCAATACGGCTAAAATGCCCAGTTTTTCATTTTCAGTCTTCAATGTTTTCAGATGGTTCCTTTGCTTTACTCTTCTCTGGTGAATCTGTTTAAGAGTTCATTTGCAACCTTTTATATGTGTTACATGTAGCTTTTTTTTTTTTAAAGATCAAAATATCACAACAAACCCTTCAAACCATACGAAGATATAGGTCGCGTGTTCCCTACCCTCACAGGAAGTTCCATAAATTAGCGCCCTTAGCGGTGGTGGGGAATAGGACCCCCAGGAGGGTTTTCTATCCTCATATCTAAACCCGAGAATGGCCGACGTTGTTAAAGGATCACAGGTTGGTTAGGTTTAGGCCCCTAAAACCACTTAGTGAGGTTTAGAGTTCAAATCACTACTTGACTTATTTAACGGTGACGTGACGTAGCTCTGTTTGTTATATAAAATTAAAAACAAGCAGGACACAAATCCAGCCTCCTGGGTATAAGTCATTTGTCGGATTCTCCATCCCAACCTACCCCCTCCCTGAGCGGTATTTGAGGCCACCAGAGGGCGCCGCCTCTAAAAATGTAAATATGACTCATAAATGCTGCTCAACCCTTGTGTTGTCTTCCCGTCAAAATTTCAACTTTTGTTGAGGCTTTTTATCAATGTTTTTAACTTTTCTTACGTTTTTGTCATTTTTTCAACACTTTTGACGCTTTTTACCTAATGTCTGAGTTAGAAAAGCAGAAATTAGGAATTATTTTGACTAAAATTAAAGGAATGGATGTTGATGATAATCACAGACTGGAATATGTCAACTTTTACTCTCAATACTATTTAAAAAACACTTCAATTTGTTTTTCAAATGCTATAAAATTGAATAAGACGCCTCAAAATGAATGAAGTAGAGATTTGTACTTGGCAAAGAGCGTTGTGTGGAATCAATCATGTTATTTTGGGGAATTAAAAAGAACATTGATATAGGACAACATGAGGACAACATGAGGACAACATGAAGACAACATGAGGATGACATGAGGGCAACATGAGGACAACATGAGGACAACATGGGGACAACATGAGGGCAACATGAGGACAACATGAGGACAACATGAGGACAACATGGGGACAACATGAAGACAACATGAGGACAACATGGGGACAACATGAAGACAACATGAGGACGACATGAGGGCAACATGAGGACAACATGAGGACAACATGAGGGCAACATGAGGACAACATGAGGACAACATGAGGACAACATGGGGACAACATGAAGACAACATGAGGACAACATGGGGACAACATGAGGACAACATGAGGGCAACATGAGGACAACATGAGGACAACATGGGGACAACATGAGGGCAACATGAGGACAACATGAGGACAACATGAGGACAACATGGGGACAACATGAAGACAACATGAGGACAACATGAGGACAACATGAGGACAACATGGGGACAACATGAGGACAACATGGGGACAACATGAGGACAACATGAGGACAACATGAGGACAACATGAGGACAACATGAGGGTTAAACAAACAACTTATGGGAGCGTTTTTCGGGAGAGGAGAGTCTTTTATATTTCTGTACATCCTAAAATGTGTTTTTATTCAGAAGGTTTTCTCTTTTACTGATTGGATGAACACAATGGAGTGATTTCTTACGTCTGTCATTTCAAACAGACTCTGGAAGCATGAGGAACACTCCTCAAGATGAGTGCTGCAAAGTACTCAACCGATTTCCTCCAAATCTGGCTTGGTGTTGCACAATGTTTGTGTATGATAAATATATTTAAGGCCATTTTCACACATAAAACATTTGTGTGTAATTACATTGTATACATTTGTTATTCGTAATTTCTTCCCCACAGCGTCTGGTTCAATTCTGTGCAACAACCCAGCAACACTGTCTCTAACCAACACCTTTTTAATGGTCCACTTATTAGTTATTATTTATTCGTCGTTCTCATTCTCTGTGTGGATTGGTAGCTGGAGAGATGCCACTTCACCTCCTTGGCACTGCTAAGTGCTCTTTAGCAAGGCACCGAACCCCCACCACCCCCCCCAACCGCTCAGGGCGCTGGTCCAGCTGGCAGCCCCCCCCCACTCTGACATCTCTCCATTAGTGCATGATTAGGTCCTGAGCATGTGTGTGTATTTCAGGCCTGTGTGTAGTGATTACTAACAAAAGCGAGTGTAAATTGTAATTTCCCCACTGGGGATCAATAAACAGTATAAATTAAATAAAAAATTAAACAGACGGATGGGAGAATGAGAGAAATGTTTTTTTTTTTCTTACACTGTTCTCTTTACTTACGCTGATTTGTCAAATATATTTCAGCATTAGAATCAATCAGGTCTCCCCATATGCTGGCAACTGCGTCGAGATAATTGATTCTCCTATTAGACAGTTCCCTGCAGCGTGTAAACAAAATAAATATTTTATTATCTGTCTAAACATGGACCTCAGCAGAGAGAAACAAGTTTGGTGGTTGCATTCTGGAAATATTGTTACTGTAGTGTCTGCTGTGTGCACATCTGTTGCGGCTCTCAACATGCTGTTAGAATGGGGTTAGCATGGAGTAAAGGAACAATCTGCTATCAGCTACAACAAAAACTTATGATATTTACCTGATTGCATTTTTTTTAATACTGTTTATTGATCTCCTTTGGGGAAATTAGAATTTACACTCTGTTTTGTAGTCACTACACACAGGCCTGAAACTCACACAAATGGAGAGATGTCAGAATAGGGGGGGGCTGCCAGTGCTGGACAAGCACCCTGACCAAGGGCACGTGGCGGATTCTAGTGCCCAGGAGGTGAAGTGACACTTCTCCAGCTACCGATAACACTCCGTACAGGGACTTGAACCGGCGCCCCTCCGTTTCCCAACCTTACGGATTGAGCTACTGCCACAAGGTGACTCAAAATTACATTTCTTTTTTTTTTGACATGCATAAAAAAGTGTCATATAAGCAGCTTGACCCTTGCTTGTGAAAGCAATCTGAACAAATTACAAATATTTCATTTTTCTTGCAAGTTTAGACCATAACATTACATAAAAAACACTGGTACCACTGTAACGCTTTCCACACACACATATCCGGGAGTGTACGCTCAGCGAGTGCAGCAGAAGAACCAAACATCAGAGGGGCTTGTTAGCACACCAAGGAGCATTTTGTCTCCTCAAACGACTCAGAGAATACCAGACAAAATGACTCAGACTCTGCTCAAAAGCAGCTGGAGAAAAGAGCCATCACTTTGAAAGGGAATTTTATATCAGACTAAGACAATCTAATGCCCCGCTCTTGTTTCAAAACTTCAAACTAGATGGCAACTCACTCTGATGAGGCTGGATCTGAGTGAGAGTATGGGAACGAGATGGAAAATAAAGAAATAGAGAATCACAGAGGCTTACTGGTATTTTCTTCAGAGGGACTGCTTCCATCTTAAACATGCATGGCTGTGTGGATGGATGGATGGATAGATAGATAAAGTGATGAATGGATGGAAGAATGGATAATAGAAAGAAGGAAGGATGGATGAAGGGATGATGGATGGATGGCAGCATGGATGGATGAATGGATGGATGATTGAAAGATAAATGGATGGATGGATGGATGGATAGATAAAGTCATGGATTGATGGAAGAATGGACAATAGAAAGATGGAAAGATGGAAGAAGAGATGATGGACGGATGGAGGTATGGATGAAGGGATGAATGGATGACAGCATGGATGATGAAAGGATGGATGGAATGATGGAAGGATGAATGGATTGGAAGATGGATGGATGATTGAAAGGTGAGTGGATGAGGGATGGATGGAAGAATGGATGATGAATAGATGATTCAAACATAATGGATGGATGGATGGATGGATGGATGGATGGATGGATGGATGGATGGATGGATGGATGGATGGATGGATGGATAGATTGATGGATGGACCGATGGATAAATAAAGTGATGGATGGATGGAAGAATGGAAAATAGAAAGATGGAAAGATAGAAGGATGGATGAAGGGATGATGGATGGATGGATGATGGATGAAGGGATGGATGGATGGCAGCATGGATGATGGAAGGATGGATGGAAAGATGGAAGAATGGATGGAATGGAAGATGGATGGATGATTGAAAGATGAATGGATGATGGATGGATGGATGGATGGATGGATGGATGGATGAATGGATGATTGAAAGATGAATGGATGATTGAAAGATGAATGGATGATGGATGGATGAAAGAATGGATGGATGAATGGATGATTGAAAGATAAATGGATGGATGATGGATGGACTGGAAGATTGGATGGATGCAAAGATGGATAAAAAAATCTTTGAGGATGAAAATAGAGATAGAAAAACAGCGACAGAAAAAGCAACCAATGAAATAGTGTAAACTGAAGTGAAACAGCTGCAACACTAATAATCTGGCTGGCTCAAATCAAGTCATGGTGGGTTTGTTTCAAATGCCAGTTGCACCAGACAATAAAGACATACTAAGCACAGGGAGAGGCATGAACAAAGGCAGGAAACAGATAGCAGTGTAACAAGCTCCGCTCCTCGGACATGGGGAGGCAATTACAGTGTAACCCACAAACTTGGCCCATGCAGAGAAAGAAAACACGAGCTCTGACTGGCAGAACAGGGGAAACACTTTAAGTGGACAGACAAACTGATAGAATGAGATATGTGTCAGTGTGATACAAATCAACTTGTAAAGACCCTGTAATGGCACTTCACATGTATTCATTGGAGGAAGAGGTGAGAATGCTCAGTATTCTCAACAGATCTGTAGTTTATTTTGTATGGGGCAGGTGCAAAGTGGGGTAAAATGCTTCTTATTCCCTGAATAACTTTGTGACATGTATATTGAAAGCACAATTATCAAACTGTTTGTTTGGGTGCTGTTGAAAAGAATAGTTCACAAAAATCACAAAAATAATCGGACTGTTTGGATATATGGGCCCAAATTTTACTGGACCCATCTTGGAGATACAGTATGCGATGTAGGGTTGGACGATTGGACAAATATATTGGCTACAGGCAACTGGCTCAGTACATCGCCGGTTGATTATGTTGGGAATGGGTCATTATATTTTGCTAATTAAATGGTCTGCCTCCAAAGAACATATGAGAGACACTGCTCATTGGACAGAGAGGCAGCATGTAGAGCCAGGATATTTTCACATCTAACTCGACGAATTAAGGTTTTAACAGTGGGAAGACTGACCAAGACCATTTTGGTGAATTTTATTTTGTTTCTATCCAGTTTGAATGAAATGTGTTTTCATGATGAATTAACATTAATGGAGTCTCGGTGAAAGAGAAAATTGTCTGTGCATTTGTCTGTTTAATAAGGAAATCAGTGCACAGCTATTCTTGACATGTTGTGAGTATATTTTGTTTTCTCACTAGACTAAAAAGCTATGATAGGTTTGTGAACACACACGGCCGCAAATTTATCAGCAATCAGCGTTTGTTTGGCTGACGGGGTCGGTCTGGAAATAATATAAGATACTTAATATATTGTCCAACCCTAATCTGACGTCTCACCAATACAATGGCGGTGAATTTCAATTTTGTTACAGATTTTACTGTTTAACAATAGCATTTAAAACACTCAACAGTAATTTTCTAGACCAATATCTCAGATTCTTTAAAGTGCTCATATTATGCTCATATTCAGGTTCAAATGTGTATTTAGAAGTCATATCAGAATAGGTTTACATTGTTTAATTGTTAAAAAACACCATATTTTTGTTTAGCTGCAGAGTGAGGCATCTCACTTCTGTTCCATCTTTGTTGGGAGTTGTTGGGATTGCGCAGTACCTAGGTAAGGACTACTAGCCAGTCAGAAGCAGAGTATGAGGCCCTGACAGTACCTAGGTAAGGACTACTAGCCAGTCAGAAGCAGAGTATGAGGACCCTGACAGTACCTAGGTAAGGACTACTAGCCAGTCAGAAGCAGAGTATGAGGACCCTGACAGTACCTAGGTAAGGACTACTAGCCAGTCAGAAGCAGAGTATGAGTACCCTGACAGTACCTAGGTAAGGACTACTAGCCAGTCAGAAGCAGAGTATGAGGGCGTGCCCTGACAGTACCTAGGTAAGGACTACTAGCCAGTCAGAAGCAGGGTATGAGGGCGTGCCATGCTAGCAGCTAGGCGAGCATTATGCTGCATTATGCCTGTACTGTATGTAAGCTTCAAGAGGCATATTATTTCAATGCAGTTACAATTTGACAGAACAGAGAAACAAAGGAAAGTGTAATACTATCAACGGACATAACCTCTATATAATCTATAATCTTACATTGTGACATCACTTGTCCAACACACCTGTACATGTGTCTCACAATGAATAGTAACCAGAAAAACGACTCAATATTTAAAACTGGAATTATAAACAAAAAAAATCCTTGCAACCTGAGTAGTTAAAGGTAAAAGGTGCAATGATTGCAAAGCACAACAATCACCATGGCAACAGCCACTTTCCATATTCCCCGGCATTCCACGCGACTATTGATGATAATCCAAGCATCTCTAAAAAAAAACATTATCGCAGTGTGCTTAATGAATTATTGTTGGCAACGCTGTGTCAATAATGAACCTGTGGTAGCAACAGTATTCTGGTAAAGAAACCAATACCAATATCAGATAATGGAGAGATGCAACCATGGATGCTAGTTTGCTATTGACTTTTTTGTCAATGTATTTTTTGCATTCATACGTGCTTCTGCATGTGTGTCTGTGTGTGCGTGTGTGTGCATGTGTGCGTGTGTGTGTGTTGTGGATCATTAACTGTCTCAGGTAGTCTATAAAGATGACGAAGATTAGTCATTGCTCCTTATGAGCCTGTGGCAGCCTAGGTTATAGAGTGTGTGAGAGTGTTTGTGTTATTGCAGAAGGAGAAACCCCCAATTGGGTCTAATCTCTTGTCTTTCTCTCTTCCCAGGAGTCTTGACCCCCTCTTATCTTTCACTTTTTTTAGTGGGTATTATTGGGAGAGCAGAGGCAATAATTCAACAAGGTCAGACCTTGAGATCAGGGTTATGCAATATTGATATTGTTAATACATATGATGATTATTTTACAGCCATGAATCCAATATAACAGCCTGAGGCAATTGGTTCAAATAACATTCTGTGTGTGTGTGTGTGTGTGTGTGTGTGTGTGTGTGTGTGTGTGTGTGTGTGTGTGTGTGTGTGTGAAGTGAGCGTGTGTGTGTGTGTGTGTGTGTGTGTGTGTGTGTGGGTAAGTGAGCGTGTGTTGTGATTTTAATGTTGCAGTCCTGATCCATATGAATGTCCAGTGGGTTCTGATGTCATTGGAAAGAGTTTTTAATATTTCCAGTAACAAACGGTGGAAGACCCAATAAAAACAACAACTTCAAAGTACATTTGAAAATAAAAACATTATGCACCTACAGTATGTACATAACAACCTTTTTGTCCAGCAATATGAACTATGCAATATGCATGTATGTGTACGGTACGAAAGAACTGGGACAATGGTTACGGCCCTGTGCAGAGTGAGAGTTTTTTTTATGTAAGTCTTACAGCTTGAGGGGCCTATAGGGTGTCAGACCCATGAACTAGAGAGGGTCAGCCAATCAGATTATTGGGTTAGTGTGTGTGTGTTAGGGGGAGCTAGGGGGGTTCTGGCTTATGTTTTAGCTTGGCACTTTGATGGCCTGGTCAAATAGAGGTATGATTGCCAGCAATCATACGAGTGCTTGCTGTCTCACTCCATCTCTTACTCTTTCACACACACTGTCACCGTCTCAGTGGGTTCATGATCTTCCCTCATCTCGTTTCTCTCTCTAACCTCTGTGGACTCTCATCCTCTCTTTCACACAGACCAGTGCAACTCCGTCTTTTTCACTGCTTTTCTCTGTCTCTCTCTTGCTCACACACACACACACAGACACACACAGACACACACACACACTGTAATGGTTTCATTTCACAGCACATTGCTGCCATTATTTGCCCTTTCTACTGATGGCCATAATCATGAAGACTGAGATGAGTGAATGGTGAAATCATTCCCTCTCCAGTCAGATCACCCTGCCCCCAGTGTATGTGTGTGTTTGTGAGGGTGTGTGTGTGTGTGTGTGTGTGTGTGTTTGTGTGTAGACACTTGATGTGCAATACAGTCTGTGTTTTTAGGTGTTTATTGTGGAAATGCAACTGCATGTGTGTAAGAATGTATGCTAGTGTGCACTTCATACATATGTGCTTCTGCATGTTTATCTGTGTGTGTGTGTGTGTGTGTGTGTGTGTGTGTGTGTGTGTGTGTGTGTGTGTGTGTGTGTGTGTGTGTGTGTGTGAGTACTGTGTGCAAGCATCTCCACAGCTGCCTGTTCTTATTGGCTGATATTAAAGCATCTAACAACATGCTGCAACGCGATTGGCTAAAGGGTAATTGTCTGTGTTTAATAGCTTCTCCACAGAGCAACAATCAACTGAAAACAGCGCATTCAGCCACTAATGGGCACACCAAATTATTGTACTGAGAGCTTTATTCATATGTGTATGTGTGTGTGTGTGTGTGTGTGTGTGTGAGAGAGAGTGCTATTTCATGTTCCTTTCCACACTGTCCTACTTTGCAGACCGTTGTTCAACAGACATGCCTTAAATAAAAGTTTTTAGATGCTTCTTTGTACAACTATAATGCAATTAATGTCACGTCAAACTATGATGAAGTTACACCATGAATAATAAAGGATTATTTTCTTTGCCCAGTTCCTTTTCACCAAACTGTAAGAGATAATTGCTCTGCTTGATTTCACTGACACATCCGAATCTGCAGTTACACACTTTTATTTTTTTGTATTTTTTTTTCACATGCTTTTCTGTGCTTATCTTTAATAATCTAATAATATCTTTTAAAGTTAAATTCCGGACAAAGCGATATGTCGGCCTCTGTCGGCCGTCTTCAGTGACCAGAAGGAATTGCTTCAAAAGAGCAACGACTTTTGTATAGGATGTGTTTTAAGAAAGAAAAATAGAGATAGACAAGATGATATGACAGAGGAGAACCGAAATAAAAAAGCCACATATAAAGAGAGGCATTTAGAGAGATTTATACAGAATCAGGACTGAAAGAGGGAGAAAGTGGAGAGAGAGGTTGGAGATCCGGGCGAGCGCAGGAGCAGAGATGTACAATAGGATATCAGAAAAGGCCCCTTTTCATAAAACTGTGTTTAGGTGGAATAGAGGGGTTGAATCTTCCCTCCGGCTTCCTCGCAGTGTTATTGCAGGAGATGCAATTTTTTCCCTCAAAAGAGAGACAATTTTCTCTCCAATGCTCTCGATGTGAAGGTTGCTGTAATTTAGCTGCCCGCCTGGGGAGGAACACGGTGCCACAGCTAGGTCATCAGAAAGCATCGGTTCACTAAAAATGCCAAGGAGATTAGTCCTCGTTTCGGGCTGTTAAAAAGCCGGCCAGGAGAGGTGGAAAAAGAAAGTCGACGCAATGGAGAAGGAATTGAAAAGAGACGACAGAAACAAGGGGAAAGGAGGAGAGGGGCAGGGTGCGGATGAGAGGGAGAACAAATGACACAAATGCTGAAGAGGTTAGAAGGAGACAAAAGCAGATAAAACATTCAATTGAATCTCATACAAGGTATGGAGACATGGTGCACATGAGATATGGGACCATGGGGCACAAGTGGGAGAAAGATAAGAGAAGAAATGTAAAGATCAGAAGAACCAAGTGCTAGAGATAAGAGGAATGAGAGAAGACAAGGATACGAAGCGGGTGGAAAGAGTAGACTAGGAACAGTAAGAGTAGAAAACATACGCTTAAGGACATGAGCGCCTCTAGCTTCTTAGCCAGAGGAAGAGCAGACATTAGATTTCACTCGGTCCTAATGGAATCTCCATTTCCCACTCCAGGGATAGACCGATTATTGGCCCTGGCCTTTTCCCCAGTGGAGGATGGAGCAGCAGTGTGACAAAACTACACAAGAATGTAGTAAAGTAGCAGGCTGGTACTACAGGTGTGTGTATTCAGGTGGTGTGTTACAGTAAAATTGCAGCTGTGTTTCCAGCAGGGAACAAGAGCAGAGGAGGGACATCATTATAATTCCAGCTGGAAGGCTGACTTATCACCTCCTAGTCCCCTGACGTGTGCTCTGTGCCCCATACTCACACACACACACGCACACACACACACACACACACACACACACACACACACACACACAGAATAATTATCCTGGGTGGAAACATGCCCCCTGCTCCTGCTGTGTGAGTCAAACAACACGTACATGGTAAATAATATGCTAATATATGCATAATCCTTCACATGTGTTCATTTTACTACACAGATGATTACTCAATCCTGCAAAGGTAAACACATGCACACACACACACACACACACACACACACACACACAACTTTGTTTTTGTAGGAGGGCAGCAATCTCTTGGTGTTGTTTTCATTGGCCTGTCACTTGGTGGTAGGTCACACACACACACACACACACACACACACACACACACACACACACACACACACACACACACACACACCCAGGGAGTGACACCACGGTGACCCTCTGCTCTCCCTGCTCGGGATCCCTGTAGCTCCTCGTAATGGAAAAATAAGACAGAAGGAGCACAGACCACCGAGGCTTGGTGTTGGACCAGCAGGCTGTGTACCTGACAGGTATTCCTAAAGGTTGGGAGTTTGAATCATGCTGTTAATCGGACATTCTAGTTCCATTTGGGGATCCTTCCCGGATTGTCAGGTTAGTTTATTTGTACCCGTATTTACAACACATTCTCACTCCCAGCTCATAAAATACAGAGGCCTGGTCAGGTGCCTTTGTCGTTGGTATTGATGCTTAAAGTCTCCTTTAGAATCATATCTAAACGCTCTTGAATGGGACTATTACCGTCCCTTTTGATGCTGTTATATTAAGGAAAAGGTTGTGGGTGGGCTTACGCTTTTGTGACACGCGTGACGATCGGGACGGTTAAAGGAGAAAACGACTTTAGGAAACATGGTACGAGGGAGACAAACCCCGATCTCCTGGGTGAAAGTCTTGTGTTTGACTCATCCACCCCCCCTCCCTGTGTGGTTTACCGCCTTAGACACTACTACCTACCCTATGGAGCCGCTGTTCTCCCCAGTAAGTTATACAAACACGTTGAAGGGCACCATACGAGAATGTGGTTAAGGTTTGAATGATCATCTTTAATGTGACAGTGTCTAAATCCACAACAGATGAATCACATAGGAATTATAGTTTGTATACATAGTATATTTTAGAAGATAAAGTGATTGGACTTGAAGTGATCATAACATTAAAGTAGCCATATTTGGTATCAAGTCTCCAAACCACAGATATCACTATTGCTAAGGGGGAGCACTGGGGAAAAGGCCCACCCATGTATCGACTGTGATACAGCTGTTGTCTTGTCCTCCTAGTCTCTCATATTGGACATTGTGAGGCTGCAATGAAAGCAGAGACATAGAATTGTGTACAGATTTCCACAAATATCTGATAGAGATATCAGAAATATCAGAAATCTACTGTCCTTGAGGGCCACTTAGATTCCTGAGTAAACTAAAGAAGAAGAACTGGATTTTAACACCTGAGACTGTAAGGGGTCGCACTGGGTAAAAAAAAACCACAAGCCAAAGACAGAGCCAGGCAGGCTGGCCATCAGGGGGGTTCACAGGGCACAAAGGACTGTGACATAAGGCACGGTCTATGATGCTGGAGTGGTTGTGTATGCAGGGCCCATTTTGGCAAATGCTGTCCCCCTGTCCATAATTCCCAATGGCGGGCCTGGAGCCAGGACAGAAACCATGTCGAGCTGCACAGTATAGGTTTTTCAAAGTTGGAAGAATAATAATCTGTTAAAGTGCTCATATTATGCTTTTTGGCTTTTTCCCTTTCCTTTATTGTGTTATATATCATTTTTGTAAACACAGGGTGAAAAGAGGAGCTGCAGCAATGTGCAGTACAACAAAAACAAGGTGTTTTTTGACCATTAAAACATGTAAAACTATTCTGATATAACCTTTAAATGCAATTATCAACCCGAAGATGAGCATAGAGCACTCTTCTTACAGTAAATATACTGTACACTGCAACGGCAGCTTTCAAATTTATTCACCTTTGGATTACTGTTTTAGCCTCCTTAATACAATTGTCAGTCAATAACCTGGAACTGCTCAACTGAAGAGGCTGTTGGCAAACAGATGTGAGGTCCTGATTGCGTTCTAGTTGGAGAAACATACCAGGAAGGAGGAGCTGCATCTGTCTTATCTATATGGTAACTAGCTGTGTCGCAACAACATTGTTATTCTGAACACTTTGTAAACGCTGATTACATGGATCTATCAGCTAAAGAGGCGTTTCCAATTGTTTTTCAATCCGACTGCAATCAACAGTTGCTCAGGCAACACACACACACACACACCTAAAACCAATGCAAACACAAAGGCACACATTTTATCTGAAAGAACACCCCCAAAAAAGATACCAAAAGACATGCATGTGCAGATGTCAGGCTCTATCCTGGAGATGTACTTCTGTTGATCTAGACTTCTTTCCTCTATCTTCTATAACTGGTGCCTCTTGCTAGAATCCCCAAAGAAGAGGATGATGTGATGTGAATACAGTTGGAAATCTGCACATGCTAACCTCGTAGTCACCGTTTTGATTCACCAAAACAAATCTAGGTATGAACTCAATTTCAGTTTTCTTCATGTTTACGCTCATTATCTGCCCGAGATCTTTCTTGTTGTCAGTGTTTTGGTTGATTTTGTAAAAAGAATAACAGGTTTGATGAAAGCTAAAGAACAGATGTTCATTTCAAAATGTTTTACAATTTATACCACTATGTAATATGTGCCTTTATCATTGTATCATCAAGTATATATATATATATGATTGGCTACTTTATGCAATTAACGCTACTATAAAATGCATAGATACAACCCTATTTTTGCACAAACTGACCTTCATATATGATGGCGTTAGGAAGGAATATGTCATTTAAAGACATAGAGAATAACTAGAAAGAGTCAGCAGCATAGTACTGCCTGCTCTGAACACCCACCCACTGTACAGCGTGTTTCTAACATCAGAACATGATTACCATTTTTTTTTTTTTTTTTTATAGGCAGTCGTAAAATCAAACACAATTGTCCTGTGAAGTTGTTTGAGGGTGGCAGTTGTTGATTATTTGAATTCATACAGCAGCGATTATATTTCCATTTGTTTTGACGGGCTTCTTCTAACGACTCGTGATGATGTTTCCTTGGTATAAGCTGTCATTTTCACTGGCAGTTGTTAAAGCTTGTTGCTTCCAAAAACTGTAATCCAAGACAAAATATAGACTTTAAAAACGCTGTCACTCTGTGTCAGCCAAACACAGACTTCTCATCCATGAACCTGTAAATGGAATAATTGGCTTTAACTATTGGGATATCGGAACATGGAATATAAGCCTCTCAACTATAAAATCAGTCTGACTACTGCACAGCTAATAATTAAACTTGTTTTCCCAAAACACTTAACACGTTCATGTGTGTTATCTCTAAAAGAACCTCGTCTCAGTTGATTATCAACTCTATGTTGCTGTGACTAGAGTGCTGCCGTCTCAGCGGCACAAATGCTACATTCGATTGCTGACTTTTTAAGTAGAGATAGTATATTCCAGTTTTTGTCCGACTGCTTAAAGCAATACTATGTAACTTTTCTATCTTCGGGCCCCTCACAGGTTATCTTATTAGAACTACTGCTGCGTGAGTAGATAAAGACATAAAACAAACCTTTAATGGTAGAAGGTTTCTTTTCTTTTTTTTTTAATCCGTATGAAGAGAGAACTCTTCTGCGGAGACAAGTTGCTGGGGGAAATTTGTCAGTGTCACACACACACACACACACACACACGCGCGCTCCGGTGCTTGTAATGCATGGGGTGATGAGGGTCAGTGGTCTTTTAGATCGCTACTGAAGTAAAGGCAAGAAGAGTGGGAGAGAAGGGACAGATAGAAGGGACGGAGAGAAGGGATGGAGTGAGAGGGAGAAGAAGGAAAATGGAATGAAAGAATGTATTGAGTATGAAAGAAAGAAAACCATTTAGAAGTTGGAAGATGCACTTCCTCCTTGCTCATCATTATATTTGTCTCCGTTCTAATCCTGTATCTATACTCCCTCCTGAACTCTCATCTTAATGTCATTATTACAAATTGGAAAAAAATCTACCAAAGCTACCCAAATGAAAAAGCAATTAACTCAAATTAAGCTTGACAAATCTTATATCTACTTCACCATGCAATGACACTGCATTTTCACATGCTTCACTATTAAATATGTATTAAACTTATGCTTGTTTCACACTTTTGTAAGATTCAAATAATGATAATGATACCTGCTGCATCTATAGTGCTTAAACCTGATTGGTGCGTCTACAATCAAGCAATCATGTGTTTACGCACCTGATGGCTGTGTTCCACTGATTGGCTCATAGGTGTGGGAATTTGACGGCCAGCGCTTTGGAATTGCAAGGAAGTGACATCATGACATACTTCTGTGTCTACTGTGTGAGAGTGAGTTGTGAGTTGAGTGCATGAGTTGCGCATGCGTGACTTTGCGCGACAATGACGCGGCGACATCTACACGCTTTAGAGTTCAAAGTTTATTTGAGGTTCGGTACGTTTCCTGCAGTTTCTGTGGATTAAGCATGGGGTCATGGGAGTGGAGTCCATAACCAGTTGTTTTCTCTATTAACATTCTACCTGCTGCCTCCTAATTTGTCTGAAATCTTTCTTTCTCCACTTTGTGTACCCATAGACAACATGTACAAGATGAATTAACTGATTTATTGATTTGGTCTTCATTTTCACTAGAGCTTTGAGCTACTGAGGGTCATTGAGGACGCCACTGCAAAAATAAAGAGGGGGAGAAAAATGTATTAATTTATGGATTTCACAAATTTCAGTGTGACACAGACGCGACCACCTTGCTTTCAGCTAGATCTGGATTCCTTGGCGACATTGTACCGGAAACTGGACTCACATCGGGTAGCCAGTCAACTGTTTAAATCTGAGCATGCGCAACTCACATTGGGTAGTGACAACGTAAGTGTGTGCAAATCACTGTGTGTATTATTTTGCAAAAAGTGTGAGGCTGCTATTGTGCTTGTATTGGTGCAAGGTTTTGCTGTTTGAGTGTAAGGTTTTGATAATGGTGTACTACTTCATCAAGAACTGTATAGTGATATAGATTGTTTTAGGTGGCTAACAGCAAACAAGTTTTTATGCCTCCGTCCACAGCAGTACATTGCTTAGCTTCCACATGCTCACTTCAAACATTAATCAAGTAGCAATGAAAAGAAAAAGGCTTACAAATCTAATTTGATATTTTATTTTGGCATTTTGAAACCTCCAGAATGGCCCCGAAATATCTCTCTCTCTGTCTCCCACTCTGTCCACTGTCTGCTGATGACAGCAGGCAGATCAAACAGTCGTCGATGTGATGGACTTTCCTTTGAAAAACTGCTGCTGAAAGAATATTAAGCGACCAAGGAAGAGAGATCAGGAACCAGCCGGATACCTGCCTGGATGTGTGTGTCTGTGTGTGTGTGTGTGTGTGTGTGTGTGTGTGTGTGTGTGTGTGTGTGAAGGGCTCCTTCACACACACACTCCTTTGAAAATAGATGAAAAGTGCTGACATGGGCAGTCATTGTAGCTTACTTCACTCTTCTTCACACACGCTCAAATATGCAACGCAGATCCACACACCCATACAGACTGCCACTCACACACACAATCTCTCTTTCACTCTGCCTCTCTCTCTATCTCTCTCTCTGTCACACTCTCAGAAGAGCCAAACCAAATTAATTCACTTATTCTGTCCAAATGGTAACGCTGTCTTTCAGTCACACTCTCATACTATCATTTGTTCGGTAACACGTTACTTGACAGTATCGCCATAATCGTGACATGACACTGTCATGAACGTGTCATAACCTTTGTAAACAAGTCATAAACGTAAACACTGTAGCTTAAGTTATGGAAAAACAATAGAATTTGAGAGATGTTTACATGCAATTCATGCAATTATAATTGGGTTAGTGTTAATGTTAATAAGGTTCCATACAACTTGAATTAGAAATGTATTTTTGTATAAAGATTCCCTGTTACTATAAATGTGCTTTTAATACTTGAAAGGGATTTAGATATTTTTATGTAAATTTAAGAACGGTTGTACAACTGAATAGAGATTTAGATATTTCAAAATGGGTTATTATATTACCTCATTTTATTTTCATTGTATCCTAAGCGACTGATTTTATTACTGAATAGTAATGGAGAGAATCAACCCACGAAATAGAACCGGAGTCCAATTCCATTATTCCTAGCTGCTGCATTCAGGTGACCGGGCCTGCTTTGAACACTCTAATTTTTTCAAAGTAAATGCTTCGGACCCCGCGGGACACTCAGGAGTATCGAGGGGGCGCCAAGAGGCAGGGGTGGGACAGACGGTAGCTCTCAATCCCGAGATCATACTACGAGCTGCAGTAACTTTAAGATACACTATTGGAGCTGGAATTACCGCGGCAACCTGGCACCTTGCCCTCCAATTGATCCTCGTTAAAGGATTGAAAGTGTACTCATTCCAATTAAAGGGCCATACATTTTATCTCCAGTAATGGAGATAAAATCATCTTTAAAATGAAGCTAACGATAGCTCCAGGAGTTAAAAACACTATCTCTGGCTGCCTTTCAAAACTGTTGGATAAACACTGGAAGGCTGCATAGACATCACGCTAAAAGGCTAAGGCGTTAGCCGCAAAAGGTTAGCCTCCTCAGTTGTTGATGATCCATTGAGAGTACGTGGAAATAAGGGATCTGTGTTCTTGTATTGCAGTGTAGAGCTCATTAGTCAACGTATTAGTAATAAGTTTTTGTTAACATAACCCTGTTTGGCTGCTTAGCTTGCATACTTAGAAACCAGGACAGAGGTTAGATTCATGCTTTTTTGATCATATTTTTAAATACAATGTCTTCAGGCTTTGAGGACTAACTAACGTTGTTGATCATAACGCTTGGCTGGGATTGCAAGTGTAAATTTTCTTTAATCCAGTAACAAACAGAACAGAAACAAAACTGAGGAAGCCTTATCTACAGGTGGAGGAGGTCCAATCCACAGAGGGATATGGGATCACATCAACTCAGATCCCAGAGACTTCCAGGGTTTAGAGAGTCCCAGTTCAGTTGGCTGGGTGGTGAGCTCCAGGATCGGGACTCTGAACTTAGATGGGTTGCCCTGGACTCCTTCTTCATCGACTCGTATAGGCCCCAACATCTCTGAACTCTTGTCATCAAAGATCAATTGAGCTCATGGAACTGAAAAGTTTTTTTTTTCATGTGCACACTTTATGATTTATTTATATTAATTAATTAATTTATATTTATATTTATTTTAAATTAATTTATTATTTTTCATACCTGTGTTTATCTGTATGTATGCCATATTTCTGTGTATATTAATACACTTCTCAAACGTTATCCTGGTTTTCTTTATTGCCGTTCTTTATTCTCTGGCTCCTAACAGTCTAGTTTTCTTCAGGTTCTGGTCCAAATTCACACGGCTATCAACTACACATGTGACACTACTTTCAACAAAGATGATAACAGCCATCCTAATCCAAATCAACCTCTGGACTGTTGGATTTATTTGGAGCAGCTACTAACATAAGTGGGAATCTGTTGTCATGTTCCTTTTCATTCTCCAAGTCACTTAGTCATTAGTCACGCTTTGCATGCCGAGCAATAAGCAAGTGTCTGCTATCAACTTTGTAATAAACCTTGGTGTTTTATTTTGAAATTGGTTTATTTTGTAAAGCATCCAGCTGCACTGTGGCCATTCTGCATGTGATTACCTGCCTGGCTCGAGAAAGAGAGGAGAAGCTGAAACCATCGCTGCAGCCAGTGTGGCCAGACAGATTGAATAACATGGGCGCCGAAATGAAAATAGCTGCCCTTCACGACTCTTCGCGGCTATTCGCAGCACTTCAGTGTGCGGTATTTCTTGCCTGACTTTCTGTGACGTGACTCTGGACTAAAGCTACAGATGAAGAGCTTTTTGCGAAGAGAGTTAAATACAAATACACTAAAACAGTATACACAATTAATGGATGCTGCTGACTGTATAGGGCGTGGGGTCTGACATCATGGCATGCCGAGTTCTTGATATTAGCCTACTATAACTGTGGGCTACGGGGGTCATGTTAATAAAGCAAATGAGATGGTGGAATAAGCTAAAAGTTACAATTTACAGTAGGGCTGAAAAGTTGCTTATGAGGCTTTCTACTTGCACAGTGAGCTTAAAGTTGTAATAAGGAATGGCATCGCTGAGAATAGAATAGAATAGAAAGCCATTATTGTCATTATACACAAGTGCAGTACCTGTGCAACGAGACTGAAGCAAAACCTTTAAAGTGTTGACACAAAATACAAAAATATAAAATATAAAAATATATAATATAAAAATATAAAGTATAGGTAGTGCAGAAAAAAAAGAGAGAGGGACCTGGTGCCATTCATATGCATATATAAAATACATGTAATACATGTAGAAATGTAAAATGAAATGGATGATGTTGCAGTGATTCTGATGTGCAATCACACCATGTACATGCAAAGCAATGGCGGTGAATATGAATATATTCTACATTAATACATGCTTAGTGTGTACCATGCAAAACTGTGCCAGGTTTAAATAAGCACAAAAATAAGTTCTCCTAAAATCTTCTTTATCATACATACTAAACTGCATTCTCCATTCCGTTTTGAAAGAAATATGTTCTGTCCGTTTGACGTATCCCAATATGTTTCAGATCAAAGTCTGTCTCCCAGGAAACTGCAGTCCGTGCACAGTGTGAAACCAAAAGTTAACATTAATTTGGCATTTGAACTTGAACTTTAGGTAAAGTAACGTTCTTAACTTACGTAATGTACGCCACTAACCCAAACCATGCTGTTGTTTCCCAAACCTAACCAAGTGCTTTTGTTTGAATTCTCATTGTCAACCAAACTGCTTTCACAACGTGCGCCTCCCATGGTACGAGGACATGTTGAAATTGGAAGAAAGTATGTAGTTGAGAAGGCAGTGTAGCAGTGTCGTTGTACGGGAACATAACTTTTTTGGACACAGGATTGGCTTTTGTTACCAAAAGAATTCCAGTTTACCAAATGGAAAATCTCTCTCTCTCTCTCTTTCTCTCTCTCTCTCTCTCTCTCTCTATATATATATATATATATATATATATATATATATATATATATATATATATATATATATATATATCCAGCAACCAAAGTGTAGGGTCAGAAGCTACAGCTTATATAAGGAAAAAACTGACGAGACAAGAAAGAGAATACAAATTATACCAAACAAAACGAAAGAACATACACACTTACCCAGATAACTTTCTACATACATGCATACATACAGTGTATTTTCATATGCATGCATACACTTGCCTACATATATACATACAGTACACACTGTACAGGCCTAAACATACCCATAAGGATTAGTACTTATATACTGTACAATTGTCACCATCATCACCATCACCATTATCAACATTCTCACAGAATAATATTATTTTTTAAATTTAAAGACATTTGTAATATGTTTTAATTCCTCTGGTAATGGGATCATAACTTCACGCCGCCAGATATGCAGGTAGGTTATTTCCAGTTGAGATTATTGTATACATTTCTATAAGCTAATGTATTGCCTTATCCTTGCTGAATAACCACATAAAACCTAATTTATTGTTGATATGTTGGCCACTGCAGTGACAATATTAACTCTCATGTTGTCCTTGGGTCAAATTCATCTGTTTTCTTAAATCAATGTTCTTTTAATTCCCAAAATAACATGATTGATTTCACACAACGCTCTTTGCCAAGTACAAACCTCTACTTTCGTTAATTTTGGGGCGTCTTATTCAATTTTATAGCATTTGACACAACAAATTGAAGTGTTTTGAAATAGTATTGAGAGTAAAAGTCGACATATTCCAGTCTGTAATTATCATCAACATCCATTCCTTTAATTTTAGTCTCAATAATTCCTACATTCTGCTTTTCTAACTCAAACATTAGGTATAATTTCCTATAAATGGGGTTTATTGAACATAAATTCCAAAAATAACTGTATAGCTGAAGTTAATAAGTTAGTGTTACCTAGTGTTGAAAACATAAAAAAGTGACAAATATTGAAAAAAAGCGTCAAAAGTGTTGAAAAAAGGGACAAAAACTTAAGTGTTAAATTTTCAATTTTTACGAGAAGACAACACAAGGGTTAACCTGGCAGAGGTTGGGGGTAACACACACCAACAGGCATTTGGTCTCAATGTAGACTTCACTTCCTGCACGGGTTGAACTGGCGACGGGGGGATTGGATTGGGATGAATGAGCCGGAGAACAGATGAACTCTAACCTCTGCAACATCTGGTGAGGAGAAGATAACACTTTCCCTACTTCTGACTTCTCTCCCCAGGTTCATCTTTCTCATGCTACCTCCCAATATCTCTCTTTCTCAATCTTTTTTTCCATTACACACCATCTTTAACTGCAATTTTTTTCTCCTTTTCCCTCTCTCCAGCCTTTTCTTCCTCTCAGCCCTCATTCCCGTATGCTCTCTTTTCCAGGTCCGCTCTCTCTTTCTTTTCTTTTTTTCCGCTGCTTTGCTGAGATTTAATCAATTCCTCAGTTGCTGTGACTTCCGTTGCGACGCGGGGCCAGCTAATTTAAATGTGAAGCATTTAAAATGTCAATTACAAGCTAATTAAATTAATGGCACAATGCGATTTAGCCATTTTGCTCCTCTCGCCCGGAGCAATGGATAAATTGTCTTGGCTCAGGAGAGGAAAAAGGCTAAGTGTTTAATACAGCTGCCGCTTGACTCGCACAAACACACACGCACATGAAGAGACCCTGCACGACCTATGGGGAAATTGGTTTTAGGAGAGGAGAGGACGAAGAGGAAACATCAAACGGAAGAGACACAGGAGAAGAGGAGGCTAAAGTAAGGGAGGAAAAAGAAAAGGGTGAGGAATCAAAGAGGGGGAGAAGAGTTGAGGAAGTAAACTGTCAGAATCCGGAGATTAGAGGACCGAGAAAATGAAAGGAAGGAAAGGGAGTAGGTGTGGGTAAAATGAAGGAATGGAGCCAAAAGAAAGGAGAGGGGAAAGAAAGGTAAAGAAAATGGAACTGAAGGTGTCACGGAGAGGAGCTTGGAAAAGAAGAGAGGAGGAAGCAATACAATAGGAAAAGTCGAGGAAAAGAAAAAGGTAGACGGAGAGGACATAGAAAACCAGTATGTAGAGAAGGAAGGTGGAGATAAGGAGGAAGAGAAAGGGGGGGAGAATAAGCATGAAGACGAGATGAGGGTTTGAGAGGATGACAGGATAAGAAAGAGGACAGAGAGAAAAAAAGGGGGACACAAAGGGAGGGAGAGAAACAAGTGGCGGATAAAAGAGGAAAAGGATCTGTGCAGACATGAAACAGGAAAAAAGACAAATACAGAAGATAGGGGTTAGCAGGATGGAGAGAACAACTAAGGGAATGGAGGCGGTTGAAGGAAAGGAAACACTGGCCAAGCAGGTGAGGAAAAAAATAGAAGAAGGGGGGAGAGGACGGAAGACCACAGCGCTCCAGCTCCAGTCTTAAATGGAGTATTGATTGGGAGAAGATGAGATTTTCAGAGTAAACACATAACCAAACTCTGTGCTCTGCTGTGGGCCCAGTACACTCACTGGAGACCTGCAGGTGGTGTACAACGCATCACGAACGCCGCGCCCATGTGGGGCCACTCCACTTCTGCAGGCACAACACACGTCTCAATTGTCTCGCGGCTCAAAACGATTTTTTAAATCTGTTGCTGTTATGTACCTCCGGGTAGACCCTGTTATTATGACTGGAAAACTTTTTGGGGGAAATGAAAAAAAGACATTCCCGTTGTTGAAGAAGACATCCACGTCTATCCTTCTTTCTCAGTGGCTAAAGCAGAGATATTCAACAAGGGGTTCGCGACTCTTAGAGGGACCTCAGAGTTAGTGCTGGGGGGATAGACATTTTTACATTTTTGAAAGTTTCCTCATTTACAAGTTAAACTAGTCGACTAACTAGCGAAAATATACAATAATATGAAAACAGACTATAATTATATATATATTGGTCAGTTTTGGGGGTGGCAGTAGCTCAGTTTGTAGGGAGTTGGGTTGGAAACTGGAGGGTCGCCGGTTCAAGTCCCCGTTCGGACCAAAGTATGGTGGTGGACTGGTAGCTGGAGAGGTGCCAGTTCACCACCTTGGCACTGCCAAGGTGCTCTTGAGCAAGGCATTGCTCGGGGCGCCTTTCCATGGGCAGCCCCCCCCCCACTCTGACATCTCTCCATTAGTGCATGTATAGGACCTGAGCATGTGTGTGTGTGTAATTCAGGCCTGTGTGTAATAATAACAGAGTGTAAATTGAAATTTCCCCTTGTGGGATTAATAAAGTATAGATTATTATTTAAAAAAAGATATAGTGCATTTCTGTCGCCCCCATGAAGAATTCTAAGTAATGACAACAACACTGTGTCCACATGATACAAGCCTTCTGTGATCGCGCACCACCCCCACCCCTCCTCTACACAGTTACTAGTAACCAAGGAGGACACGAGGATAAAAAAACACAATGGACTGTTCAGAAGAGGTAGTTATCTTCACGCAGGCTTTGTGTGGGAAAGTCCCCGTACAACACCATCTTGTGAATTAGCTTTAGTCTTAATTAGTCTTAATTAGCTGTGTAGCAACTCATTTGCCGATGGCTTGAATGTAACGGACGTCTCCCTGTCAATGTCTGTCTCTGTGTGTCTGGTTTGTGAGCTGCGGACATCGTTCTTGCTGTATTTCCTGTATTTCCTCTCTTTGTTTTAGAGTGAAGGAAGGATTGTGGAAAACCTGCACTGTGCCTTCTTCGGTGTGTGGAGTGTACTTTTCTGTAAGTTGTCATCTGGAGTAATGTTTTGCACTTTTATTTGGTTCTTTAAATTAAAAAAATAATTTGATCATACAAAAAAAGTTACGCACTAAAGCTTTAATGTACACACTGAAGATAAGCTTACTATGGGTAAAGTAGCACTATGGTAGCCATAGAGTTACACTTAAGGATTGACTGTGCCTTCCACATATATGTTAAGCATTAAAACAATATGTATAAACAATATATTATTATCCATTTATTTTCAACCATCTGGCCCAGTTTAACATGAACCTAATTTTATACAATAAATGAACAGCAGTAGGGTCCCTACTCTAGAGAAGTATGTAGAGTAGAAATACAGTCCTTTGCAGGCACAAACTATATACTATCCTGCTTTATATATTTGGTATATTCACTAGGTATGTGGACGCCATTGTATCACGCCCTTATGTCATATCTGAACATCTCATTCCAACACTATGGGCATTTCTCTGCTGCTATAACAGTATTTCTTCTGGTTTCATGCTTTCCACAAATGGTTGGAACCAGGCTCCAGGGATATGCTCCCATTCAGGAGCATTATGAGGTTGGCCACTGAAGTAAGTGGATAAGGCCTGGCTCACAATCAATGTTCCAATTCAAACAAAGGTGTTGGATAGGGGTTATGCCAGGGCTCTGTGCAAAAAAGAAGAAGAAAAGAGGGACATTGTCATGGTGAAAAGGGAATGTCTTTCACCGAACTGTTGCCACAAATTTGGAAACTAAATGTCTAAAACGGTATTGTATGCTATTGCATTAAGAGTTCCCCTCAATGAAACTAAATGGTATGTGTCCACATAGGCGTTGGCTGCAGGGATCGCCTCGCTTCTCAGCATTGGATGCTTGATGTTCTCGCCACTAGCAGTTACTGAATCACTTTTTCTTCACTTTGACCACTGACAAGCAAAGAAAACAGGCTCCACCCTCCTACAACCGCAATGGCAGCACCTGACTGTACGGACGCTTCACTCATGGGCTGTCTGCTTCCGGATTTCAAAACGTACCAACATGGCGGCTTGTTTGGAAACTTTCTCCTATTTTATGAAAACTGTGTTTCTTTGAGCATTTAATGCGAGAAATAGGCTGTACAGTTGAATCTTTCTTCGTTTCAATTGGACAACGGTCAAGATTTTACGGGAGTTTCATAGAGCCGGCAGGTCGAGCTGGACGCTCCTAATTTGCATAAAGGAGCATTGACCTAAACCTCATGCAAATGAGGAGCAAGCAACTCGACGCCCTGCTTTGCAAAAGTAGCAGCGCCACTACCAGAATGCATTGCTTGGTTGCTTACATAGACAGTGAATGGGAAGCGTAGGAATAACGCTGGCCAGTGAACATACCATAAGACTCTTGGCCCACATGGGGCCAATTATTTTTAGTAAAATAATGTTGATGATTACAACTACGTAATGATACTGCCAGCAGGACTAGATGTTGTTAAAGACCTTATTTAATTATTTGTTTTGTACACCAGACCAACAATCATTCTCTGTGTAGGCGTTCCCTAATTCAAATAAAGGGCAGCTGTTTTCTAATTAAGCTCTCTCCTGTTCATTTGTTTTCCAAATACCACTGCTTTATGTCCTGCAGAGTTTGTTAACCAACATGTAATTAGCTTGTGTACAGATTTCTATCTAATGAGCGATGTAAACCTTCTCGCCAGCTACTCCATGTTGCCCAGGCCAAGCACACAGCGATCAATGCACACAGATCATAAAGGGAAACAGTGGCTAGGAAATCAAAATGAGATAGGGCCTTGGCCAGTGAGCTAATAATGTGCAGTTGTAGAGCGGTGGGGGGTAGAATAGATTAATTGATGTTTCTACATAATTGTTTTTCCTGGAGATCAATACATGAGTGTAATGTAGGGATGCTTGCATACAACTACATGAGTCATTGCATGTATTACACACATACACGCACACACACACACACACACACACACACACACACACACACACACACACCAATGGTATACTTGTGTGCCTATATTGACAATTTTCCCAAGCATAATTTCAAGCGTAACCTATTTTTGGTTAGCCTAGTTTAGTAAAAGAAAATCTTAGCCTGCAAAACTAGGTGTAGAATATGAGGACCAGACCATTTTCTTTTTAAAATTTCTATGAATCACCTTTCCAGGAACTCAAACTAATAACAATGGCACACACTCCATCAAATAATTGCAATTTTCAAAACCCTGCTGAAGTCCAATTAACCACGGCCTGATTCAGCTCCTGTGGAAAGTATTATAAACCACTTGGAACTTTTTTATTAATTTAGAACTCTAAATCACAGTGGACGTTGAAGGACTTTGCAAACACAAAATATGTGTACACATTAGTATCTTTGCATTGACATACCTGAATAATCATAAATGCAGCCAATTGTTTTTAGAGGTTTTGTAATGTAATGACTACATTCAACACTAAAATCATGCAGTATCGTCTCTGATACTGCCTAAAACGCCGGTATCGGTATTGGGAAGTACTGGAGTTTATACACCAAACCAATAAAGCCCCAAAGAAAATCTACGTTAAAGTAGTTTATTTATGTTCTTTTTCTGTTATAACTGACTGTCAAACTGGATAAAAAAAAGTTCTGTGGTAGTATACAGCTGTTAGACATCATATCATATCCATACAGGGATAGTAGTATACAGCTGTTAGACATCATATCACATCCATACAGGGATAGTAGTATACAGCTGTTAGACATCCTATCACATCCATACAGGGATAGTAGTATACAGCTGTTAGACATCATATCATATCCATACAGGGATAACAGTATACAGCTGTTAGACATCATATCATATCCATACAGGGATAGTAGTATACAGCTGTTAGACATCATATCATAACCATACAGGGATAGTAGTATACAGCTGTTAGACATCATATCATAACCATACAGGGATAGTAGTATACAGCTGTTAGACATCATATCACATCCATACAGGGTTTCAGAATCGGTATTGGGATGGAAAAAATGGTATTGGACCATCTCTATAACAAATGCTAATGCTGCTCTGTGTCTGTTGTGTACATGGGCAACTGTTTCTAAAGCCATAATATCGTACAGTGCTGTGTGTTGGCTTGGTTTGGGGATCATCTGCACCCTGTCCAAAATCAATTCATGCAGCTTTAAGTTAACCCTGAAAGTATCACCTTTGCCGGTTGAGAGTGTTCATGATCAGCAACATATCAGCAGTGAAGTCACATAAGAACCTTGATATTTCAGATTGAATGTCTGAGTCTGAGTGATAAATAAAAAAGGTTTCACAGCTACCCTCGAATGCAGAACTGCAAATCCTAACATCCTAACGTTTTCATCATGCTGCTTTTTTTCTAATAATGTTTATTGTAAGGACAAAACACCTGAAATGAAATCATTTGAGTCATTAATCAAATGAGAAATAAATTAGAGGACTCTATGAGTCATATTTCTCTCCAAGGAAGGAACATTTGAATGCCCAAAAGAGGATGAATATCTGAAGAACCGAATGCAGAACTTAATCTAAATCTTGGCACACAACAGCAGCAAGCGTCTCCACCTTAACATGGTGTGTCTCATAATGTAAAAAGTAATTTGTGTGTGTGTGTGTGTGTGTGTGTATCTGTGTGATAGAAAGAGAGAGGAGGAAGAGAAACAGACAGGAGACAGATTTGCTGCCACACCTCTTTGTGCTGCATACTTTACCCACCGACACGCACAGACACACACACACACACACACCCACACAAACAAAATCATCCACACAACAGGCACCAAAACGAACAGATACGCTCATAAACATTCTCATAAACACACCCGTACACTTTAGTATGCATCTATAGACAAATGAGCTCACTCACACACTGAGGCAAAGACAATTGTGCGTGACATGCTAACAGATACCTTTCCAAGGCGAAGGCAAGACAGCAATTACCACCATCTTCAATCGGCCTGTTAGGATTCAGCTGCTGTTCCCTTATCGCACTGAAACACTGTGATTCACCACATAAACAACAACAGCACAACGATGGCGTCCAGCATGTACTAAAGGCCCAATCAGTGGCGCTCACTTAAATCCTGCAACATCACATTAGAGACATTCTAAATTAGTTAGTCTGAGTGCTTGGCACCAGTTTGCAGGACTCATTTTGACAGATCTGCAGCTGCTATGTTGTTGTTGTTGACAGTTATTGCTCTTAATATTGTTCCTTTTCCGTTTCCTGTGTTTATATTTCAATTTGTCTCTCTTAGAGCTGCTCAAACCAATTTGAGCAGGGTCTGATGTTTCCATTGTCCCAAGGACAACAAGGATGTTACGTCATCTACCTGCTGCATGCTCACATCCACTACTAGCTGTGGAATGTAACTGAGAACATTTACTCAAGTACTCTACCAAAGTACACATCTGAGGTACTTTAAGTGAGTCTTTTCTTTTGATGCCACTTTCTACTTCTACTCCACTACATTGTACTTTTTACTCCACTACATTCATCTGACAGCTTTAGTTACTAGTTACTTTAGTTACTAGTTACTTTAGTTACTCCACTACATTCATCTGACAGCTTTAGTTACTAGTTACTTTAGTTACTAGTTACTTTAGTTACTCCACTACATTCATCTGACAGCTTTAGTTACTAGTTACTTTAGTTACTAGTTATTTTTGTTTTAACTCAATACGGGGATGATGTCACACTGGGGAGAGTAGCCTCAGCCTAGTACTAGAACTATGGCGACTGACTAGGATGAGGAAGAGGTGCAAAGGCCAGAAGCCATGTAATTACGAACCTGCCAGACGTGAGGGGGCAAAGGAGGAATTGCCGAGAGTTGGGGAAGTCTCCTGGTGAGTTGCTATCATTTACCAACGCAACAGTTCCAGCGCAGCAATGCATACAATAGTGACGTTTTTGACTGTCAGTGAAAAGCACTGAGTGAAAGTCAACGTTTTCTAGTGACAGTGATCATGTCAATTTTAAAATACATCCATATGGAAGCTTTTTAAGGAGGGAGCAGATTGGGTCACAGACTGACCTGGGAGGAAGCGAGGGCTCATTCATCGCTGCTCGCAGCTTTGATTTAATTTTATTACTATAAGGAACAAATGCAACTACATCATATTCTGCTTATGTGCATAATTGGAAGTGAAGTAGTTTAAATGTAGTGATTTGAATTTAGTCTCGCATTCAGTTTTAACTGAAGCAATGCAATTAAGTAAGTGATGGTAAAATCTAGCAATGCATACGTAACATTTGCACACAGACACAGTGCACGTAAACACACACAAACACATACGGTCCTTTCTCTGCTAATTTCTGACCTTTTGTTTGCCAATACAAAGCCCTGGCTGCTTCATTATTTATACAAATGCTGATAACGATCAGTAATTGTTGTTTCTCTGCACCCACGAGCCTAATGCTAATCAGCTAGGCACAGGCTAATGAGGCTAAGACAGTCCCACCAGTAAACAATGTGTTGATGTAAGAGAACATTCACCCCCACCCCCAAACCACAGCAGTCATCAGAGTTCAGTCCCAGTGTTTATTTCCTGCAAGTTGTAAAGTTTCTAAAGGTCACTCATGGAAACTAACTGGCATGCAATGTGGTTAAATGTATCTCAACCATTCGGTCTGTCTCATCATTCCTGTCCCCAAAACTCTTTCAAAACCAAACAGACACAAATTGTCTCTCATATTGTCTTCATTTATTCATATTTACTCTGCAATAATACCACTCTACTTGTCGCTGCTCACAGTTCTTTGCCTTTTCAGCATTTCTGTCTTGTGGGAATACTTTTTGGGATATGCCGATGCATCAGGGGTGTCTACAGTGTTTTACTGCCAAATCTATTCTATCAACTCAAAAGTAAGAATAGATTTCCCACAGAGAACATATAGAGAGGCATTTAAGAGTAACTCAACATCTTGTTTGAACTGAAATCCAGCCGTTAAAGTTATTGCCTCGTTGCAGAGAAGCGTACTGAGGGTGTGGGTGGTAGGCTTGTGCCGATCGGATCATATATTGCCATTTGTTTTTTTTCTACGCCGATATTAAAGTTATATAAACCAACTCACTATCAGAATTGAGATGTTGTACAAATAATACCTAGACTCTGTGCCCTACGGTTTATTTAGAGCTGTTTCTGGTGGAACGGCAGTTCTTCTCGCTGAGCTCCGTTAATCAACACGAGTGACGAGTGAATTTTAAATCCGTAATGTTAATTACAAACCAGTTTGCCATCTCTTTTTCATGGATGTGACACCTGATCAGGCATGGATTGGCCATCTGGAGTACTGGGAGATTTCCCAGTGGGCCGGTCTAACCGTGTTGGCTGCAGGTGCCGCAAGCCAGTCGAAAGCTTTTTTAATTTTTTTTTTTTTTAATCAGCCAACGGAGAGAAGTGAGATCACATGGTTGGCCCACTTGTGTGTCTGTCATATGAACACTGGCCATTCACACCCTTGGTCATTGGCTGACCGGCACACAGAGAGGAGAGAGATCACATGATTGGGCCACTGGTTTGTCTCTCATCTGAACACTGGCCAATCGTATCCTAGTATGGCTCACTGCCATTGCGCATTTATGTCCTACCCCCACCGGCTGGAAACACAACTCCACAAAGTGTCTGTAGGTATCCACTAAAACCACGAGATTTAAGCATATCAAACGATTATTTTACTACCCTTTGTCTACCAGAGAGCACTTGTTAGCTGATTGGTAGCTAATGTTAGTTAGCCAGTTAAGGTACTTCTAAACATAATACTATAGCTTTCTGATTTATCTCCATTCCACTATAACACACGTGGCATACTGTGTACAAAATACAACTTTAGCTTTACTTCCAGACTTGTCAATTTAGTTTTACCATACAAGTCATCTTGATGATGCCCATGCTCCACCCTCCCCACCCTCAGCCATCATGCCATCAGGAGCCAAGCAGGCTAGGGGCTGGGACAGTATGTACATGTGTTGAAGGAGAGTGCAAGGATGGGTGGTGTCCAGCTGATTGTGGTGGGCTAGTCTTGGTGTCAAAGTTGCAGGTCTGATAATTTACCCCAGTCCAGCCCTGCACCTGATGGGCTATGCTTGAGAAAAGCCATCGCTATCTGCTAACCTAAAGTAGCTAACCAACCTGAATAGCGTGTAACAACTGTAGCATTCACGAGAAAGCTGCTAAAAGAAAAGAGCTATGATGCCAGTGAGTGAACTAGTGTGATTTAAATGTAAAGTGGATAATTAGCCGCTGTATTGAAGAATATGACAAAATCCACAGCGTCGAAGTTACTGAATCAAGACGGAAATGACACAACACGCTTACTGCTGCATGTTAGCTGCTCAGCAAACGTTATGTTATGTACAATTACATGTCTAATGCAGCCTGCCTGTCAGACTGGCGATCAGATGGCCTACAGGCAGGGCGAGGAGCCACGATTGGACAATGTAACCCTTGTGTTGTCTTCCTGCAGACCTGGAAATTTCTTTTATCCGAGTCAAAATTTAAAATGAAAAATCTTTTATCAAAGTTATGGTCGTCTTTTTTTTACCCTTTTGTGGCTTTCCTCAAATGATTTTGTCACTTTTTCAACGTTTGTCGACTTTTTCTGAGCCTTTTGAAATTTCCGTGGGTTTTTCACCAAATTTTTAAAACTGTATATTTTTTTACATTTGTCACGTTTTTGTCATTTTTGTTACTTTATTTGACATTTGTTCACATTTCAGTCACTTATATTGAAATTTTCCTCTCATTTTTTACACTTTTTTTAAAGTTCTTTCACCAATTGTTTTTTCTCCAAATGCTATAAAATTGACAAAAAACACAAATTCCATGAAAATAGTTTAGATTATTTATTTGACTTGTGAGGAGCGTTGTTGGGAACCATCCACGTTACTTTTTTGGAACATTTCTGATATAGAAATTTTTTGGAAAGGGGTCAAATTTGACCCGAAGACAACAGGAGGGTTAAAAAAATATAAGCAATCGCACAGTGGCCAGGTGACCCAGAAGAGGTCAAGTTAAGATGCACTTAATGTGGATTCATCCAGCCCTGGCAGCTCATCCAGAACGCAGCAGCTCGCCTTGTCTTCAACCTCAATTTCAGCCCCAGCACACATCCAGGACATGGTCAAACCCTATACCCCAACCCCCCGCTCCGCTCTGCATCAGCCCCAGCACACATCCAGGACATGGTCAAACCCTGTACCCCAACCCCCCACTCCGCTCTGCATCAGCCAACCTGCTTGCTACCCCCTCACAGCAAGGGACAACTAATCACTCAATGAACCCAACTAGAAATATATATACAGTGTATGAAAAGTGGCACTTTCATATGGCTCATTGTTGTTTTGCCTATTTAAAGTTAACGTAATTGCACTTACTATTTGTTGTCTGAAGTTTCACCTTGCTTTGGATAAAAGCATCAGCTAAATGACATGTAATGTAATGTAAAAATAAGTGGCCTGCATTAAACGGTAACTTCATTAAGTTGATTGGAGGCTCCTCATCTCCTCATATAATAATAATCTAACAGTGCTTTTTTCATTAATGGAGCAGTGTTTTTTTCCTGTAAAATTAACAAATTCTTTATGAAACAATGTTCCTATCCCTGTCTTTTATATAGACCTTAGTGGTCCCTAATACTGTATCTGAAGTCTCTTTTATATAGACCTTAGTGGTCCCCTAATACTGTATCTGAAGTCTCTTTTATATAGACCTTAGTGGTCCCCTAATACTGTACCTGAAGTCTCTTTATATAGACCTTAGTGGTCCCCTAATACTGTATCTGAAGTCTCTTTTATATAGACCTTAGTGGTCCCTAATACTGTATCTGAAGTCTCTTTATATAGACCTTAGTGGTCCCCTAATACTGTATCTGAAGTCTCTTTTATATAGACCTTAGTGGTCCCCTAATACTGTACCTGAAGTCTCTTTATATAGACCTTAGTGGTCCCCTAATACTTTATCTGAAGTCTCTTTATATAGCCCTTAGGGGTCCCCTAGTACTGTATCCGTGCACATCCCTGGGTAAAACCTTTGTTTTTGTCAAAGGAGTCTTGTGGCTTTGAAGAGAGTGTAACTTTTTTTTAGGTGGGCTCATTTTTAGGAGTCTAAAATACTTTTAGCTGCCCCCGCCCGTCCACAGCAGTACACTGCTTTACATTGGTGCCAATATTCCTGCCTGCTTCTTCAAACTGGGGGAGTATGGAAAAGACAACCCCATTTCAAAAATTGGGAACCATCCCTAACTTTAAATAAGATTTATTCCTTTACGTGTTAACTGCCAGTGTTCAAATTGTTTCCACCTCCAAACATCCAAAGCCACAGGATTTGCTAACACCTGTGCTCTCTTTGTATTTGTGTGCTGAGTTCAGGTACATGAATCTGGATGAGCACTAAAGTGTGTGCGCGAGTGTGTGTGTGTGTGTGTGTTATAGTGATTTATTTCCTATTTAATCGGGTTTGGCAGAGCGGACTGAGCTCAAGCTCAGCGTCAAGGTGTATTTATGGTGTGTGTGTGTGTGTGTGTGTGTGTGTGTGTGTGTCTCAGAGAGAGTATTTATAGCTCTGGTCCAATCTGAGTTCCATCCAGCTGCAGTGAGGAGATAGTGGTTTCAAACACAACACAGAGCGCCTATACCAATGTATTTCACAACCACACACACATGCACTACGGTTCAGACCGACAAGCACTCCCAAAATCCTGAACTGAAACACACAGATCATGTGACCGCAGCACTGTATAATTCCCATACAGTACAATTTAGTGTATTAGCCCTTTAATAAACATTGACTTGAATGAAGATTTAAATTTGTGTTGAGATTGTAGTTATACATCTATCTAATAAAGTGAGACGTATCTGTATGTATGTCTGAGTGTATGTCTGACTGTGTGTGTATCTTGGAGATTATTCCTTCACATCGCTGTGCAATGCCAGAAAATCTCAGAGCTGAACCGGGCAGACACATCAGTTTTCATCAGACTCACCCTGGGTTAAATAAGTCTACTGCTAACTAATAACACTAAAATCTGTCTGCCAATCAAATCCCCTGCTTCCCCGTTAACTGTAGCCACGAAACCTGTATGGACATCAACACCTCTGCTGATATGTTCAATTTGTTAATGATCATACAACAAGAGATAACCCCCTCTCTCTCTCTCTCTCTCTCTCTCGCTCTCTCTGTATCTTTGTCTCTGTCTCTCTCTCGCTCTGTCTCTTTTTCTGTCTGTCTCTCTCTCTCTCACTCTGTCTCTCTCTCTGTATCTCTGTTTCTCTCTCTCTCTCTCTGTCTCTCTCTCGCTCTGTCTCTCTTTCTGTCTGTCTCTCTCTCTCTCGCTCTGTCTCTCTCTCTCTGTCTCTCTCTTGCTCTGTTTGTCTTTCTGTCTCTCCCTGTCTGTCTCTCTGTCACTCTCTCTGTCTCTCACTCTGCCTCTCTCTTGCTCTGTCTCTCTTTCTGTCTGTCTCTCTCTCTCACTCTGTCTCTTTCTCTCTCTCTCTGTCTTTTTCTCTGTCTCTCTCTCTCTGTCAATTTTCTATTTCATATTGCTTTATTGGCATGACAAAAAAATCCATCTGCGTTGCCAAAGCATAAGAACAAACAAATACATAGAAACAACAACAATGAGTACTGTCTCTCTCACTCTCTCTCTGCGCACACACACACACACACACACACACACACACAGAAACACACACACACACACACATTCTGGTTCTGGATTAACGCAGATGTATGCTGATTAGCTCACAGCGCACTTCCATGAGTCTGTGAGGCTAATGTGTGATTACTCCACATTTTCATTGTTATTGTGTGATTACATTCTAAATCTGTCCGTTCTCTGTCAGGTAATCAGTAAGGCAGTAGTAGGCTGAACATGGAGTGGTTTGGGCTCCTTGGGGTCCTTCTGTAAATAATTTTGGGCTACAGTACCACAAGCAGCACTGTACATGGTATAGAATAAAAGATAAATATAATGCAATCCAATTCAACTGGGCTATAAAATAGAACTAGATTTGCCTCTAGTATAACATTACAATAAATTCTCAGTTAATAAAGTTATAGCACCTTTGCTAAGTGGATTCCTTATATTCTAAAGAGCGCCTTTGTTTATTAGAAACCCAACTTTAGAAATTCCCTTCACACATCAATATTATCATCATTTATTATTATCTCTAATAATATATCTTACTCGCAGAGGTCCATCTTTCTTTTCTCCTCACTCTCACCTTTTTCTCCAAGCTCTATAATTCCCTATCTCACTGAGTGATGCTCATCACAACTCATTCAATGCCGTTCAAAGAATTCATAACTAAGCCAAACCTAAAACTGTGTGTGTGTGTGTGTGTGTGTGTATCAAAAGAAATTCCTGGATAGAAAGAGGGTCTATGATTTAGGATCATTTAATATATACTCTTAAAAGCATGTGTGTTTCTCTCTGGAATAGTTTTGAGGACGAAATCAAATACATTATATAGGATATAATTAATATATTATATATTGAATAAAAAATGCCATCCGGTTAAAAAATAATGTTGAAATACAAAAAAGAAATTCTAGAAAGGTACTGTAAAGAGGACGCAGAATAGAGATGTTATTGACAGGTAGTGTATCATTTTGTATGAACTTGTTTCGAAGCTAATTGTGCTTGATAAATACACTGGATGGACGGTAGCTTAATTATTAAAGTTAAGAAAATTATAGAATAGTAACTTGATCCATTATTTGATCGGCAAATGCTTTTTGAATTTTTTGAATTTTGTTTTCAGTTATAGGGTTGTATGGTTGCTTATTGAACAGTAGATAGAAAACACAGGAGTATTCATTTATTTTTCTTATTCTTGCTTTTTTCTTTAAAAGTGAAATACTTTGTGTCTGTATTTTAAGTTTTGTGTTTGTGGTTCGAAATAAAACCATTCTTTCATTAAAGATCAAGCAAACATGTAGGAGGCGGTTTCATGTGTGTGTGCGCGTGTGTGTGCGCGTGTGTGTGTGTGTGCAGCCTTTTTCCTGATTAGCAGCCGTCATTAGACTACAAGGTGTTGATGGCACTTTACTCCTTGTTAGCAGCTGATGCATTTCCCTCGTTAGCTGGCATCACATCAGTGTGTGTGTGTGTGTGTGTGTGTGTGTGTGTGTGTGTGTGTGTGTGTGTGTGTGTGTGTGTGTGTGTGTGTGTGTGTGTGTGTGTGTTAGCTGGGTAATTCAGCGTGAAGCCTGCAAGGCCTCTGGAATCTGCGCATTACCAGAGTCCTTATGGATTAGAAATACCAAATGGGTGAAGGGGGGTGTATAAAAAGGAAGGGAGTAAAAGGGGGAAGAGTGGGAGGGACTGGGGGAGGAAAGGGGGAGGAGAGAGGAAGAAGATAAAGAAGGTTAATGACAGAGTAAGAGGGTGAAGAGGACAAGGGGAGGGAGGGGTAAGAGAGAGAGAGAAAGGGAGTGGAAGTGAAAGAGTGAGAAGGAAGAAGGAAAGAACCTTTATTTATCCAGGTACGTCAAATGAGAACAAATTCTCATTTGCAACGATGACCTGAAATTATACCTAATGTTTGAGTTAGAAAAGCAGAAATTCTGAATTATTGAGACTAAAATTAAAGGAATGGATGTTGATGATAATCACAGACTGGAATATGTCAACTTTTACTCTCAATACTATTTCAAAAACACTTCAATTTGTTTTCAAATGCTATTAAATTGAATAAGACGCCCCAAAATTAATAAAAGTAGACCATAAATTCCCAAAAATAACTGTAAAACTAAAGTTAATAAGTTAGTGTTACGTAGTGCTAATTGTCAAAAAAGGGACAAAAACGTAAGACGTAAAAACATCCGTAAGAAGCTTCAACAAAAGTGTTGCATTTAAGTGCTGTCAAGTTAACAAAATTGATATAATGAACGACTCATAGAATATATATTTGTAATCTTTTTATTTGTTCTGTCACGCTGTCACGAATCAGCCCTCCATCCATCTTTGTCTCTGGGAGGTGAACAGAGGAAGGGAGAGGTTGAAAGAAAACCCAGGGAAAGCAGATGAAGAGAGAAAAGGTGAGGCCGAAAGGAGTGACGAGGAGATCTCTCCTCTCCTCTCTTCCCTCTGTCTGTTCACGGTCCTGTAAAGGTCAGAGACTACGTAGCGCTCCTTAAAATATCGGGAATTTAATGACAAACCGCGAAGATCCCCCGTTCCTAATTATCTCGCCGTCTCCCGTCATGAGCAGCATGACAGAAAACATTGTCTTTAAACTTTGTTCCCTGTCTCTCTCTCTCTCTCTCTCTCCCTCCTAAAAATATCTCTCTCTCTCAGCTGGGTTCTTTTTCTCTCTTAATATTCTCCATTTTCTCCCGTTGTTTGCTCATCTCATGACTTTCAGACCTCTTCCTTCTTGCATCAGCTATTGTCATGTTTCACTGTCATTGCAGCCATACTTTCTTTTGAGGCCCCTTTTGTTTCTCTCTCTCTGTCTATCTCTCTCTCTCTCTCTCTCTCTCTGTCTTTCTTCATATCAATGCATTTCTTTTCTGGGAGAAACAGAAAGCGGGAGGTTTTTAAGCATTCTTTTTATTTCTCGGTTTTACAGTCAACTTCTCAGTCAGCGCTTCTTCCCTATTGCTTCTGCTCAGGTTTGATCTGTGTTTCTTTCAAAGAGACTCAGAGAGGGGATGCATTGATGTGTGTGTGTGTGTGTGTGTGTGTGTGTGTGTGTGTGTGTGTGTGTGTGTGTCTGCTTTTACTGCCATGTGTAATTTTGCACCTCTGGACTGTTAAGTTAATGTTTAAGCAGCAACACTCAAAGCATTACTGAGCTGAGAATCAAGAATTTCTAATGATTTTTTTTGAAGACATCACAGTCAAAGACCCTTCATCCTGAAGCTGCAACATCTTTTCAAATAACTGCAGCATGACCACGCAGCCTCCAACCTTACAAACACTACATCTTTTAGAAAAACATGACATAAATAAAACATACTGCATATCGTGTTTGATCATGTAAATAAAAGAAATTAAAGATGACTACTCAAACATCAATATATTAGCTGCCCCTCATCCTAAGCAATAAGAGCAACAAAAAAGAGCAAAAAAAAAAAAGGAAAAGCAACATTAATAAAACAGTAAGAGCATATGGGCTCTGTCTTGTACCAAAGCCCAACACAAATGTCAGTTGTGAAAGTGTCAAAGTGTCAAGTGCAATTTTAAGACTGACGCAGATGTCGATTTCCCTGGTGTGTTCAGGTGCATTCTGGGCGTGCTGGTCTTACAGGGAGGTGTGTTCAGGTGCATTCTGGGCGTGCTGGTCTTACAGGGAGGTGTGTTCAGGTGCATTCTGGGCGTGCTGGTCTTACAGGGAGGTGTGTTCAGGTGCATTCTGGGTGTGCTGGTCTTACAGGGAGGTGTGTTCAGGTGCATTCTGGGCGTGCTGGTCTTACAGGGAGGTGTGTTCAGGTGCATTCTGGGCGTGCCGGTCTTACAGGGAGGTGTGTTCAGGTGCATTCTGGGCGTGCTGGTGTGTTCAGGTGCATTCTGGGCGTGCTGGTCTAACAGGGAGGTAAAACACAGGATTTTCACGTAGGAGACCGGAGACCATGTCCCGCGTCACGTTTCCTAAACTCAACCGTCACTTTCTTGTCGCGATAACACGGCAGGTGGCGTGTATGTTTCCGTCCGCTATATAGAGCCGAGACATACACGAGGATAGCTCAAAATGCGTACAGATAACACGCAACTTGGCTTAAGAGAGTCGGTGTGTATCTTTATATGAAGTCATGATATTCAGTCAGTCAGTTTATAGGGTATTATGTTAACATTTTAAAGTCAAAGTTAATATTTAATCATGATCTACTGCACTGTTCAATCTCTGCACTGTTCACGTTTTCACTGTTGCACTATCATCATTACACACAGTCTACAATAGTATCTCACCTTATCGTGGTCATTGCATTTCTGTGAGTGATCTTTAATTTTAGGTATGTGTGATACATGTGTGTATATGTGTATGTTGTGTTATGGTTGTCTTGCTACTGGATGCCTAAAATTTCCTTCGGGATGAATAAAGTATGTATGTATGTATGTATGTATGTATGTATGTATGTATGTATGTATGTATGTATGTATCTATCTATCTATCATGTAGGAAATGATTTTAACCACGCAGAACAGCAATATATAACTTATTGGCTTTGAAAAAGGTCCTACATCTGTGGCTGATGTAATCATGTAAAAACGCCCGCCAGTCACTGCCTCACCACTCGCTTGGAGAGAACCAAAGAAATGCCTCCTTGCCCCGCAGTTGGTACTCTACCCCTCCCGAGAATGAGCTGGAGCTTAATGTGCATCATCGCAGCATGTTGTCCTCGGGTCAAATTTGACCCATTTTTCAAAGTTTTTTATATCAGAAAATATGTATGTAATTGTCACGTGCCGTGTTGTGTGTATGTGTATTCTCTGCAGGTGTGTGTGATTCTCTGCAGGTGTGTGCTGCTGATGACAGGCCAGCAGCTGAGGCTGATCGGCTGATCAGTGCTTGGCAGCATGCCTGTGTGCAGAGGAGGCTTCTGTAGAAGCCAGCGTAGAGAGGTGCTGTGTTACCTGCGCTGAATCAAACTTGCGGTTCTATGCATGGCAGGTTACTATTGCTGTTTCTGTAAGAACTTCTTGGTAGTAGTTGCTCCTCTGACCAGGTTGTGTAGTCCTGTGGTTCCTTTTGTGTGGAATGATGAGTGCGACCAAGTCTCTCCTCTGGAGTACTCCTGTGCTGGCGGCGCTTGACCTTGCTCGACCTTTCCAGCTTGAGGTGGATGCTAGTGCCACTGGAGCTGGTGCTGTGTTGTTGCAGGACTGTGATGGGGACGTGTGTCATCCTTTTTCTTTTCCACCAAGTTCAAACGTCATCAGCTGAACTACTCCACCATCGAGACCTGAGTGATGCTCCTTGCCCTACAGTACTTTGACATATGTAGGATGCAGTTCATTTACAGTCACCGTCTACGCTGACCATAACCCACTTGTCTTTTTGGCCAAGATGTACAACAACAATCAGCGCTTGATGCGCTGGGCACTCCTAGCCCAGGGTTACAACATCTGCATCAAACAGGAGCTGACAACATTGTCGCTGTCCTGTGGGTGAGACTAGTTTTGGGGACTTGAGTGAGTTTCTGCTTGGATAGGAGGATCAGTGAGGCTACTAATGAACTGATGGTGAACTTGTGATTATGCTCCATGTGTGTGCAAAGAGAGGAAGGGGGTTCCCTCTTATGCGAGGGGGTGTCACGTGCCACTTTTTGTGTATTCTCTGCAGGTGTGTGCAGTTGATCACAGGCCAGCAGCTGAGGCTGATCAGTGCTTGGCAGCATGGCTGTGTGCAGAAGAGGCGTCTGTGGAAGCCAGCATAGAGGTGCTGGGAGCTGCTGTGTGACCGGCGCTGAATCAAACTTGTGATACCTGTGCTTATTTTTGTCATCCTTTTTGAAGATTGTTTTAAGTTGCCTCGTGTTGTGCTGGCACAATAAAATAACCTTATTTACCATTTTGTTCTGTCTAGAGTTAATTTTTAACTGTTTGCATTCTCCCCCCCTAGACTACTTTGGGTCGTAACAGTAATATAAAAACTTCATTTATACTACTCACTAGCGTTGTCACTCTTAATGCTACACCATCTTCTCAATGACTTTACAGTGGCAATGTTGTCCGTGGTGGCCACACAGAATTTTCCCACATTTCGTGCCACCGATTATGTAATGCGCTGGTCACAGTTTGATAGTTGACTTTGGGTTTGACCCCCCCCCCAAACCTACCTCCTTGTTTGCTCAATGAGTACCACAGCCGCGACAGGTCGCTGCCTGACAACAACCTTAGTCGTGTGGTTGTGAGCTGCTTCCATAATCGACCCACATGCTCATTTTCTGTTTGACCAGGGTCACTGAGAAAGACTGAACCACTAGAAGCATATGTTATTAATTGGAAAATGGACAAAATAATGAACCCAAAATATCAAATTAAGTTTTCTGAAAAGAGTTCCTTCTGTGTGATATTGTGTCACCTTTCTTTCAGGATGAAGGTCATGGTGGCTGCTTAAAACAGGCTGTATTCACGGTTCCCTTGTATAGTATGCACAATGTTAGTGCCTTGCTCTTCTGCAGCTTTCGTAAGCTTTACAAGGCATTGAACCCCCAACACTGTCACTATAGCGCCTCCATGTAACCAGCCAGCTGCTTGGCAACAGTTCCAGACTCAATATGCATAAGGACGTTTTGTTTTTGTTTGTTTTTATGCAGCAACACCAGAACTTCTCATCCCAGTAAATCTGACATGTAAACAAAACCATTTTTTTGTTTCATAACCGATTTTCGAGGCAAAACAAAAGAGACAACAAAACTCTTTAAGCAGCAGGATTTTGTCTTCCCTGAGGGGGGGTACTTTGAACGGAGCTCAGATGAATTGGGTGAGCTTATGTTCTCATTAAAATAATTGGTAGAACAGCCAACTCACTCGCTCGCTGCTCAGACGAATGATTTATCTAAAGGCTGTCAACACGACTGGAGAGGGGGAGAGGGAGTCTGCAGGGATGCACTAGTGTGTGTGTGTGTGTGTGTGTGTGTGTGTGTGTCTTTTGCACATAAGCATATAGAGTGTACTTGATGTGGATGTTTTTTTCTGTATATGTGCGCTTATGTGTCAATGTCTGTGTATAAGATGTATATTTAATGTAATTACATATGTATAAGCACATTTACAGTGTGTGTGTGTGTGTGTGTTCCCTGTTTAAACCGAGCATCCAGCAGCTGTTTGAGGTCACTGATTTAATTCCCTTTTGTCTTTTTAATATCTTCTCCATTTCTCACTCTCATTATTCCTTCTCCTCTATCATTCCCACCTGCGTCATCACCTTCAAAAATGCCTCTCTTTTCTTTTTTTTCTGCTGAGCCGTATTGCATAAATGATAATCCCAACTTGCTACCACCATGTCATGTTTTTCTGCATACATGACATTGATCGAAGCTGGGGAAAGTCAGAAGCAGACCCCACTGCGTTCATCATAACAGGGCTGTGTGTGGGGGAAGAAAGAAATGAACTCAAATGAAGTAAATGTTGCTGTGAGCGTGTCCCTGTGTGTCAGCCATGTCAGTTGGATTTGTGAGCTGAAACAAAGCTCACCTGCTGTACACTCCATGTCTGCAAGATAACCAAATGTACTCTAGGTAATAGGTAATTATATAGCTGTCTCCTTGTCTGCTTGTTGGCACATGATGAAGGAAAAGCTAGACGGAAGTAAAACAGGGGCAGGCTAACCCGTGGACGTGGAGAAAGGAATGCGACAAATAATAAGAAAATAAGGAAATAAAGAGAGGTTTTAGTTAAGAAAGACATTAAGAAAACATCTGAGACAAGGAATGGTGTGAATGATGAATGATGGAGTTCCTTTAACATATTTTGGATCTTGCATTACCAGACCTTCCTCCACAGCGCTGCAAAGGAGGGTCTTGTGAGTCCACAACAGCATTTGGGGATGGGAGAAAAACATGCTGTGGTTTATTGGCATCATTTAATATTGGCATTAAATCAATCAAAATGGTTTTTCAGGTAACCATAGTCCTCAGATTGGACAGATAGTCTAGCTAGCTTTTACCCTGCAGAGATCTGAGGACCAGGTAACCATAGTCCTCATATTGGACAGATAGTCTAGCTAGCTGTCTGGATTTACCCTGCAGAGATCTGAGGACCAGGTGACCATAGTCCTCAGAAATCCACTAAAACTGGCCGGTCACAAAGACATTCTATTAAGTCTATTTTGTCTCAGCATACTGTTTGTACACATTTTCAAATGCATGTATTGTGAGAATGTATGATCTATTGACACAGATGCTTTATGTGTGCCAAACAAAGTGAGATCATAGAAGACTTTTTGTACTACTAACTGTTTGACTTGGGTGCACATTGTAAACTAAAGCAATCAATCAATTTTATCTTTAGTCGTACAAGGTACAATTCCAGTGAAATGTCTCCATATGCCATTTAATGGAACCAAACTACAGCTATGTTCAGAGTTATTTCAGGACATCCTGCCAATTAAGTGTGCCTTTCTATTGCAGGACTATGCTCTTAAAGAATGGCCCATTTATTAACTTGTTGCATGTGAGTAGCATTTTAACGAACTACAGGCATTAAACGACAAAGTGGGGTGAAAACGGCAATGTTTTGTTCTGGAATTGTTTTTTGACAAATGATTTTGACAAATGACTATATTTCAAGATTGTCAGGTATTTGGCTGTGTTCTGTTGACTTTAAGAGAATTGAAATACACAAATACATCACAACGTTTTTGACCAATCAAACTCGTGCACCTCTTCCATCGCATGTTTTTAAGTTTTAATTAAAGCCCAGGGTCAAAAAGTCAAAAATGCAATAAATATTCAGATTTATGAAATGATGTGAATGGACATCTGTAAGCATTGTTCCGTTTTATAAATCACAGATTACCCACAAGTGTACGTACGTGAATCCGCTTGTTATCCTGCCCTGTACACGCCCATTTTTAACCATAAATGGTCAATGCAAAGCACCTTGTGAATGCTGATAATTATGTTAATAACCCTGGCAGTTGTTCTCTCCTGACGGTGAATCACAACAACTGGTGGAGAAAAAGCAAAAAAAACCTCTCAGACGCTCAGGAATTGCTGCAAATCAAATTATAATTTCAGCGTGTTTTTGCACAGTGTAGAGAAACCTGACTACACAGGCATTGTCAGGGACAGCTTCAATATATACCAGCCCTGCAGTATGATAAGATTTAACCTGAACTATATTATATCCAAACAAGTCTTAGTGATAAAGTTGAAGATTATAATATGTATACAAACCACTTAGCTTTAAACAGCCGGTTGCCCCCAGAGTGGGGAGGACCTGTATTTGGACCGGGATGGCACAGGTCCGGCACGTTGCCCTCGCCACTGGTCAAATTACATGGTCATGGTCCCTGAGGTCTCTCTCTCTCCTGATTCTTCCATTTGGGGTTAGTCCTCCTGCAGAGTCAGAAGTGCCATCATGCAGAATTATGCAATTTGTGATTGTTAACACCTTGCCAAAATCACAGCATTAACTAGTAGCATCCCCCCACCCAGAGATACAAGTTAAAGACTAAAGTGTAAAAGGCAAAGCCACGTTTCTTCATGCAGGTTTGGTCACCAACAGTATTAAAGTTGGGACTGATAATGAGGACATTAAGTGGAAGGATTAACGGCTGTATTTTACCCCTTTGCAACAACCTTTACCATGACGGCTCTTCCACTTCCCTCTGTCTTCCATTTTAACTGTCCTTTTACTTCTCTTCTCTCTCCCCACATACATTTCACTCTTCCTTCCATTCCTCCATTCTTCCATCCTTGTCCCTCCCTCCACTCATCTTTATTCTTTCCTGATCACATCCGTAGAGAAAAATTATCTTCGCCGAGCCAACAGCTGTGTCTTAAAAGCCTGAAAACACCAGCAGGTATTTGGGTGTGTGTGTGTGTGTGTGTGCTAATGTCATGCTGAGCAGGTAAAGAAGTGAGGTTGCTTGTTATGCATACGTATCCATCATCAAAAACTAATCATCAATGCCGCCGTGACAGAACTTACGGCACAGCGGCAGGGCCAGAAATAGCAGCGACACTAAATGCTTGGCATCGCGTGGGTGCACCGGGCTGAGGTAAACTCAAAATACGGCATGAAGAGTATTCATCAACACATCATTCCTCCTGTCACTCATTTAAAAAAAAGAAATGGATTCAAATAATCACAGGTGAAGGTTGATACGGGTACACATGGAGTAAGTATAAAGTGAAAAGTTAAGTATATCAATCAAAATAACTGCGATACACAACAGGCATGAGGCACAGCTGGGATAAGACTGGAGTAATAAAGCAGAAAGTAATTAGGCAAAGTTAAATCAGATCAATCCTTTTCTTTTTTGGGGGGGTGGTCTGGTCTCCTACAGTGAGGGAATAAAGTATTTCATCCCCGGCTGATTTTGTATGTTTGCCCGCTCACAAAGAAATGATCGGTCCATACGTTTAATGGTAGATTTATTTGAACAGTGAGAGACAGAACAACAAGAAGAAAATCCAGAAAAATGCAGGTTAAAAATGTTATACATTGATTTGCATTTTAATTAGGGAAATATGTATTTGACCCCCTCTGAATCAGAAATATTTCTGGCTCCCAGGTGTCTTTTATACAGGTAACGAGCTGAGATGAGGAGCACACTCTTAAAGGGAGATGTTCATGTTGTTAAGTGTAAGTTTTGTATGTTGTTTCAAAAGCAATAAACAAGAAAAAGGACTTAATCATAACTAAAATAATGGAATATATATGGAACATAATGCAGGGGGCTTTAACATAAGGTGCACTTGACCCCAAAGTCTAGTTAGTTTGATTAGTGTGAGCACTGCATAGTGTACCCGGGCACAGTTGGTCGATCCGTGCCCGGGTCCAGGTCTGATCTACCAGTTAGCTCCGCTGGTAGCTAAGCGTATGGAGCATTGGATACGTCACCCCGTGTGCTGTTGTGATTGGTCGGAGTGTTAGCCAATTGCGTGCAGTGAGATGGACAACTCTCTTTACTTGATGCCAGAGCCCTAATCTTTCTGATTTGGGTCTGGATTTCCAGGCCACACTGATGCACTCTTCTATTATTCCGATAGCATGACTTTATGTCGGTCTATATGTCAGAGCAAATAAAAGACATATGTTTTGTTTTTAACTCACATAAACTATAGACAGTTTAAGCATGTCCTTGGGATGATTCAGAGAATATGTGCAAATAATTATTTTTCAATTCATTGTCGGTTTAATTGAAAGTTTGGGTAACACTTTACTTGAAATTTTCTGCATAAGAGTGACATGACACTGACATAACCCTAACCATAACTTGTTATGATAAAACTGAATGACCCTTTCTGAAAGAAGCGTTATGTCAAGAAAGTTTATGACTTGTTTATAAGGTTTTATGACACGTTCATGATAGTGTCATGTCACTCTTATGTGGATACCTTCAAGTAAAGTAGAACCAAAAATTGTCACAGGGTATCTGCTTGATTTTCCGGAGAAGGTGGATGTTAAGTGTTTTTATCCATTTTGCTGTACTTTCTCTTGATTTACCCATCTCACCTTCATCTTTTGCTACGCGTTGCATTTGCTTTCTTTTTTTCGGCGTCTTTATTGTAATCTCCTGTCATTCCCTCTCCCTGACCTGTGCGCTCTCTCTCTCTCTCTCTCTCTCTCTATACATCTTTCTTGCTTTCTGAAAAACCCTCACAGCGCTCCCCAGTAAAATGTAAAATCTTACATTGTGGTGCTCGACAATGAGTTAGACTGTAATTAGTGAGTGCAGGGCGGTCATACTGTATCAAAGGGAATATTGGCAAAGCACTGGGAAGCTGAACATGTGGCAGGGAGAGTAAATCACAAAACAGGGTGAGCAATTCCACCTCAGGCTAAATGTTGTTTTAAGGCAGACATTCATCAACGTGAGCGATGGTGTTGGGACAGGATCTCGGCCAACTACAGCGGAGGACAGGACTAACATGAAACCGACTGGAAGGTTAAGACTTTCATAATATTTGATTTAATGATTGCATGTCAGCTTCTCGGAAATCGCATCACACCTTGAAAAATTCATCCTGTCTTGCATCAAGCTATTGAGACCAAAATCCATAGTGAGAACCACAATGGAAATAAGCTTTAATTGTTTTTTTTTTTATCCTCAAAGCAAAGGCAGTTACACACTGACGCACATATGTGAAATACTCGCAAGTATGTCAAGTATTTCACATCAAAACCATTTCAATCAGGAGAGACATGTTTGCTGATATGCAAATAAGATTTATTGTTCAGCTGAAATGAAATGTACACAGTCTTTAGCGATTAGACCCCTTCACTATTGGAATCCTTTGTAAATCTTTATGTAAGGGCAGAGAACCATCAGACCCCCCGACTGTTGTGGGTCTGCTGTTTTTTTCCCCCCATCCTGTGTGTTTCGTATCACCCGTTCCCTTGTGTGTCTGTCAGTGCTGTCTGTCGCCACATGGAGCGTGGCCACTCATCCTGCGCCGTCACCTGCACAGCTGATTCCCATTCCATGATTCATCCCTACAGCAGTTAGACCCGGGCTGACCCTCTTCAGCACATACACCTTCGTGGTAACTTGGCTCAGTATTTCTGCCTGTGTTGTTAGCCGCTTGGCTGACTTTATCATACCTTGTGTTAATCCAGTTCTTTTGTGCAGATCCCGTTGTTTCCTGTTTGTTCCTGCTTTGTTTGCTGTGCTGATCGCCATTCCCATCTCGGACCTATCACCTGCTACGCCCAGATACCACGGTGGAAAGGTCTGTTGCTAATGTTTCCTTCTCTTTGGAGTTACGACCACGTCCATTAAACACTTGAACTTTCTATCGTTGTCCTGTGTTGTATCTCTGTGTTCTGGGTAGAGGACTGGAGGTGGAAGGGGGGGTGGAGGGTTGCACTCTTTGCCTGCAATGACAGCTGATAGCAAAGTGAGAAACAGATTTTTTAAAGTTGTTGTGACTCTGTGATTGGCCCTTGCCACTGTGTAATGATTCTGATTGGTTTAGCAGGAAGGTGAACGCCTCCACCAGCTGATTGGAGGTAGAGCATTGATTAAGAGTGAGGTCTTCCTGAAAGAAGAAAGTTCTAAGTTTAAAGTCAGAATAAAAAAAAAAAAAAGTTTTTAAGTTAAAAAAAAAAAAGTCAGAATTCTGACTTTAATCTCAGAATTACGAATTTAAACTCAGAACCCGATTAATTTTTCACATGTGGCCCTAATCCTCATTTGTATCTCCTATGGCGGGGAGACAGTTTGATATCTTTCTGGGGAGGCTAAGCGAGAGAGAGAGAGAAAGCAACAAGAGAATAATCAAGTGAATGAACAGTAGCTACAGTCTGCAGTTTGAGCACAGATAAATGCTGCCGCTCCTCCAGATCAACAATCATTGAGTCAATGGATTCCTCCAAGATGGCTGCAGGTGGCTGTCACAGTGCTCCTAGTCGATTGTTTGCTCACAAAGATTTCAAAGCCTATTCATGTTGATCCAGCTCAGATGGTTGGTAACATCTTTCCACTGCTTCATTTAAATTACAACCGGGATTTATAAAGGACCTGGGATACAAACAAACAATGATTTGGCAAAGGCGGGCACTGGCGAGGGAACCTCCACACTGGCTGTGACTTTGGTCTACCCGCCACTTTACAGTAAGTTTACCAAGAAGACAAAATCAACAACACCGACTCAATCATCTCTGACAACTGGACTTATTATCGCCATATGTTTAATGTTATCCGGAGACATCCAAACAAAGTTGCAGATGCCTTCAATATTTTTTTCCTTGAATCTGTATTTGCCCAAAGCTTCCCATCTAACAATCTAAATATTTGTCTGATAAATAATTCAGAGCCAATTTTCTACCTTGGTACAGTAACAGAATCTGAAGTCCTACTAGAGACATACATTATTTGGCATAGATATGTGCATGCTGAAAGAACTCAGTTCCACATTATTAACACCAGTAACCAAAATTGTCAATCTCACCATTATTGAGGCAATATTTCCATGTGTGTGGAAGTCAGCTGCTGTTGTTCCAATTTTCAAAAATGGAGATCTATTGTCAGTGGACAATTACAGACCAATCAGCATCATACCTACAGTGTCAAAAGTTGCAGAGAAACTAATTTCCCAACAAATAACATATTTGAATACCACTACCTTTTCCCTTCATTCAATGCAATTTGGTTTCAGAAGTCAACACTCCACGGAAACTGCTAATTTACTGGATGAAGGTGGTGTGGTTGGAGCTGTGTTTCTCGATCTAAAAAAAGCCTTTGACACTGTAAACCATCAAATATTATTAACCAAACTAAGCAAATTTAACTTCTCCTCAGATGCAATAAAATGGATAGAATCATATCAGTTGAATTGCTCACAGTCAGTCAGGATCAGTGATTACCACTCGCCGCCCCTCGCCATATCCACAGGGGTACCTCAAGGTTCTATTTTCGGGCCTCTGCTATTTTCACTTCATATAAACAACCTCCCTTGAGTTTGTCCAGACGTCTATATTCAGATGTACCCAGATGATACAGTCATTTATACCCACGGTAAAAACACAAGACAAGTTGCTGAAAAACTTACACAGTCCATGGCCCATGTTTCTTAATTAAAACTTAATGTAAATAAAACAGTTTCAATGTACTTTTCTAAATCAAATTTATGTGACAAGGGAAAAAATAAAATTTTAAAATTTTAATAAAAATTAAAATACCTATATCTTAAAAGACTCTAAAGTTACTTTTAAATCACAGATAAAAAAGGTCTGCAATCGAGTCAAATTTAATTTCGCAAATTTCCGGTTCATAAGATCACATTTGTCACTTCAGGCAGCTAAAATGTTCATGTACAGTATGTAAAAAAAAACATCAAGCTATCACCATTGTGCCATTTTACAAAATTACAAAAACATTTAAGTTGGGAAAATGTCATCAAGTATTCAAACCTCTGTTGTACAAAATCATCAATGGTCTGTCATCTCGTCCACTCAGTCAGTTTGGAACCATGAGGAACATGGAGAGTAACACGAGTAGCCTGGGTTGGTCCTCTGCGGAGAAGTGCATTTAGTCAGTGTGTTTTCAGAATATGTATCTTCCCTCAACCCAACCGTGCTGCCACTAGTGTCTCTGCTGTGTCAATGTGTAGTATCATTTTTTTTTAACTTGATGTCTGTATTATAGCAAACTTGTACACTGTATTTATCAACAGGATTTGAAGAGTTATATCTGTTTTTTTGGAAGACAATTTTAAGATCGGTCCAGAGACCACGGAGGAAAAATAGCCTTTTGGCTAATTCTGGTGCATTTGTAGCAATGTAATATTAATGCACACTGTCCCGGTCAAATAAATTAATAAATAAAATAATTAAACATGACAGCATCATCTGAAATATAAACCGCAAACAGAACATAACCAGTAATATTCTTAAAATGACATTTGTCAAATCTTCTCCTTGTCCAAAGCAGGACACCACTCTAGCCTAGACTGCTAGTGACACTCAGTGGTTGACACATCATGGGTCACTTACATACGTGGTTTTATTAGCAAGCAGTGCGCTATCACTTTTTACAGACCTCCAGAATCATCTTACATTAAAGCCTTGGAAAGGTCAGGCCACTAATGGCATAATTCCTTTCTCTCTTTAATCCCTTCCTGTGTTTAAATGAGCTCATACAAGCTCCTGTCCCGATGCTGTGATTGTGTCTTTAATCCCTAATGACAGTTGTTTTAAAGCGTCTGTGTCATTGTATAACTATAGCTGATTTAATGTAGCATCATCTTTGAACCAATTTTAGTTGCCATGACGATAAATTGTATCATTGGGATGTTTCGCATTCAGATGGAAAGTTATCACGAAGGTGAGGAGAACCCATGGCTGCCACATTTTACAATAAAGACACAAAGGCATATTCACCTCTGCATGTTAAAAAACACTTTATGTATAAGTCTTTAGATGCTTCAAATACAACATAAAATGGTGTTTTGGAAAAGTAAAAAAAAATGAAATTATAAAGCTCAGATAAATCATAAAGGACACCCACCATCCTGGTCACTCCCTGTTCGAACTGTTGCCTTCAGGCAGACGGAACAGATCAATTACCGCAAGGACAAATCCTACCTACTGCAATAACCACCCTCAATGGTGCAACGAATACATGTGCAATATGGAAGCTGATGTGAAAAAGATCAATGCAATGACAAAAAGCATGCGTGTCTGTATGTTCATACTGTATCATGCAATGAGTGTGCTGCTATATGTTTCAATTCATTCTTTTTTAAAGTAAAATTAGCACTTCCATTATATTTTTATAGACTCAATGAATGGTGCACTGACTTCCAATTCAGTTGTAACTGTGACGACAATTAAGAACTATTCTAAGATTGCCGTTTTTTCCTTCACTGCTGACGCACAGAGAGCAGACTCTGCTCTGCATGTTTGCCCTAACTGTGCATGTTTTATAGTATTATACAGCAAGAGAGAGAGAAAACTCTGCTTTCTCCGCTTCTCAAGAAGATAATTAAACATGGCAGCCATCTTAAGTGTGATGTTGTACGGAAACAGGCCCGCCGGGAGCCCGTCTTCACAGCACTGGCCTTGTTTTATTTTCAGTGGAAGTGATGTTTTCCGTGGTGCTTTCCCAACAGCCTGGCAAAGTGCAAGCAAAAAAATATGTCCACTTTTACTTACAGTGCAGCCCGGCGCTCGCTCACTGACAACAAGACCGACGATCAACATTTCCCAAAAGAGCACTGCTAAGCGCTGCAAGCTAAATGAGGACACACGGTGTCTAGAGTCCCAGAAAAGATCAGTATATTGTCTGTAGACTTTCCTCACAGCCAGTAATGAGATAACTGTGCGTTAATTAAATAACAAAAGGATGGAGTATGAGATTGTGTTACTTTATGGTTTAAAAAGGGTCTTTGTATCAATAACAAATGCAGTGAAATGCAGCAACGTTCTTTTTAAGGGTGTATCTATTCTACTGTATGAGTGAATATATATATATATATATATATATATACTTAATTTGCATGCCATGCACTTTATTTGTGAGGACTCTCAGGTTTGTGATATTTTTCCTCCATTTGTCTATTAATGTACTGTATAAGGTACCAGCAGGTTTCAGAAATATGCCTGAATATGAATCTTCTATCATTTTTAGTGTGCATGTTACAAATTAAGGAAATGACGACCAAAACGCAAAAGATGAAGCAGGCAGGAGAAGTCCAAACTAACACAGGGATCAAAAATGTACAAAAAAGTCCAAAAAGGTGAAAAATCCAAAAAGTCAACAGAGAAAGGGAAAACTCAAATACAGGAGGTAACGAGGAACAGATGATACACCTGGTGAATCACATCAGGGCGGGGACAACAATCACAGAGGTAGGTAGTAAAACTAGAGACAAGACAGCACAGAAAACCAGACTATCAAAATAAAACAGGAAACAGAACATACAGACACTCACAAGAGACCACAAGACAGAAACTACAACACAAGAGCTGGGAGGAAACTAGGACACGAACACGAGGAGACAAGACAGAACCAAAAAAGGAGGAGGAGGAACAGAAAACAAAGCAATATACCAAAATCATAACAGTGCATTCATTATACAGTAATCTACATCCATGTACTATATATTGCTCTGGTATGATATTTATTATGGTTGCTATACAGGGGTTGAAGCTCTATCTATAATAATGAAAATGTGAATGAATATTGTGTATTTATGCCTGATTTAATGTGATTGGGGCACAAAAACAGTCAGCTGCTACATCAGATGGCTTCTCAGGATTGCCTGAAGATGATCCAGTACCGAAACCTTGGCTATGATAAAACATTATATATCTTTTGGAAGTTAGACAGTGTGCAGGAGTTTCTTTACAATTTTTGACCTGCTCGCCCCCCCCCGACGCACCTGTCTCATATTAATATGCACAGTATTTTTTTGTACTGATGCCACTAAGTGGCCCATCGCACATGGAATTACATGGCACAATATAGAATACATTTCATCCACAGCTTCTGGTCTATGGACACATACAACATAATCTACTTTGCAATAAATAAAGAATAAAGAAAACATATTACAGTAGCCACAACACAACAGTCTAATCCATACAGTATATTGTCCAACTAAAACATTCCATAGATGAAACAAATATTACAGCCACAGAAAAATAAATAAATAAGTTAATAAAAAAAATAAATGGGCAATGCCACTCCCAGACAGAATTGTGGATACAAAGCCGTAACCAAACTAACAGATCTATATCCTGCCTCATGTCTTTTACTCCAGCTTTGTTCAATAATTGCAATCTTACCGCATGATAATATGGACAATACAAAGCTAAATGAACTCCAGTTTCAATTTCATTGAGATCCCATAAATAAGACAGTCTGTCTTCATCAGTAGTGCCCGAACAACATCCTGTTTCATTATGGAGGAGAGTATAGCAGACCTGAAGACTACTGGAATTCAAAGTGACTAAATGGGTATTCAGACCAATCACAGCATGAGCAGATACCCGTGCTAACTTCATTTTGGAGCTGATGCTATTAAACTGGAGGGAACACAACACCTCCTGAATGGCAAAAAGCTGTGTCTGACACTTAGGAGTAGCAACATAATTACTCTTAGTCTATTTTTGTATGTTTATTCTTATGTATTTTCAGAATTTTCCTTCTCTATTTTTGTTATACTATGCTGGAGTCCACACACTGAATGACACACATTCACATGGACACATTTTCGGGTCCAGTCAGAGAGACTGAGGTGTCAAAGCGATGTCACATGTTTCTTGTTACATACAGAAAACATCTCCTCACTATCTGCTAGCTGCCTGTCCCCAGAACACACTGTAAAAAACATCTCCTCACTATCTGCTAGCTGCCTGTCCCCAGAACACACTGTAAAAAACATCTCCTCACTATCTGCTAGCTGCCTGTCCCCAGAACACACTGTAAAAAACATCTCCTCACTATCTGCTAGCTGCCTGTCCCCAGAACACACTGTAAAAACATCTCCTCACTATCTGCTAGCTGCCTGTCCCCAGAACACACTGTAAAAACATCTCCTCACTATCTGCTAGCTGCCTGTCCCCAACACACTGTAACTCCTCACTATCTGCTAGCTGCCTGTCCCCTGAACACACTGTAAAAACATCTCCTCACTATCTGCTAGCTGCCTGTCCCCTGAACACACTGTAAAAACATCTCCTCACTATCTGCTAGCTGCCTGTCCCCTGAACACACTGTAAAAACATCTCCTCACTATCTGCTAGCTGCCTGTCCCACACTGTAAAAACATCTCCTCACTATCTGCTAGCTGCCTGTCCCCTGAACACACTGTAAAAAACATCTCCTCACTATCTGCTAGCTGCCTGTCCCCTGAACACACTGTAAAAAACATCTCCTCACTATCTGCTAGCTGCCTGTCCCCTGAACACACTGTAAAAAACATCTCCTCACTATCTGCTAGCTGCCTGTCCCCAGAACACACTGTAAAAAACATCTCCTCACTATCTGCTAGCTGCCTGTCCCCAGAACACACTGTAAAAAACATCTCCTCACTATCTGCTAGCTGCCTGTCCCCAGAACACACTGTAAAAAACATCTCCTCACTATCTGCTAGCTGCCTGTCCCCTGAACACACTGTAAAAAACATCTCATTATCTAATAGCTGCTTGTCCCCTGAACACAGTTTTTTTTATTAGGCCAGCATGGCAGAGAGGAAGATGGTTGGATTGCATTAATTCACTCCAGTGGTCTTCAATTAATCTGTGCTCTAACAAGAATTGCAGAAAGTTAAAAATAAATAAATAAAAATCATGATGCCTCATCACTTCCGTCTTGACTTTCATCCTCCTCATCCACCGTTTGTATTCAATATGTAAGCCTTGTCAGCACACTGGGGGTGAAACAATAGCAGCAGTTGGCTTTTTTTGTCATTTAAAAAAATGTAATAAAAATAAAGCAGAATACCCATAACGGGACGCAGTGACATTTCCAACCACAATCCCCTCAGTGATTTTAGCTTAGCTCTCCAAACCTTACTTTAAAAGCCGAGCACAGGCTCATCCCTTACAACAGATCGGAGCATTCACAGAAAGACAAAGTAGCGCAAAGTGGATGATTGTACAAACAAAGAGAGAGTGAACGGCGGAGAGGAAAGGGGCTAGAAGGAGCTAGAGAGAGAAAGTGAAAATCCTCCACTTAGCTTTGTTTACAGTGCGCCAAAAGTCTTTGGGCCGTTTAATCTGTTAAGCGCGTAGCTATTGTCTGGCTATCATCTAAAGAGGATGGCGTCATTTTCCCCCCGTTTTACCCTATACTGCTCATTTTCAGAGCCACAAAGGAGCTTAAACTAAGCAGTTAAAAAGGCCGCTCTAAGCCGTAAAATGTGCCTGAAGCATCCATTATGTCATGTCGTTAAAGGGATAGTCTGTCAGTGAAGCGTCTGCCCGCCACGCTAAGGGACAGCTGACCCAAAAACACTCCTATTGTGTTAAGATGTGTTTAACCTCATCCACTGTGCCCGGAATGTCTCTGTGTGTGTGTGTATTTGTGTTTGTTTTACTACATTTATGGGGTCCAATAACTGGTAATACAGTATACTTGTGGGGTCCGGACAGCTTTGTGGGGCCAAAATGCTGGACCCCACAACTGTAAAGGGCTGTTTAAGGGTTAAGAATTGGTTTTAGAATTAGGGTTAGAATCAGGTTATGGTTAGGGTTAAGGTTAGGCATTTGGTTGATATGGTTAAGGTTAGGGTAAGGGGCTAGGGAAGGCATAATGTCAATAACGGGTCCCCACGAAGATAGTGAGACACTGTGTGTGTGTGTGTGTGTGTGTGTGTGTGTGTGTGTGTGTGTGTGTGTGTGTGTGTGTGTCATTTAAGTTTTGTGTTTGTAGGAGTATGCTGCTGTCTTTAAGCTATTCTTAAGGGCTCAGAGTTTGTGTTTGTGTGCGTGTATGCGTATCTTAACAATGGCTTCTACTTTCTTGTGTTGGGAGGGGGCGGGGGGTTGCATGTTAAGGCAGAATGAGTAGGATTTGTCTGTTGTGGTTTGTAAAGACAACATTCAAAGTTGGCCACTTCTGCCCGACTAGTGAAAGCCAACTTCAGATTAATTTCACTTCATACTCATTAACATTTGTTATATTTGCAGGGGTTTTTTCACTGCTGTGTTTTCGTAGCTTCCTCTGGGATGCTTGGTTGCAATCATTCACCTGGTCGCTTCGTTTTTATAGAGGTTGATGCCAAGAAATGTCAACAATATAAGAAAATCCTGGCAGAAGGCTGCGTCTCTGCAGATGCAGACACAAAGTGATGATTGAGAGGGCTTCATTTTGTATAAGTCTATACATTGTTTTTTAAGAAAATCTTACTTGTTAATGTAAGTGTGCACGCTGTGCATATCAGCTTGCACGTTTGTTTCCATGTGTACTTTAATATGGATGTACTGTACGACAGTGCTTTAGTTTGCATGCAACTGTTGTGCGTTAATGTTTTTCTTTTTGTGTGTGGTTAAATCTGCATGCTAGACTTTCATTCCATTTTAAGTTTTTGTGTGCATGTATTATTTTTTCACTGCTTCAGCCTTGTTATGACTGATTGTGTTTGTGTGGGCATCTAAGCCTTTTCCCTCACTGTAATACTGCTTCTTGAGAGTTGAGAGTGGCCCATTTGTCACCTCGCCCAGTATGTGAGGAGCAGATTGGCACTGAAATCACCTCTGTGTCTGGCAGATAGCTCTGTCTGGGCCACTGCTATACAGCCTGTATGCTAGGCAACATGCATTATCACAAAGGTTACAAAAGGAGAATATGAAGTAGCTTTCGTCACCTATAGATAGAAAGACAGAGAGACCCAATCTGAGGGAGACCCAACAGTCCTGATCTGAATCTGAAGGGCTAATTTCAACTCATGTCACAAATGCTAATAGTACGCTCACATCCATCCTAATTCACGTTGCCACGTCCTGGCTACTTCTTCAGTCTGCTTTTTACTACTGATGTAAAATTATGTGAGGCTGTTTGAGCGTCCACATGGTTCTTAGTCTGGATCCACGACAGTACATTTCCAGGATAATTGCCTGAACAGTTATTGTCCCTCACTCTTCCGCTCGCCTTCCACTGCCGTTCTCAAACTCGGTTCTCATCAGGAAACAACAACAAACTCCGAGCTAGCAAGCTACACGCTGAAAATGGCAAGTTTTGGATCGTGTAACAAGGCAGGCCTGCTTGGTTCTTTAGTGGAATGACTGTAAAGATTTACAAGTAATATGTTTACGACATTTAGTCTCTAACTTGGACGTTTTGGGACTGATTGGTGGGGTTGCTGTGGACGAAGTACACACAGTGATACACTGGTAAGAACCAATGAAGTTTAACCATGTATCCAGCTAATTTAAGTACTTATTTTCCAGACTATAAGTCACACTTATTTTCATAGTTTGGCTGGTCCTGCAACTTATAGTCAGGTGCGACTTATATATCAGAATATATATAATTTACATGTTTTTATATGTTAATTAATACTTAAAACATTACCGTCTACAGCCATCAGAGGGCGCTCTAGGCTTGTGACAACTATATGCTGCTTCTAAAGACAACTGAGAGAGACTGAACAAACAAAATGCCCCCAAAAAAGAAAATCCTATTCTGTAGATTACAAAACTTTTAATCGAAAGTTTGACTCGGGTACATTCACAAAAACAACCTAGGTTTCATTTTGGCGAGAGTTACGCTTACTGCAGATGTTACCATGTGAGCAAGCTGTTTAACTAGCTAATTAACAGCTTGTTTTTCAATTTAGCAATCATTTACCTTTTTTGAGGTCATGATACTACCTTTCTTATTTACAACTATTATATTTTATTCAACTTCCTTGTGGTTTTCCTTAAACATTGGCCCTCTTTGTTTGCAACAGCTACAGTACTGTGACATGGCTTTGCTGTGTTGCTGCTGTAACTATTTTGCTCAGAGGGATTTTTAATCGTTCTAGACATGAATATTATTTCAGCAAAGAGCATAACAACCAACCTAATTTAATTCAATTCAGGGAAACATGAACATTCATTCTGGAGGGTAAAGTTTGCATAATTTGTTTGGTGTAATATCAATCAAGCTGTACCAGAGTGTATCACTTATTTCAAATGGAAGACATTCATTATGGAATATAACCCCTTTATGGAATCAGTTTGCATATTTGTAATAAAATGAGCAGTTAATTAAATTATTTTTCTCTCTCATAGCATTATGAATATTAGTCCTTAGGGACAAACCTTTTGAAATGCACCAAAACAAATAAGCCTGATCTATTGGGAAAGCGGGACATTAGCAAACACTACTGGCTCGTTGTAATCGAGCGTGATACATCAGACTCAGAGCGGAATGGATGGCTTGCTGAGGAAAACACACCTATCTCACCCCTTCAGGAGACCTTCAGTAATGAGGGGGCTTTGATTTTATTATAGCATTGCTCTCTCTCTCTTCACCTCTGTCCCACTCATTTTATCCTGCTGAGACAGAAGGGACATGGGGGCGCAAGTGAGGAGAGGTGTGGGGAGATAAAGAGACAGAAAGGTGAGTGGGGAGCAGGCGGGGAGGAGTGAGGAAAGGCTTAGGAAGAGCAAAGAGCTCAAGTTGTGAGGATTTAAGGCTGATTTATGCTTCTGCGTTACATCGAGGCCGCGGCCGCGATCGTACGTGGAGATAGCGACCCTACGCCGTAGCCTGACGTGCTACGTAGGCTACGGTTGAAAGCACTGCATGGAGCCTCCGCAGAAGCATAAAAAAGCTACTTGTGTCTGGTGAGTCTGCTTTGACTTAGCATATCTCTATAAGAGAATAGCAGAGCATGTGTGTGTGTGTGTGTGTGTGTGTAGGGAGTGTGTGATAGAGCGAGTAGGTGGGTGACAGAGATTAGCTCCACAGCGAGTACCGACACCCGCTGTGGAGACAAAGAACCAACGTGTCTCCCCTGTGCTTTCTGACCACGTGGGAAATCTGTAGCAGCAGAAATGAACCCTCTGTTTGATTTCTGAAGGAGAACTCAGAGATGGGGGGCAACATTGCCAAGCACAACCAAGAGCACCAATCACAGTTGTTGCAGTCTGCGTCGCCGCAACATAAAGTTACATTACTAATTTGATAATATAGTTTCCAAGGCTTGCTGAGAAGTGCAATGAACACTTTCAATACTTATTTATTTCTTTTTACTTAATTTAAGTACTTTCACTCTACATTACTGAACAGGGAAAGTCAGCTCAACTGATATTGTAATACAATGAAAATGTACTAATTTTTAAACTTTCATACATCCTTCAGAGGTTTGTTGGCATATTTGATGTTATCTTGTTCTTAATGACATTTTACTGTACGTTTTTTGAGAAAATTAAAGGGAAGTGTTGTGTGCCTATTTTAATACTGAATAAGATTTCTGAAATTAGATTCCATTTTGATATTAATAACCACATAGAGCTTCTTTATTTACATGCTTTATTGTCTGAACACCATTATTACAGCCACATGTCGTCAGGCTTCCCGTACGGTACTACCCCGTTACTTCCTGTTTATTAGACATGTGACCTCTCTAATCCAATACATGACAGGAATGTTAGATAAAATGACATTCATAACTTCCTCACAAAAAATATTGAATAAGTAAAAAAATATTGAAAAAAATATTGATGACATTTTCAAATGAGTCCTCCTTAGAATAGCCTATGACAATGTGAAACCTAAAGTCATTGGTAGACCTGTATATTGATTAGTATGCAAGGACCAAAAAGCCCAACATAAGCTCATCAGAATTCAACTCCAATAAAACAAGAACCTCATAGAGCTTGTGTGCTCTTGATATTGGTGGAGAAAAATATTTTCTCTTACAATTCAGAGACAATTTGTTTCTCACCATTTGCACAATCTGAGGATGGATCCATGCAGGAGCCATTTCCTTTTTATTTTAATGCTTCAATAGGTGTGATGCAATGCATATGCAATGCGATGGGGCAGCTTTCATTGATTTCTAAAAGAGTATTCCCTCAGTGACTGGGAGCCATACCTGATGACTGATGGCTGCATTATAGCTTGAAAGATTCCACACACGTGAAATTTGACTTCATAGAGCAACCTTCAAAAATGTCTGAGAGAAGTGATTTCAAGGAATTGGAAAAATCCAGAAGGATGAGATTTTAGGAGTAAGTTAATACAACTATAAAACATGATGTATCAGCATCCTCTATTAAAATAATTAGCGGCATAGACTGACAAACTGCAGGGAAGAAGATATTTCCAAACTAAATATAGCCATTTGAAAAGATGTCCTTGATTTGTCAAACTTAAAATAAAGGAAAGGAGAGAAATGGGGGTGTTGGGTTGAGGATAAAGGAAGAGAGAAAGGTGGGATAGAATAACTATATTTGAAGTACAGTTCATTACCAGGAAAACGAAAAGCAGATTTAAAGAATAATGCATGTAACCAGTGCACATTTCTCTTTGTTATGCCAATGACACAGACCTAGAGACCTAGATTACACACTTGCGTTTGAAGACATGCCAATGAAGTGCGAAGGAACAAGGAAGCCAGATTTTCACACACACACACACACACACACACACACACACACACACACACACACACACACACACACACACACACACTGAAATAGTTGGCAGTCACTCAGTTTGGCTAGGATCCTCTTAAAGGGGAGAAAATAAGCCAAACCTTTCATCTCAGTAAACATTAGCTATTTTAGAAGTCAGCTAGTTGTACAGTGTGGGCATGCAAGTGTGTGTGTGTGTGTGTGTGTGTGTGTGTGTGTGTGTGTGTGTGTGAGAGAGAGAGTGTGTGTTAGAGAGCATATTGTGTTAGGAGGTTTAGAGAATGATATTCAGGGTGGAAAAGTTAATCCCAACCTCAACTGTATTAGTCACACTCTTCTGCTTTTTTACACACACACACACACACACACACACACACACACACACACACACACACACACACACACACACACACACACACACACACACACACACAGTGCACTGCACAGGTGACTCTTGGTTGCCCCCTTCTGATCAGCTCAAAGGAATTTTCCCAATTGTCTGTCAGGAACAAGATGTCCTTTTTTGTCTCTCTCAGTGTAGTAACGTTGCCATTGGCTGCAGCCCAATTAAAATAAGTCATTAAGACTGGCCTTAGGACGTCAAACTTTGGTCATTTATGAGTAAGATTGCTGCCATATCCTGTAACGGCCTAAAGTCTAAAGTCTATGTGGACCTAGTCTATATTGAAGATGTTCTACGTTTGGGATTGTTCTGCCGTATGTCCATCCCCGTCCTCTGTCTCTGTGTTGGCGTTCTAACCTCTGGTGGATTTCTGAGGACTCTGGTTACCTGGTCCTCAGATCTCTGCAGGGTAAATCCAGACAGCTAGCTAGACTATCTGTCCAATCTGAGGACTATGGTTACCTGGTCCTCAGATCTCTGCAGGGTAAATCCAGACAGCTAGCTAGACTATCTGTCCAATCTGAGGACTATGGTTACCTGGTCCTCAGATCTCTGCAGGGTAAATCCAGACAGCTAGCTAGACTATCTGTCCTATCGGTGTTAAAACTACTTTGGACATGCACATGTTCCGTCAAAACAAATTCCTTCCCGAGGCTGTTTTGCAGACGCCCAAGGTGATTGTGATTGGTTTAAAGAAATGTCAATAAACCAGAACATGTCTTTACCCATCCTGGTATACTGTGTGGACTAGACAGACCCTCTTACGCAGTGCTGTGGAGGAACGTCTGGTAATGAAATGCTAAGCGGGATCAAACTGTCAATCATTTTTCATTGCTTTCACACTAAATGCATTCAATGACCACCTTTTCCAAAGATCTATTAACTCTTTCTTCATTCATACTCCAACAGCTGCAAACCTGCACATTGTTCAGTTAAAAACACATTCAAAGCAGAATGATGGGACACGTTGTGCATGTCTGCAGTAACTTTACTGAAATAGGTCTGTGAAGGGTCAGTCATCTAGCATATTGAAATAGTTAGAAAACCTATAAAAGCTAAAGTACTAAACTAAAGTAAATACCATTCCAAACAGCTGATTAGAGCTGAAAGGGAAGACATAAGGTGTGATGTTGATGAGATGATGAGGATGGGGATGTGGTACTTTGTATTTGTTCTACTTTGTCGACTACAGCCCTCATAGTACTGAACAGGAGGAGTTATTATATTGATGATTGTCGATGTGATGTGTAATATTATTGCAGCCCTGGAATTTCAGACCAATGTTTTTTTCTTTTTCATTTTATCACAAGGAAATGACTATATGCACATAAAGTATGTAGAAATAATAGAAGATATTGTAGCAAATGTCTGTTACATTTGTTACATATACTTGAAAAGGATTTTATTCTATCACAAAATGCTGATTTATGGGAAATATTATTCAAGCAAAGACAAAAGGTCCAAATCTTTTATGTAATGTTAGTGTTTTTCAGGTATTAGTGTGCTTCAGTATTGCCCGATGATTGTTAGCAATTTAAAATAGAAAGTGTAAGATTTTCCTCCAGAAATTCTCTGCTGCTTGGTTGTAATGATCATGTAATGATGATATTCTATTCTTAAAGAATATATAAATCAGCAACCGAGTCACTGGCTGTTTTATAATGAGAGGATGAGGGGAAACATTTTCTTGACAATCCAAGACATAGAGGCACATTGCACTTCCTGTAAGTGATTGGTGTCTTGGCCTTGTCCCTGACACAGCTGTAGCCTGTTCAGAGTGATGGATGGAGCTACACATCAACCTCTGCTGGGGGGCCCATGCTCTGGCATTAAGTCCTTGGCGAAGACAGATCCTGTCTGATCCCGTATTTTGGGGCCAGGGGGATTCTCCAGGAATTATTGGGATTTGATCAGTGATGCATTGCTGATCATAGGGATGTGGGATGTCAATTAATATTTTGATTGTTTTCTCAATTAATCAATTACTTGTTTGGTCTATAAATATCAGAAAATTGTGAAAAATGTCCATCATTGTTTCCCAAAGCCCAAGATGCCGTCTTCAAGTGTCTGGTTTTGTCTACAACTCAAATAAATTCAGTTTACTGTCACAGAGGAGTAAAACCCAAGAACATATTAACATTTAAGAAGCTGGAATATGAGATTTTAGACTTTTTGTCTTAAAAAATGATGAAATTACTCAAACGATTAGCAATTAGCCTAATCAATAGTTTACATTTAACTTGTATGTGTGTGTGTTTTACTGTCACTGTTGAGATTAAAATGAATGCTTGGGTTGTTTTGTGCCTGAAGACGAGCTGATGCTCAGCTCCAGTAAATTAAAAGTATAATGCGATAAAAGGTGCATGACGTTTGCCTTGATATTTCCTGCTTTTTTATGCGAATACCTTTCTTCTTCAACAGATCTCATACTTTTCTCTCTGTGCCGGCTGACAGAAGTAGGCGGTGAGATGAAAGGAAGTGTCCGTGGTCTTGGTTGGCTTCTAGACATGAAAGACAGGGAACTTTTCTAAGTTAAGAAGCAAGAAGAGAAACTAGATGGAATCAGTTGAGCAAGTAAAGTAGAGACTAGGAGACATCAGGGTAAAAAGGAATTGATGAGTAGCCAAACAGTCCCCATCGCCAGGGTCGAATGGCTCATATTACTACTGTCATTTACAATCTTTTCCATTTGTCTGTTTCGATCTCTTCCTGTTCTCTGCATCATCCTGTGTCGCGCCAACCACCTGCATGTCCTCCCTCACCTCCACATCTACAAACCTTCTCTTTGGCCTTGCTCTTTCTCCTCTTTTTGCCAGGCAGCTCCATCTTCAGCATCTCTCCTTCACACATGTCCAATGTCAATTCAACGTCAGTAAAAGAGCAAAATAGTTACTATGTTATGTTCTTCCTTTGTGTTGCTAAACATTGCAATATTTACCGCCAGGTTCAAGATTCAAGACTATTTTTATTGTCATTCCAAAAAACCTTTGGTAAGTGCAGCGTAGAACGAAATTACGTTGCATCAACCCACCATAAAAACAAACATTGAAAATGCAATTCTAAATAATGTTAAAATACGATATTTAAATAAGCTAGCTAGCATTTAAAGAATATGAGAAATGTAGGGATTTGCATGTGTATACGCATATCCCACATACATACATACATATACATCATATGCACACATACTGTATCTTCCACAATATGATTTCAATTTGATTCGATTCAGGGGCGTAAGACCATTTCTCACACACACACACACACACGCACACACACACACACACACACATCAAAGTTACATTGATTATATATTTATAAAAACCAACTAAAACATGATTTGTCAATTTCATTATTAAGCTATTCCAGACATTTAAATTAAAACCAAACTACTCTTTTTTTAAATACGAAGAATAAATAGAAAGTGGGAATTTCAAAATAAAGGTGCATCTTAAAAATGGCGTTATGTATCGATATTTTCACTTTGTATCGATAATATTGGACCGTTGGATTGAATCAATATATAGATCCAGATTAATGTATGGTTACACCCCTACTAAACATACTGATTAAATTCATGCTGCAAATGTGTTGTGTGATGACTCATTGCAATAACAATGTTGATGACTTATTTCATGTCTTACTCATGGTTATTCCTCTATTTTTTCCCCCAGGCACCATTCCGGAAGCGCCACAACCCCTGCAAGCAATACCGGATATTCAAGTCAACGCTTGATGTTCCACCAACCACGCCACGGTGTGTGAAGCATGCGTGAAAACTAAAGATATGCACCAGGTCTATTTTCAGGTGAGCAGCGGGCCGTTCGGACTGCCGGGCAGGAAGTGAAACAGCGGGAGCATCTATGAGATTCATCTCTGAGGTGGAAAACCATAATAAGACATCTTAAATCCCTTTTATCAGGACAACACCAGAAAAGAGAAGGCATGGCGTTTAACTGCAGGAGTGCTTGGAGTAGAAGGTAGATACTAGTTTAATAAACAGGTGATTATGCTTTAAAGTATTGTAGAGACAATATAATCTATGAGTCAGGCAGGCAAGACAATCTGCTTCTGAGACACTCTGGGTGTGGTATGGCGGAACAAAACCGGAAAACAGCACAAACGCGCTCTGCTGTAAATAACTATAGCCTAAGAATATAAAGAGAGGCGTGACAGTGCCTCAATATGATGATCATCACTTGATGAAAACATCAAAAGTGCAGGGATGGTGAGCATGGGATGGCTAATAAGATTTCATTCTTTAAAAAATGAAACCAAAACTGGACAGAAATCCAATAATGTGGGTCTGCATTGTATTGGTAACCAAAGGTCAACATTGGGGATGGTAAAAACAAGTGAATTAATCAGACTGGGTGCCTAGGAGGTGCCAGTTCACCTCCTGGGCACTGCCAAGGTGCTCTTGATCAAGGCACCGAACCCCCCCTAAACCGCTCAGGGCGCCTGTTCAGCAGTTGCAGCCCACTCACTCTGACATCACTCCATTAGTGCATGAAAAAGGACCTGAGTGTGTGTGTGTTTGTGTATTTCAGGCCTGTGTGTAGTGTGTAATAACAACAGAGTGTAAATTGAAATTTCCCCATAGGGGATCAATAAAGAGTATGAATTATTAAATTATTATTATGTACACATAACAACTGATACATCTTTCTTAGTGGGCCTTGAAAGATAAAAAAGGACTATTATCTCATATTCAAGTGCAGAACTTTATTATAAATACCCTCATGTTCCACTGGACCTTGGACGTTGTCCATCTGGTGTTATCTACTGTACATCTCAAACCATCTCTGCCTGCACTGATTCCTTTGGCAGTCATATTAATCAGCTCAACTGCTATCTCTGGGACAAACAGAACACTTGCTGACCAGCATGCTGTGCTTTCTCAGCAGAGGAACAACATTACATTTCAACACTCTCTCCTACACACATTAAAGCAGGGGCGGACTGGGACACAAATTCAGCCACACCAGCCCACATTACCACGCCCATGCAGCCCCACCCACGGGCACATGCATTCGCTCGTTACATTTGTGTACAGATGGTGAAATGATATAAGCAGTACCTTATGTAACAGATTTTTAAGCATTTATTGTAAGTAACTGGAAAACAATGCTCACTACATCTTAAAGACATGTGTATAACAAATTGACACATAGTGCATATTCATGCCGTTTGTATACTCTCTCTGTTGACACTGTTCATACTATCTGTCTGCCGCCCCCCCCCATCTGTTTTAACTCTCTAACTCTGCAAATAAAATATGCTTTTATGGCTGCCTGTGATTATACGTCATGGTTCTTTCCTTGGTCAGAATTGTCCTTTGATTAACCCATAAAGCAGGGGGTCTCAGGGTCCTCCTTGTGAGGGTAAAAGACTAAAGATTTCTAAATTCTGATACATTTCTAGGCACCAATTTATGGTAAACACGTCTATATATTTATGGCAAGGAAATCACACAATTCTGGTGGCAGGTAACAATATAAAATACAAAATATAATGGAATATTATCATATTCGGTAGTCCAGTAAGGGGGCTTTCACATCTGGGACATGGGCCGTATAAGACGACACTTGATCCCAAAGTCCAGTTGCTTAATTAGCATGGACGGGGTTCATTGTAACTTTTTCGTCCACAAGTAGCACGTTTTAGTCCCAAGTTGAAAAGTGTAGGCTTCTGCTTTTACTGCTAAATTGTAACAACACAGTCTTGTTATGGATCCAAAATGTTATGAAGTGTAATGTTTTCTACATTCTATTGATGAAACCTGATCAGTGAAGTTGAATATAGCCTACAGTGTAATGGACCACCACAGTTGATGCATACATTAATCACAGTTTAACCTACATGGTGTAAAACTAAACAGTACATGAATGGGGCACAGCAGAACGACGCTGCTTGTTCAGGGTTTTCATGTGTACTCCTACAGGCCTACACTTCGTATCAGGCGTTTAAACCAACTGTACCAAAACACTGAATTAGACAAGGCAAGGCAAGGCAAGGCAGCTTTATTTATAGAGCACATTTAAGCATCAGGGCAATTCAAAGTGCTTTACACAAAATCAGTTAAAAACAATAAAAACAGTTAAAAGTAGACTAGGCCTACTATTTAATGCAACAACGAGACGTTTTTAACCGGTATCGTGCAAGCGATAAAAACCCATCCTATGTGTTGTCGGCCTATAAAGACAATTTATTTGTATGTTAAAAAAAACCATCTGACCAGCCTACATTTAAAAGAAATGATCCGGCCCTTCTGGCATTTGCCAGATGGCCAATCCGCCCCTGCATAAAAGTGTAGAAAAGTGTGGCTTTTTTACAGCCTTCCGACATTGCTGAATTTGAACATGTATGACAAGTGAAACTGAGATTTCTTATTTGTTTGAAAGCATCATTCCAATTTGATTTGGCTGTTTGGGTGCCCTTTCCAGCATGTGACAAACTACCAAAGTTGCAATCTCAAGCTGTTCTGCAGAAGATCAACAACGCGTCATGGAAGGGATCTTGGAAGAAACATGACTTTCAAGACTCAGAAGTCAGTTTTCTGCCAGGAAACAATTACATCATCCAGCAGACTTACTGCATCACCTCCAATATGTGCATCATGAATCCACTTACATAACTAAACACAGATACTGAAATATGCTGCAAAACATGGATTACAATACATAGTTTCTAACTAATTTCTAACAATATTTGCACATAGCACTAGGGCTGCAACTGACTGAACTTATTTTCATGGTTGATTGATTACTTATTTTCATGATTAATCCATTAGTTGTTTGGTCTATAAAATGGTAAAAAAAAGAAATAGAATAGAATGCCGTGAAGTGCAGTTCCTGTGCAATGAGATTGATGTCGATCAGTGTTTCCCAAAACAAAGATGACGTCCTCAAACATCTTGTTTTCTCCACAACTCAAAGAGGAGCAAATAAACTACAAAATATTCCCATTTTAGAAGCAGCAATTTTTGCAATTTTAACTCATTGTCATAAAAAATTATTTAAACCGATAAATGGATTATCAAAATAGTTGGCGTTTCATTTAATTGTTGAAAACAAATTGATTAATGAATTAATCCTTGCAGCTACATGGCATTATACATTACAGTAGTTCCTAAATGCAGATTTTGCCATGTCCAAAGTCAGGCAAATAGAACTTCTTGATATGGGTTATAAAACACAATATTGTGATATTGCCAAAAAAACATAAGGTTACAAAGATCATTTTGGTGGTTGATTATTAAAAAACCAGCCAGAACCAATCATTGGGTTTAGGTGGGCCATAAACCTTACCAACGTTGGACATGCTATACAAACATTCATTTACAACCTCAGTCTTTCCTGTCATAGCTTGCTGGTTTTGGGGCAGCGTCATGCACACTCCACATTATTACACAATTACTTTTTAAAACATTTTTTTAAACATGTCTCACTTTTCTTTAGCTTTTTGTGATCTTACAATTTCATATTTGGTGATTTGGGAACTTGTTGTCCATGTGTTTAGCTCTCTTGTCCATTTCCTACTTTTCATCCCATTATATGCGTAAGGGTGGAAATTCCAAATCACTTCTGTTCAGACAATATATTTCTTTTTTTAGAGTCACTGTTGATAACCGTGCTTCAGTTCAGTAAGTTCCGTCAACTGTTGGTTTCAACCATTTCATTCACTTTAGTAAAAATTAGTCTTAACCCTCGTGATGTCTTCCCGTCAAAATTGAAAATCACTTTTGTTGTAGCTTTTTAATCAATGTTTTTAACTTTTTCTTATGTTTTTGTCTCTTTTTCTAACATTTTTGATGCTTTTTTTCAACGTTTGTCACTTTTTTTTACGTTTAACACTACGTAACACTAACTTATTAACTTTAGTTTTACAGTTATTTTTGGAATTTATGGTCAATAAACCTCATTTATAGGAAATTATACCTAATGTTTGAGTTAGAAAAGCAGAAATTAGGAATTATTGAGACTAAAATTAAAGGAATGGATGTTGATGATAATCACAGACTGGAATATGTCAACTTTTACTCTCAATACTATTTCAAAAACACTTCAATTTGGTTTCAAATGCTATAAAATTGAATAAGACGCCCCAAAATTAATGAAAGTAGAGATTTGTACTTGGCAAAGATCGTTGTGTGGAATCAATCATGTTATTTTGGGGAATTAAAAAGAACATTGATATAGGAAAATGGGGCAATTTGACCTGAGGACAACATGAGGGTTAAATAAAGACTACTCATTAGGTTCACAGTTCAGCAACCACCTATCTGTAACAAAGGGATCACATCATATGTTGCTGCCATTATTAAAGTAAGCTTATAACTGGAGTACAGTATCAAGACTGGGCTGACAATGCTATTTCCTGACACCAGTGAAGGCAGCACGCACAAGCTCCTGATATGTTATATGTTATATATTATATATGTTATAATGCTGACAACGCATTCTCATGAAGGGGTTTGTATGATATTGTACAAAAAGTTTTGCACAACAATTTGTATGACATCCTAAGGAATTACAGGTCACTTGATAACCGGTCACATGACATAGCCGACAAAAGGTGACCATCATGCAGCGACAACAGCTGAGTTCAGGCATCAAAACCCCTGGTGACGGTGTGGATTAAACCTCTTTATAGACACTTGAAAAGCCATGCTTTCTCGCCTAAATGTTTTACCAAAATAAAAGCGCTACAGTTCCCACATCCTTTGTCCCTCTGGGATGTTCCTGAGGTCATTGGGAAGGTAACACTATACATTTTTGCTCCAAGTGTCAGTGTGAGTCTAGGCCTTACTGACACAGAGCTAAAGAGGTTAGAATGGAGAATTTCTATTTCTGTCAAAGTAAAGCATCTGTGAAATGATTAAAAAACATTACTGTTGCATATTAGATGGGCTACACATAAAACTAGTACCCTAGCCACATGTCTTAACTTAATACAGAAAAAATCCAGAAGAAAAACACTCAGAAAATAGATATTTTATGAAGTTATTTCTACAGATATGTCAATATGCGTTTTTCTTATTTCCTTTTGAAAAGTGCAAAGAAAAAAAGATAAAAAGTGCAAAATACAAAACTTCTCAAATACAAAAACAAATCCACATCAATCACACAGGACAGAAGTTTAACAAGGATTTATTCACAAAAAGGGAACGTCGAAATCACCACCAAAAAAATCATCAAAAATGCAACAACAAACAACCCCAGGAAAACAAAGTCCAAAATGCAAAAGGTGAAAAATAGACGGTGTGATATTAACATGAAGTGAGAGCTTTTTTCAAACATTTAATATTGCGAAAAGAACAAGGAAACAAACAGCATTAAAACAAAAGAATAAGCTGTTTTTCACTGCTGTGAAAAAACAAATTATCTAAAGTCTTTCTCTCTCTCTCTCTCTCATAAACACACACACACACACACACACACACACACACATTGTTGGCTGACGCAGGGTGTAAATAATTATTTTGTTTGTTTAATTATCACACCATCAAATTTCCACTACTGGGTCCATTCATCTGTCACTGGCATAAAGTTTGGAGTGTGTGCTTTTGTGTAAGAATGTTGGTCTGTGTGTGTGTGTTTGTGTGTGTGTGTGTGTGTGTGTGTGTGTGTGTGTGTGTGTGTGTGTGTGTGTGTGTGCATTGAGTTATCAGCTGGCCTGGCAGTGCTGCAGGCTGACAGATAAGAAAGCATTCCTATATTCTTGTGGTTTTAAAATCCAGCATGCCAAGACGGTGTTACTGCTGTATATATATGTGTAACGATGACGTCATGGGTGACAACCTGGTTAGAACAAAATCACTCAGTGAGTGTGTTTGCTACCATGGTAACACCAGACACTACGGTAGTAAGATTAATTCTCACAATTGCAAGCAAAGTAATAAGACCTGTCTATCACCTCCAACACTGTCATCTACCTATTTTTTAATCATTAATATACAGTGAAAGTGTTGTGGCATGTCTTTATATTAATGTCATAAGACTGCAGGTTACAAATGGCTAACAGACCAGGATTAGTTGTGGTATGCAGTTGTGACACAGTGTCCAGGGTAACTTCATTCCCTAACATAGTATATATATATATATATATATATATATATATATATATATATAGTGTTGTGTGGGCTTGTAGTGCATTCCATTTGCCTTGTAACTCTGGACCCGGAGCTGGGAATGACGTCACACCCAAGTTGAGTGCGTTCCATTTATAAGTCAGATTTTTCATTGTGGGCTTGTGCTGCGTTCTATTATCCTCAATGATCCGACTCGGAACCTCGGATATCGGTATTCTTGCTCGGTGTCGTCCGAGTTCTAAGCTCGGAAATCCGAGGAGAGGGCGCGTGTTGCTAGGCAACTTATGACTTTTTAGTCGGAACTCCGACTCGGATAAATAATAGAACGCAGCATTATTTCTTGGCTGGTTAGCCATTGTTAGTTGATATCAACACATTTTTTGTGTGCATACAAACACTATAGCAACATGCTGGACCGGACTGTGTGTACGACTGATTTAGTGAGACACAAATAAGACAGAAGTGTTAATATATGTATGTTACTACAGCTTTCACTATTGTTGAAATAGTGAAACCCTTGCTGCCAGCCCAGACGTCGACCCTTGATGATTCTTGTATAAGTTTTTGCTGTTGGTTGGTAAAAAAAGAAACAAAGCTGGAGGTAGAAAGCGTTCAGTTCTCAAGACCACAGTCCGAAGTTTCTCTAAAGACCCAAAGTTCCTTAACCCTCCTGTTGTCCTCGGGTCAAAGTTGACCCATTTTCTAAAAGTTTCTATATCAGAAATTTAGGTTTCTTTCAATCGAATTGTACAAAAAAAGAATAACGTGGATGGTTCACTACTTTCATTGAATTTGGGTGTGTTATTCAGACAAAAACGTAGAGAGAAAAGTGACAGAAGGAAAGTAAGCTTCAAAAACGTGGTTTAAAACAACAAAAAATGTCTTAAAAAACGCAGGAAAAAAAGTCTTTTGTGGTTTTAATTTGAATATTCTGACCCAGAAAATGTACTATTTTATACACACATTTTCCACAAGATTTCTCTTTGTTTATTTATATATTTTCTATTCTAGAATGAGACCAACTGGAGCAGATTCTGATTCTGATCTTCAAACATATTATCAAATGTAAATTACATTACCATGGACAGGTAAAACTTTAGAATGTTTTAAAGATAGCGGGAGAACAAAATTTACTGGACAGTTGCACTGGTAAGCTACTAAATTGAAGTAAAGACAGAGTGAAAAAACAGTGTCCGTGGTGTATTTTGTCATTTACGTGGTATGTTTTGTGGTATATTTTGTCATTTCGGTGGTGTGTTTTGTGGTATATTTTGTCATTTCGGTGGTATATTTCGTGGTATATTTTGTGGTATATTTTGTCATTTGGTGGTATATTTTGTGGTATATTTTGTGGTGTATTTTGTCATTTCGGTGGTATATTTTCGGTATATTTTGTGGTGTATTTTGTCATTTCTGTGGTATATTTTGTGGTATATTTTGTCATTTCGGTGGTATATTTTGTGGTATATTTTGTCATTTCGGTGGTATATTTTGTGGTGTATTTTGACCTTTCGGTGGTATATTTCGTGGTATATTTTGTGGTATATTTTGTGGTGTATTTTGTCATTTCGGTGGTATATTTTTCGGTATATTTTGTGGTGTATTTTGTCATTTCGGTGGTATATTTTGTGGTATATTTTGTCATTTCGGTGGTATATTTTGTGGTATATTTTGTCATTTCGGTGGTATATTTTGTGGTATATTTTGTCATTTCGGTGGTATATTTTGTGGTATATTTTGTCATTTCGGTGGTATATTTCGTGGTATATTTTGTGGTGTATTTTGTCATTTCGGTGGTATATTTCGTGGTATATTTTGGGGTGTATTTTGTCATTTCGGTGGTATATTTTGTGGTATATTTTGTCATTTCGGTGGTATATTTCGTGGTATATTTTGTGGTGTATTTTGTCATTTCGGTGGTATATTTTGTGGTGTATTTTGTCATTTCGGTGGTATATTTTGTGGTATATTTTGTCATTTCGAGGCCTGAAATCGTGACCTCTAGCTCAGACTTCTTTTGCTTCACATCACTTCCCCTCTGCATGTGCATGGTTGACAATCACACACTTCCTCCCAAGGCCTACAATAAGCAGGCGGCAACATCAATTAGCCCCCTTTTAGCACACAGGCCGTCTGGGGCACTTAACAAAGGCCAGTGCTGGGAGATTATTGCTTTTCCGGCTTAGCTTTCTCAGCCGGGCCTACTGGGAAGAAACTAACTAGATGCTGAAAGGCAGCTAGCCCCAGATGGCTGATCATATGAGGGTGATTCAAGCCCTATTACTGTAATCCAAATGCTGTGGCTATTGTGGTCAGACAGCGAATGGCAGGCCATTAGAGAGTTTGCAGAAAAAAAGATTGAAAAGTTGGGAGCAGGACAGAAGATAAAACAAAATGGACCAAGTTACAAGAGAAGGAGGGAGAGGGAATGAAACAAACTAAGGATTGGACACAAAAAAAGAAATGAGTCAGCTGGTGCTAAGCAGCGAGTCGGGTCGGGCATTTTGAGGAGGAAGAAGAAAAAGAAGGAAGACGTATATACCGTTTTTCCACTTTCGACTCTACTCGCCTTTATTGGTTTTCCATTACGAAAAAAATGGAAGGTGGAAAAAACAGCCAGCAGGTATACTAAGACAGTGGTAATTATCCATGGCAAAGGTAATGGTCCATAGTAATGTATAGAACACTGCATGACACAAACTACAAGAAGTAACTAAAATCTGACAATATTTTACTAATATTAAGTTTCTTCTTGAAAGGATGGAGTTTACTAAGTCAATCTGATAACTACAACATGAAGTGTACAGAAAAAATACTTCACATATAGAGACAGGTGCATCGGAGTAGGTCAAACGTTGCAAAGAAAGTCTTGCACACTATCTAACTTGCAAAAAATAAATGTAATAGTAAGCAAGACGTTTCGGTACTCGACCTTCATCAGGCAACATTTTGATGACGGTCTAGTACCGAAACAGTGTCGGCAAGTGAATTTAATTTTTGTAGCTCTTTTCACAGATAAAAATCACAAAGTGCTTGATAATAGAGAAGAATACAATACATAAAAGACAAAAGCATACAAAGAAAACGGTACATAAAATCAGACATTGCCATGAAAACATTGACATTGACATGAAAACCCTTGACCCTCTTTGAAGTCTTCAACTGCTTTTTTTTAAATGTTTTATTTTTAAGTATTTTTTACATTATCGACATTATACAGATAGTGGATAAAAGAACACAGAGAGGAAAAATAAAATACAATATATATGTAAGAAAAGGGAAAAAAAAGGGAGGAAGGCATTGGGGCAATCACCAAATCAAGACAAATTTGTGAATGTAAGAGTTGCTCACCGTGCAATGTTTCTGAAAAATCTGTCTGACTGGCTAAATAAAAACCATTTCACCCTGCACTTTTTGTAGATGTAAGGAGTAAGTCATATTTTCCAAGAGATGCAGGTGTTTAACAATATTACCAAAGAGACCAACAGTAGGGGCATTTTTCTGAAGCCAAGACTTTGTGATGGCCTTTTTTACTCGCTGTCAGCAGAGAGGTAGGCCTTCAACTGCTTTGTTAAAGCATCAACAGAATGTGGACAACATAATTCAGACTATTGCCATTACTACTATTACATTTTATTTTGCAGTTTACAGTGTGTGGGAGTTTCTTTGCAACTACAATATGAAGTGTACCATGTGTATTTCTACTGTGTTTCTGTATATTAAGTGTGTAATGAGGTCAGATTTGCCTACTCGCACCTGCCTATATTTTGAGCGTGTGTATGTATCAGAAAATGGCTTTTCCCTTCATTCAGGGCACACGAAGCCGATCAACACTGTGTGACTAACTGAATGGAGGGATGGAGGGAAAGAAAAGAGAAAACGAGGCACTTTTCTTGTCTGGATAAAAATGTATGTTACAGCGATTAGACGCAGACAGATGGGAACAATTAGTGAGACGAATCGGAAGGAAATCTGCCCCGAGAGCTATCTTTCTCTTACCACACACACACACACACACACACACACACACACACACACACACACAAATACACACACACACACACACACACAAATACACACATTTTATGTCTCTCACTTGTTCTATAATTCTCACACAAAAGTAGACTGTGAATGGCACAAAATGAATCTCTCTCTCTCCCCCCCTCTCTCTCTCCCTCCCTCAGCCTTACATTATTTCTCCACACAGAGGTGAATTCTACTCAATTTAGACGTTTAGCTGTTTTCATCCAGAGTAAGGGGTTCAGCACTCAGGCTTTTGGTGGACACGTCGGTTGAAGCCTTGCAGTTATAGGAAGGTCAGAACTATGGATATTAGAGACCTTCAACCGGGGGTCCGGGACCCCTAAGGGTACTTAGGCTTTAGGCCACTCTACACGTTATTCTAGATCCACTTTATACAATAGACGTAGTAAGGGGTGATCCATCTCTCTCAGTTAAGGGGTCCTTGGTTTTAAAAGCGAAGACGCCTAGCCTAGATGATAGGCATAGATTTCAGGGTTGCAGGGGATATGTCCCCTGCCAATATTTAGAAGAGATATATGTCCCACTTAGAAAAATATGATTGCTTTTGGGAGATTAAGTCCATGTTTTCACTTTCCCTTTTCCCCTGTTTTTGTAATTTTTTTGTGTACTAACTGACCAGCTTTGTAAGAAAGAATTTTATATCCACACAGTACAGTACACACATCATTTCCATTTCTTAATTATGAGGCAAAGTCCGTTTATACGGATTTATTTGTTAGAGTGCAGAAAATGAAGTGTTTGATGCTAAAACGTTTCTTGCACTTCTCTCCCCCCCCCAATGTTGAAACAAAACCTACGCCCTTGCCTAGACGTAATACAATATAAAACCATTTCTTAGACAATACAACAAAAAGGCATTCCCTTTTCCACATTGTGGTCACACTATCCTGTTATCGGGCGCCCGGATAGTTCAGTTGGTAGAGCGGGCGCCCATATATATATATGTATATATATATATACAATATATACAAATATAATATATACAAAGGTTTACTCCTGCATGTCATTCCCCCTCTCTCCCCTTTCACTTCTTCAGCTGTCCTGTCATTAAAGGCCTAAAATGCCCAAAAACTACCCTGTTATCATCCGTCTATGAATTAATCAACACAAAAAAGATGCCCATTTGTTCGACTTGTTCCTAGTAATCTTCCTAGTAATGCTTCACTTCACAAAAAAGGAGCTAAAGGCAATGCCTTTCAAAGAAGAACAAAAACAAGAAAATATAAATTTATTATATAATTATTATAGTTATTTTGTTTAACCGCTAACGGGACACTTTAAGGATGTGTTTCTGAAATGTATGCAGGAAAAGGAGTAGAGTGATCCATGCAAGGACACGATCACACAGAACATAAAACCAACACATTATTATCATAACAGTCTTATGTCTTTACCTAATGTAATATAGGTTTGAAGACATTTTTAAAGCATCTGTTACAGAGCCTGTATAGGCATCAAACCCATGTGATCACACAAAGGCGCTTTAAGTAGCAGAAACAGAATGCTTAATGTTTGAGAGAGACTCTGGTCCATTAGCCTGGTCCTACCAGACTCTCTGCACTCTGGATACTCTGCAGCGTTGCCTCAACGGACCGAATGGCTTCGCTCGCATCTTTCTTCGCCGCCATTGCGGAACTAAAACTCAAACTAGCGCACAACCTCAACGTCATCCTTCTCAGTTCCCTCTGTTTGCTGATTGGACCGCCAAAAATCTGGCTGGAGAAAACCCAACACTATACAGCAAAGCCCAAAAATTGAGCGTTACTATGGAGGAGGGCGGAGCCAGGCTACATCAAGCCCACACATTTGTAGTCTTCTTTAGTTCTAGGACTGGGTCTCTATAAACTGCAATGGGTTTGTGCAAAATTATGATTAAATGTATAGGACCCAATACACATTTGATGTCATGCCTGCAGAAAACCAGTCTTAAAATACACAAAATAATGCTTTATTTGGAAGATTTTAACGTATCATGTAGCGTAGCATAACTAAAGAGAATTATACTATACAGTATTCAGGTTCATTGTACTGTCCAAAAAACTATGTATTACGCCCATGGCTGCTGGACCTGTATTCACCATCTGTCTGAGACGCTTCAGTTCATTTAGTTAGTTAGTTTAACCTGCAAATGAATAAAGAATAACAACGGCTTCCCTCTGCAGCCAAAGATATGTTTTAAAGGGGGAAAAAATGGATAATGGTAGGAAAAATTCAAAAACAATTAATGAGCCACTAAGGAGAGAGTCAGTGGTGTGCCTCTCTTTCTTTGTGGAGCCCCGATGCCGTTCATGATTTAAATCCCCATTAGCCAGTTCTCTGTGTCTTTGACATGGAATCAGAAATAATCAAAAAACCTGGGTCAGAGAACAAGCAATGGGGATGAAGGGCAAAGAGGGAAAAGCATAAAGAAGGGTGGGGAGAGAAAAAAAGAGGCATGAGAACAAATATGGAAGAGAAACTGGGGGGGAGACAGATTAATGAAGTGAGAAATACAGGGAAACCTAAAAAAGACACAGGGAAAGGTAGTGAAGGAAGCTCAAAGAGACAATCGGTATTCTCATCGGCTATCCCTTTGACCTTATAGTTCACACATGCTAGAATATATAGAGCATGAGATTATTTTATTATGGCAGGTATCGAACAATTTACTCTTTGCTTTCATGTCGTTGCTGATATCCATCAGTTTTCTTCTCGCGGTTCAATTTAGTTAATTTAATTGTTGCGTTTGCATGAATGTTAGCATAATGTTTTATTGTCTGCATCCCACTGTAATGTCAAAATGTATGCAGACGCGTGGTCAGGTGCCTTTGTCATTGTTATTGACGCTAACAGGCTCCTTTAGCGTCATATAACACGCTTTATCTCAAGCTGTTAGGTTAAGGGAAACCCCCCCAGATGACCTGCATGACCTGTACAAGGCCAGACCCTTGAAGAAGGCGAGAGCCATCCTGGCTGAGCCGAGTCATCCCGTGGGGGGTGAATTCATGCTGCGCCCCTTCCGGGCGTAGATATAGTCTGCTGCGATGCAGAACCAATAGATCCAAAAGGTCATTCATCCTGGCTGTTATCCCACTTGTTAATAAAATCCTGTAAATTCAAAGTCAATTCATGTTGTAGTCCTATTGTGGCTGTGTTTTTTGTTGTTGTTCTTTTGTGTATATTGTGTTACCGCTGGCTGTAATCCATGTTGCCCCTCGGGGATAATAAAGTGACCTTGACCTTGAAAGGGCATGGTTGGGCTTACGGTTCCATGACTCGTAGCAATAATGGGCCATTTAAGGACACACGCGGGACAAACCCCGCTCTCCTGGGTGAAAGGCCTGTGTTTGACCCCCCCCCTCCCGACCAATCTCCCTACGCGGATTTCCCCCCGGGTGTGGGATGACAGGCGGAGGACGGAACAAAACCAGAACACAGCACAGACTGGTGGGAAATGTGCGAATCGTTATTACACTCCTTAATTACAGTCATTCTGGTGATATTTCACATTAAAACGAATTATTAGATTTGAATTGTAGGGCCTTTAAACATAAGCACCCATGTCCAGAGTGCAAAGTCAAAGCAGTGAGAGTGGAGAAAGCAATAAAAGAAGCAGGATGCAAAAGGTTAAAAGTAATCAAAAGTTATTAAAAAAGTAAGATGTATGAGGGACGACACAACCAAATGTCAAGCTCTGACCTCTTTATTACTGAAATACTGTGGAAATTAAAGCTTATTGTACAATTGCACCTGCAATGCATCAAATATATACTAAAAGCAGGCAGAGAGAGGATTGAAGGGGACATTTTATTTTATCCAGCATACAAGTGGCAGGTGTTAGCTAGTTAGGGGCCGTGATCCATTTGTAAGATTTTCAAAGGTCTGGCTTTGAGACAGGTTTGATTGACAGAGAAGATCACCGACAAGACGACTGAGCCATGTTCACTCTTATCTTTTATCCTTCTCCTTTCTTTTATGACTGATTTATTCTCTGTTATCTCTGTCTCTCTGTCTGCCGTCTCTTTTAATCCATTTCTTTCTCATGTCCCCTCCCTCTTTTCACCTCTCTTTCTAAGTCTCTGTCTACTTACACCCACCGTCCTTTTCTCTCTCTCTCTCTCTCTCTCTGTTACTTTTGCCACACCATCTCACCATTTTGTTTCAAAGTTGAGTATACATTTTGTCCAATGCATAAATAAGCAGTACGTGCAATTTCAGTCTCAATAACTCAAATTTCATTCAGTTATTCATAACTCCCAATGAGCAGAAACTCGTTGCACTATAACTATTTGTATTTGTAAAACTGCAGGTTCCTTTCCTGTCAATTATTAATAATAATAAAAAACCTTTTCTGGATTTTTTGGGGATGGATAACAACTGTGTGTTTGATATATGATTTTAATAAAGTTTTGGTCCAAGAACAATGTCTCTAGACAGCACTACTGTATCTGAACATCTGTGTTTTGGCGTAAACCGAGGCAATCGTTGGCAATGATGTTCCCCGACGTTACGTAATCACACACCTTCTACCGCCATCTTTGAAGTCCCAGTGGGTGAGATAGCCACAGCAGGAACCACTGAAGTACCACGTGGAAATATGACTCTTATGGGCTTTAAGCCAACAACCAAATTATTGAAGATATTATGTTTGATACTCTCTTCTGCAGATTCATTTCCTGCTGTTAGGATGTGTTTTATGAATACGACACGCATAAAGAGAGAGAGAGAGAGAGAGAGAAAAACAGAGAGAGAGAGAGACATAGAGAGAGAAGACAGAGAAACAGAGAGAGAGACGGAGAGATAGAAGACAAAGACAGAGACGACAGAGAGAGAAAGAGAGAGAGACAGAGAGACAGAAGACCGAGAGAGAGAGATTCATTTCCTGCTGTTAGGCAGTGTTTTAAAATGAATATGGTGCAGAGAGAGAGAGAGCAAAAACAGAGAGAGACAGAGAGACAGAGAGACAGAGAGAGACAGAGAGAGATCTCAAGGAAACACATACAGCTTCACATTAGGGAAACATAAATTAGACAACTATAGACATTACAATTATTTAGGACTATAAATAAGTTCCACTTGAAGTTTTAACCCAGCGATAATGGAGCTGAGAGAGAAAGCACGCAGGGCGTTCTATGCAATAAAAAGTCAAATCTACATTAAAATCCCAATCAGAATCTGGCTCAAATTATTAGAACATGTACTAGAGCCAGTCCTCCTCTACGGTAGTGAGGTGTGGGGTCCTGTAGACCCAGTCCTCTACAGTAGTGAGGTGTGGGGTCCTATATAGCCAGTCCTCCTCTACGGTAGTGAGGTGTGGGGTCCTGTAGACCCAGTCCTCTACGGTAGTGAGGTGTGGGGTCCTATAGAGCCAGTCCTCCTCTACGGTAGTGAGGTGTGGGGTCCTATAGAGCCAGTCCTCCTCTACGGTAGTAGAGGAGGACTTTGAATTCATCCAAATTCAAAAACGTGCAATTAAATATTGGCTTCATCTAAAAAACAGCGACCCCCTCCCCCCCCCTCCTATCAGCAGAAAGCCCTGCAAGACCAAGAGCTGAGCAAAGAGAAGAGTCCCCTTACTCAGCTGGTCCTGACACTCAGTCCACTTCCTGACTCTGTTGTGCCTCAGGACCAGTCTGGGAACCAACCAATCAGAGTCAACCAGTCTGGGAACCAACCAATCAGAGTCAACCAAATTATAACAACAGAAACAAAACTACATCATCGATTGGAACACACAAACAAATGCACAAAGCAAGATGCATCTGACCCTAAAGAGAGAGTACCGAGTGGCAGACTACCTGACCCTAAAGAGAGAGTACCGAGTGGCAGACTACCTGACCCTAAAGAGAGAGTACCGAGTGGCAGACTACCTGACCCTAAAGAGAGAGTACCGCGTGGCAGACTACCTGACCCTAAAGAGAGAGTACCGACTGGCAGACTACCTGACCCTAAAGAGAGAGTACCGAGTGGCAGACTACCTGACCCTAAAGAGAGAGTACCGAGTGGCAGACTACCTGACCCTAAAGAGAGAGTACCGAGTGGCAGACTACCTGACCACAGTGACTGATGTCACACTAAGAACTACGTTGACCAGGTCCAGACTCAGCGAGACAGCCTGGCCATCGAGACCGGCCGCTACAGACAATGGCTCCCCAAAGAGGAGCGCTTCTGCCAGCTGTGCAAGAGCGACACAGTCGAGACGGAGCTGCACTTCCTGACAGGATGCAGCCGACTGCAGCCGGTCCGGACTAGATATTCCCCCAAATTCAGACAAAAGCACCCGACATTCGACCAAATACCCAACATCAACAAGATGGAGATCCTGCTGGGAGAACAGCCAGAGAGCTGCAGTCTAGCAGCACAGTATGTCTTTACCTGTCACACTTTGAAGAACAGTGAGTGACCCCCACACACACACACACACACCTGTAATGTTCATGATATCATCAGTTTTGTTCTTGTTGTTATGATTGTTGATGTAAATGTGATTAATGTCTCCCTGTTTATATGCTTTAGCAATACTGTAAGTCACTATGGTCATACTAATAAAGCTTCTTCGAATTGAATTGAGAGAAAAGACAGAGGAGAGAGAGAGAGAGAGAGAGAGAGAGAGAGAGAGAAATTAGTAAGCATGTATAGTTTTCTACCTCACTGCTTTCTCATTAAGAACATATTCTACACTTGCAATTAGCCCTCAGGGTGTGCGCAATCACACACACAAACACACACACACACACACACACACACACACACACACACACACACACTCAGATCTTTTGCATATTCTCTGTTAATAACAGAATGAGAGGCCAATAGTCAGACAGCCAGTAAAGGAAAGCAGTGAGAGCCAAAGAAGAAGAAAAACGGAGCGATAGAAAGAAAAGGAGAGAGAACTATTCCTGTGTTGTCTCGGCGGGAGCAGCCCAAAGTAGAAACTCATTAACTACTGCCTCTCCGAGAGCGATATTACAATTGGCGTGACTAAAAAGGCAAACAATTTAAATTGTTAATGCCAAGCAATCAGCCAGAGGGGGTGGGGGAGAGGAACACACACTGAGAGAGGAAGGGGAGACACATGTGGTTGGCATAATACTGTTCAAAGAGGAAACAAGGGATCAAGGGAAAAGGCCGCTATTTGAATGCCATTTTTTCTGCTACTGTTGGCAGAATGGTGGCAATTTTAAAACACTTTAACACACCACTGACGCTCATCAAATAATGTTATTATTCATGCATATTTCTTACTTGTATACACAATATGGCATAAATTTTGCACTGAAATCAGTTCAGATAGGCAACTAGAATGGCACTTACACATATCAAATATGTGGTGGGAGGGACCAATGTGGGTTAAACAATGGGGAGTTAAACAGGGACATTATAGTTCAGTGGGTTGCACTGTCCCCTAGCTGGGAGACACTATGGGGCCCGTCTATGTTTTTTTTCTTGTTGCAAAAACAGTTTTTTATCTATTTTACTAAACATGTAACCTCGTAACAAGATGGTTCGGGCATTTGGGAGGAGGCCTCGAGGAAGAACCAGGACTAGGTGGAGGGGTTATATCTCCACCCTGGCTTGGGAACGCCTCGGGATCCCCCAGTTGGAGCTGGCTAATCAAGAAGTTTGGGGTCCCCTGCTGGAGCTGCTGCCCAAGCCTGCATAAGCAGATGAAGATGGATGGATGGATGGATGGATGGATGGATGGATGGATGGATGGATGGATGGATGGATGGATGGATGGATGGATGGATGGATGGATGGATGGATGGATGGATGGATGGATGGATGGATGGATGGATGGATGGATGGATGGATATGTTTTTTGAACGCCAGGGTAAAACAATCAAACTGGTGTTTCATTAGTTCTAACACTAGACATTTTTGTGCAAGTTAACTCTTAGTATGTTCTCTGCATGCCTGTCCTGGTTTTCTCTGGGTGCTCTGGGTGCCTCCCACAGTCCAAAGTCATGTTTTAAATAAAAATTCTCTAATTGAGTAAGTGTGAATGGCTATAGATCAGCGACGTATGGAGGGATAGATGGATAGATAGATATGGCTGGATGGCTGGATGGATGGACATGATAAAAGAATAAAGGAGTTAACTGAAAGACACTCCAACACTAGTTGCATGAGATATAGTATAATGGCCTGGAGAGAATCACCGAGGAATCTTTGACAAGAAGAAACACACTGACGGAACTGACAGGTTACAGTGTAAATACTGACAGCATACAAAGAGCTGATGAAAGGCTTATGTATGTGATTCAAAATCCCCCCCCACACACACACACACACCTACCAGGAACACACTGGGACATTTACTGAAATAAGCACAAACATATGGATACATTTGACACACAAAAGAACAGACATCCAGACAAAGGCACACTAACACACATGGAACATGAAACATCATGTGCTTATTACTATGTGCTTATTACTATGTGGTTATTACTATGTGGTGCAGCATTGGTCATATCGTCCTGTGACTAGACCCAGAAGTTGCCAAAGTAGAAAAGCACACACAGTGAGATACAGACACACAGCACACCGTTTCAGACATAAGACACATGCAAAAACTCATTAGAAAATGCAAAGAATGATACACAGAAATGTGCATATGAACAGTTAGAAAACAACATTTGAATCCCCCTTTTCATGGGGAGGGGGGTTATCGTATCAAAAGCAAAAATGTACTTTGGTACCATCAAATTCTAGTGAGAGTGAGGACTAACATCAAGGTTTCTTTGAATATTTAGCAAGGAAAATGCAATGTATGTTGGATGTCTCGGACTCTGCAGGCAACAAGCTCCTGTCCAAGTCAACATATTATTATCATATCGCCTAAGGTGTGAGTTTATGATCTGACAGATATCCTGCTGCAGGAGATATTTCAGGGTTCAAATACTACCACTGCTTGCTTTCCAGATTTAATTCACCCTGAGGCACATTTCTCTGATGTTGCATCAGTAATTTCTTATTGATGTTATTTATTGCTTTTTCTGTGTAGGTAACTCTTAAAAATATTCTTTTTTTGCCTTCCTCAGTAGCTAAACTTCTACTGTAAAGTTTACGTTATTGTTCTTATACTTGTTAAAGCATTCTCCATTCCTTCTATTCTCCTCCTTCTCACCTACAAATCCCTCCGTGCCCTGGCCTCGCAGTACTTCTCTGACCTCCTTCATCAACAACCCACCCCACCCTGAAACCTCTGGTCCTCAGCCGCTGGCCTGCTCTCCATTCCCCACACCAGGAGACAGAGCCCATCAAGACAGCACTTCGGCTACTCAGAACCAACAGGCAAGCGTAACCAATTTATGAAAAAAAAAAAGGTATCCATTATCTCTTGTATGAATTTTGGACTGCTGTGGCTTATCTACGGTGGCCGACAGGGGCAACCACCCTGCAACTTAAGAAAACACATGCAAATAGAAAAAACACAAGCAAATTACAAAAACAACTTCCTTAATCTGACAACACATGTCCAGCATTTAGCAACAATGTTGCAAATGCACACAACACAACCAAATACATAAACACGGTGAAAATATAGAAACAATGCAAAAAGAAAAGCACACAAACCCCGAAAAAAGAAGCGATGCAAAAAGAAAAGCAGATGCGAATTTTAAAAAAAACCCACTTCCAGATTACAAGGGAAGTTCTCCAGGCCTCTAGAGGGAGCGCTAAGTGGAACAGCTTGATTTTTGACCCCATGGGGAGAAAGAGACATAAGACATATGCTAAAGTAGTTATTGTATTCATTAACATGATTGCCTTACTGTTTAATTCAAAAACAAAACACCAAAGTACAAAAGCTTTTATTTTGAAAAGTCAAAGCTTGCGGATGGCACCAGCCAGGAGGGCATGAGACAGAAGCATTGACTGTATAATAATAATATTAATTTAACATTCAGTCTATGGACGGGAGGCATGAGGCGGGAGGTCTCCAGGCTGCAGCCATACCCAACTCTAATAAAAAAGGCAGAGCGCTCACTCTGCTAAGAGGGCAACAAGTTCTTGCTTCTTCACTACACTCTCCCCTGTGGGGTCTAAACTCAAGCTGTTCCACTTCCCCCTAGATGTCTGGAGAACTTCTGTTGCGTAATCTGGATGCAGCGTTTGCTTTTCTTTTTGCATCGTTTCTATATTTGCAGTGCGTTTATGTATTTGGTTGTGTTGTGTGTATTGGCAGAGAATTTGCAAAATTAATGAAGTTGTCTTCTTAATTTGTCTGTGTTTTGTCTATTTGCATGTGTTTTCTTAAGATGCCACCGTACTTATCAGCCTGCCATTCCTACATATAGCTACAAAAAGTAATGCACTGTAAATCATATGCATTCCACGTATGTATTACCGTATTCAGCCAAAACACATGGCTTTCATGCTGGGAGAGCAGAGTTTGTGTCACGGGGAAAACACAAGACCGAGGAAACTCGGTTTGTGGCTTGGGAGTACTACTTAAGGGGATCATTTTTTATTCCAAACCACAATCTTTTTTCTAACTTTAACAAGTCGTTTTGGTGCCTAAACTTAACTGTCGTCAGGACAGTCACCGTCTGTCGGCTAAACTGAACTGCAACAACCGGCACACTGTGTTGACCTGTACCCGGTTCACAGCCACCTTTTCTCAGCCAAGTTTAACTGGAAAGACTGCTAAAGTGAACTGTCATGTGGTCATCATATGACCTGCCGGCAGTTGCTATAATTTCAAAGCATATCATTTGAATTGTTTTGCTTAACTTTTCATACAACACCATACAAACCCGTTCATGAAAGCATTGGACTATTCATACGGCACAGACCTGAGCCAGTGCTAAACAATTCCTCCACTTGACAATCTTCAACCTATTTTATATGTCAGCTTTGTCTGAAAAAAGTATAATGTGTATGGAAGAACAAAAAATCCAAATCTAGCATAGTTTGAGCAAGTTTCCTTGCTCCCCGGCAGAGAAGTAGTGTGGGAAAAACTTCCAACTTCCCCGGAGCTAAAAAGTGAAGTGAAGTGAATCAACAATCCACATTTTTCATAACATATGCATTACTTATGTGCATGCAGCTCTAAATTCTGAGGTCATATCTGTTTCTAGCCTTTGGCTCTGGATGTTGACATGAAACCACATATCTAGGCACATTTCAAACAAAAAATGATACTAGAAACTGTGCTTTTACAATAATAAAAACTGTCTGCAAGCGGGTGCAGGACTGTTCAGACTCTGGTACCATATATTGCCTTACTGCACAATTTAGCGATTACATGCTTCCTTTCTGAAAGACATACTTCAACAAGAACACACAAAAAAAAGCACAATTTTGCAAAGCACCCAAGCCTGGGTTTTGGATTATTATGAAAGCCCTCCAAGGGATCCTTCAATTACACTGCAATACCTGACTCACTCCCAGTTCTCCCCTCCTCAAAAGCGATTCATATAGCCAGGAAATATTTATTCTACACGCATTATTCCAGAGCTTTGTATTAAAAATCCCCTGAAACACCCGCGATCGCAGTTTTCAAAGCTTGCAGAGACAATCACAAAATGGAAGAAGGTCATGTCGGTGGAAGGATAGTAGTTCACAGTGCAGAGGGGTAATAAATAGTAGGATTTTCATACTTATGGAATTAAAATCTGAAGCTGGGGGTGGAGGAAGGAAATAGCAAACAAGATTGTATTTACAGCAGCAATTCTTAAAGTTCCCATGACATGGTGCTCTTTAGATGTTTTTATATAGACCTTAGTGGTCCCCTAATACTGTATCTGAAGTCTCTTTTATATAGACCTTAGTGGTCCCTAATACTGTATCTGAAGTCTCTTTTATATAGACTTTAGTGGTCCCTAATACTGTATCTGGAGTCTCTTTTATATAGACCTTAGTGGTCCCCTAATACTGTATCTGAAGTCTCTTTATATAGACCTTAGTGGTCCCCTAATACTGTATCTGAAGTCTCTTTTATATAGACCTTAGTTGTCCCCTAATACTGTATCTGAAGTCTCTTTTATATAGACCTTAGTGGTCCCTAATACTGTATCTGAAGTCTCTTTTATATAGACCTTAGTGGTCCCCTAATACTGTATCTGAAGTCTCTTTATATAGACCTTAGTGGTCCCTAATACTGTATCTGAAGTCTCTTTTATATAGACCTTAGTGGTCCCTAATACTGTATCTGAAGTCTCTTTTATGTAGACCTTAGTGGTCCCCTAATACTGTATCTGAAGTCTCTTTTATATAGACCTTAGTGGTCCCTAATACTGTATCTGAAGTCTCTTTTATATAGACCTTAGTGGTCCCTAATACTGTATCTGAAGTCTCTTTATATAGACCTTAGTGGTCCCTAATACTGTATCTGAAGTCTCTTTTATATAGACCTTAGTGGTCCCCTAATACTGTATCTGAAGTCTCTTTATATAGACCTTAGTGGTCCCCTAATACTGTATCTGAAGTCTCTTTTATATAGACCTTAGTGGTCCCCTAATCTTAGCTTTCCTTAGTATGTGCCATTTCTGAGTCTATTGTTTTGAGAGGGGGTGTAGGCAAGGTGGAGGCTGGGGGTGTGGCCTCGACCAACTTATGACCTCATAAGGGGCAAGATTCCAGATTGGCCCATCTGAGCTTTCATTTTCTTAAAGGCAGAGCAGGATACCCAGGGCTCGGTTTACACCTATCACCATGTCTAGCCACTGGGGGGCCATAGGGCCATAATGTTAAAGCCTCATAAAGTGAAATGTTCATGCCATGGGACCTTTAACCTTTTCTAAGCCTTCAAATGGAAGTGATGCCTTAAAAAGCAGGAAATATGAGAAATAAATTGCCTTCTGGTAAATGGAGCTGGTACTCTATACCTGATTCAGATATATGTTAGGTAATATTTGCATCCATTATTGCAACCTTATGCCATTTGTCTTTCAGTTTTGCCACTTCCATCCTGTCACTACCATTTTAAAAACATGATAGCAAATACATCAGACATATCAACTATTGTTTGCAGATTTAATACGTGCCTCTCTTCCCCACCAAGAAGGACCCAACACAGTCACAGTAGAAGAGACTCTGCAATCATTCCATTTCTGCCAGATTCTTTCATCCCTCATACAAAATCCTGACCCCCTTACACCCCAAGGCCCCGACTTATCCGCTGGTATGAAGGGCCAAAAACAGATAGAGATGAAGAGATGGAGAGAAAGATATGTGTTACTAAGACTCTATTTGATCCAAGTCATTCAAAGAGAAGTCTTGGAGGACAGCTCTGAGAAGTGTAAAGTGAGAGAGGGAGACTGCAGAAAAGACAGCATGAGAAGCTGCAAAGGGCAAGGCAGAGTGGTGTGTGTGTGTGTGTGTGTGTGTGTGTGTGTGTGTGTGTGTGTGTGTGTGTGTGTGTGTGTGTGTGTGTGTGTGTGTGTTGGAATGAGACTGACTATCAGAAACAAACAGAAAGGGGGACGTGTGTGTGCTTGGCTGGATGCAACTGAAGAAGAGATGGAAAATCGGATGGAAAAAAAGGAATAACCCTACATGCAATGATTGCAGGGATTCAAAAGCAATAATGAAAATGGGTAATCTGATGAATCTGGGGGCCGTCCACATGGAAACACTTTTTGATATAAATGCACATATTTTGCATTTTTTTGGCCGATCGTCCAAACAAATCCAGTAAACACACTGTGTGAAGACACAATTTTCTGAAACCTAGTCCCAGGGTGACGAAATTCGGAAAAAAAGTCTTTATTTGGACGGCGATGCCGGATACTTGCATATCGACGACGTGATCGCCATACTCCTCGACCTCTAGCTTCCTGCTTGTGTTCCTGCTGGAGAAGATATTGAGCCTATGAGGGTTACTAACCTAGCTCTGGGGAGTCATTCCCCGGAGTCCTTCTGTTCTTTTTTCCCCAGCATGTTCCCTCGGATCAGGGAGGCTCCAAAATCATGGTAGCAGCTGTCGCCATGGTCCCGCTACATGTCCTGCGATGCCGTGTTCATCCTGCTACGTCCTGCTGTGCCCTGCTACGTCCTGCTGTGCCCTGCTACGTCCTGCTGTGCCTTGTAATGGCGCACAGTGCCCTGCTATGCCATGAATTACTACAAAGAACTACTACAAACTACTATTTTTTCTATTTTTGTTATTGCCACTCTTCATTCTAACCCCAACCGGCCCGTCAGACACCGCCTACCAAGAGCCTGGGTCTGGGTCTGGGTCTGGGTCTGTCCGAGGTTTCTTCCTAAAAGGAAGTTTTTCCTCGCCACTGTCGCACTGTTGCTTGCTCTGGAGGAAACTACTAGAACTGTTGGGTCCTTGTAAATTCTGGAGTGTAGTCTAGACCTACTCTATCTGGTCTAGACCAACTCTATCTGTAAAGTGTCTCGAGATTGAAATTTAATTGAAATTGTTACTAGAGCAGAATCTTCTGTCTGTTTGTATACAGCGTGCCAGCTTTATGCGCATGCTCCGCCTCTTCTTCTCCGTTTGTTGGTGAATTTCTATAGCAGAAGTAGTGTTGAGTCATTTACAAATGGATCCATTTGGAGGCAAATATTCTTGAAAGGATGCCAGAGAACACGGGAAAAAAAGAGTTTGACTAGCCATATGTTAAGATATCCAGAAATGTATTTGTCTTGCACCTTTCAACCACAAGGCAATTCAATGTGTTTTACATAATCGATACACTAGGATAGATTTTAAAAGACTCCAATTTAAAAGTGAATGGTAAACACTCCAAAACACTATATCCTCCATTTCCCATAAAGCAACTCCACAGCATCATTCATTAGACCTTCCCTGACTGGTTTATGCCCACGTCTGTCAAACAGGCTGTTGTCATGAACCATTCGTACTATAGCAACGAAGAGTAATGCATTGCAATTCATATTCATTCCATGTATTTATTACCGTTGACCGTTGCTGTATAGGAGCTTGAAGATCCACGTAGTAAGGTCAGGGTGAATGGGTGGGCCATAACACACAGGGCTTTCAAGCGGGGGGGAGTGGCGATCATGTCTCAGAAGAAGTTAAATAAGAAACACCAAGGGAACGGGTGTGCTACTTAAAGGAGCAACGTTTGAAATCTTTTTTCTAATCTTAACTAATTGTTTGGGCTTAATCTGTGGTTCTCAAACTTTTTCCCCAATTTGGACAAGGGGGAATTTTCAAGCCCCACCTGCCCCCATCGCACCAACACAATGCTAAAGAAATACGCAACAAGCTTAAAATGCTCTAATTTATTTAAGTAACAAGTAGTATCAGTGTAGTAACAAGTTGTATCTAAATACAAACTAACTTTCTAAATCAAATAACAGCAAGTTCAAAAATAGAGAAAATAAAAGTGCCACTTTGCAATCTGTTAATAAAAGAAAAGAAGAGAAATCTATTTGGCAAGACAGGTCTATTTAGTCACTAAATTGACTAGATTGGCCGCTTAAACGACTGAATCCACTTATTTGACACTTTCTCACACAAAGTGACACTTTCTCGGCTAAATTGAACTGTAAAGACCACTTAACTGTTGTGTGACCGATTGTTGTCGACCCAGGTTGCTATGCAGAGTCTCTGTTATACATTTGTAACCTCTAGAAACCAATGTAACTAACTAGCTAACTAACCATAACCCTGTGGACATTACGAAGAAAAGCTCACGTCTCCTACATGTAAATAAAAATCATGAGTTCACCTCTTTTTATACTTCAGTCGAACGCAAAACATCTTCTAAAATCATTTCGGAAAAAAATCATTTACAGAATAATAAAAGCAATGAACTTAACATGAGGTCGCATACAAAGCCCGACACTTGGGGATACAAAAAATTCAATTTCTCCACAAAATCCTTCAATGATTGCACATAATCTGAAGGATTTTTTTGTAGTATTCATTCACAGATACACCAACAGACCGGTAAGATATTTAATAGACAGATTAAATGAAAAATGAACCACTAGAATGCAGAATAAATGCACAAACATCGACTTGACAAACGGCATAGACAGATACGTATGGATCACCCAGAGCAAAATGGGACATTTAGGAGAGGACAGGGGGGGGGGATCCAATCATTGCATGGATTGATTTTCCTGAAACCCAAGAGAAACAATTACAGGCCTGAGAGCAGCGTGGGGAGGGTGGTGTTAGAGGACGTTAAGAGAAACAGGGATGCGCTATCGATCCAGACTCATTCCCACACATTGGTAAACACTTTGCATTAAAAGGTGCTAAATTGCTCTTGCCCGCGGTGGAGTGATGCCTTGTGGGTAAATAATAATAGACACGACAATGTTGAGAGACTTACTGGTGGAACACACAGCTGATTGGACAATCACAAGTCTAAGTGGGGCGCTTCGCCATCGAGCTGTAGGGAATGGAAAACGGATGAAAGGATGAAAGAGGTGCTGTTTAGGTGCTCTTGTTGCATTAAATAATGATAACTTTATAAGTATAGCAATTAAAAAAAGTGTAATTGTAATGTGTGTGAAGTTAACTACACTAACTACTGTCATCAAAATCATGAAAATCAACACTTTTGTTGACGCTTTTCATCAACATTTTGAACTTGTTCTTACGTTTTTGTCTCTTTTATCAACACTTTTGACGTTTTCAACATTACGTAACACTAACTAATTAACGTTTTAGGAAATTATACCTAATGTTTGAGTTAGAAAAGCAGAAATTAGAAATTATTTAGACTAAAATTAAAGGAATGGATGTTGATGAATAATCACAGACTGGAATGTGCAAAGTTCACATATATATATATATATATATATATATATCTCCTGAACTTTGCACATCCCTCCAATATTTTTTGCACATCCTGCACTAATCCATGCAGCCTCTTTTTTCTTTCTTAATATGAATTACTTATGTATATGTTGTATGTTATTTCATATTAATATTTACTGTGTTTATATGTATGCACCAAACCAAAGCCAATTCCTAGTAAGTGCAATTTTTTTCTGATTTTGATATTGAAGCATAGCAGTACAGATACAGTACATGTGGGCTCACTATTTGGCAAGCAACAGGTGACAACATCATAATAATGATTTATAAAGGGTTATTAATGTAATTAATAAACTAATTACAAACCATTCTTAAACCTTATATGAGGTAGCCTTAGTGTAGTTATGTATGTACATATTACTTATTAGTTAGTTTTGAAGTTATCCCTATTTTTGTATTTGAGAGATTTCTATAAAATGTTATGGGGTTATTCATGGAGCGTTGACACTGAAGCAGCATATTAGCTTTGTAGAGAATTGGAGTGGACTGTTTGTAACATACTGATCAACGGCAGAGAAGTGGATTGTTGACACTGACATTTGTTCATATGCCTCTTGGTCTCCATTGAAATCCATTCTAACTGCCGTGAATGGAAGTGGTAAAACATTTTACACCCCCCTTTCACACCTACAGGCAGCGAGCATTTGAGACTCAAAAGATAGAGTATCAGTAGAGTATGCTTTTTATGTCGTTGTATATCAGCCTTTTCAGTGGATATCATTTTTGAAATCGCATTCATGACATAAAATGTCATGTGAGGATACCAGCCTGACAGTTTGGCTGATCCAGGAGGTTGTATGGAAATAAAAGTCTGATGATCCAGTGTTTGCACCTGACATTATTCTTCTTGCATGTGGCTGGATCGATTGGCCTTTTTTTTCTCTGTTTTTTCTTGTTATTACCCTCCATCTATCCCTCTTCTCTTTCTGTGTGCCACTCTATCGCCACACTCGTACTATCTCCTTCATTTGCCTTTCTACACTTGCTGTCACTTTCTCTCTCTCTCTGTGTGTGTGTGTGTGTGTGTGTGTGTGTGTGTCCTGTCAGTCTGCCCAGTCTCCAGTGACTGCACCAGTCTGTGTTATTGAGGCTCGCCTTCATTAAAAAAGAGACAAAGAGATGCCAAAACAGAGAGACGAGACACACATGAAACAAGAGTCACAAAGGGAGGAAGAGGAGAACATGACTACAGATGGAGAACGGAGAGACGGCAATTAAAAAAGAGAGGAATAACCTTTACCCTTTGCTCCACTGCCATTCTCTCATTTCCTGTCCTCTGTCCTATACATCATACTATTAACCCTTGTTGCTCCCGCCTGCCATCTTTCCCATCACCCTTTCCATTTCTCTTTACATTTTTTTGAGAGATTGGAGGCAATTTTGGATTGGACACAATGTTAATATCCAAATTTCTGACATTTTAGCTAATTTCTTTCTGAAGAAGCCTATCCAGCATATGTGCCTGAGCAACTTTAAATGGAACGAATGGAGCGCCATCTTGGAACAGCATTTTTGTTAATACATCCATGTTCATACCCCAGTACACTCTTCTTTCTCCTCTCATCTCCTCTGGCACCTCCATTGTCCCCCATCACCATGTCAACCAATCAGAGGCAGTGAATTTAAAGAGCAGTCCTCACTCAGCCAATGACTGGAGGCAGGAGATTTGGACATGAACTGGACTTCCCAAGAGCTGCATACGACAACAAGTAGGTTCAAGGTTATGGGAGTTAACACACACACACACACACACACACACACACACACACACAGGCTGGCTTTTTGCCAAATAAAAGATCAAATTAGATTTGTGAGAGAAGAGCTGAGGGAAGTAGATAGACAATGAGAGGGTATCCCTTTGAGGACAATAGCGACCGTGTGTCTGTGCGTGTGAGTGAGTGTGTGTGTGTGTGTGTGTGTGTGTGTGTGTGTGTGTGTGTGTGTGTGTGTGTGTGTGTGTGTGTGTGTGTGTTGGAATAAAAAAAAAAAACAGTGTCTAAATCCTCTATTTCTAAAAAACTCGAGGAGACGTAAGAACGTTTCTTAGACCTAGGAACTCTAAGAAAAGGTCAATTTTTAGGTGTGTAAAAATGCTTTTGTGAGCACTATAAACCACATGCTCAATAGAGATGTCCATAGAGATGCACCCCGCAAAATAAAATGCCACATAATATAATACATAAAGTTAACTTTTTTCCAGACTCAACAAACTAGTTCCACAAATCCTCAAGCTTAAAGTTTCTTTTCCATTGCTAGACGACAGTGGGCACAACTGGAGTGACGTGTGCAAAACTCTAACTACAGTTCACGTGGACCAAACTCTAGTTCCTCTTTCATAGCTTGAAATACAGTTTTCATTTCCAAAGCCTTTTATATGTCTGCATCTATTCCTCAATTGACATTTTTGTCTCTCTCTGTACCTCAACTTAGCTGCCTAAAAGCCTTGAATATATAAATAAATAACTATAAATGTGTCCCTTTAATCTAAATTCTACTCAAGTCACACTTCACTTTCAGAAACCTTTTTTTTTGTTAAAATAACTTTTCCACATCATTTTTACCCATCATGTATTTCAGCCCGATGTTTTGCTTGCTATTTGTTGTTTTTTTAAGTCCAGTTTCCATTAAAGGAATGAGCATGGCATGACTGTAAATAGAGAAAGAATTAAAAAGATATTTTTTTCCCTAAAATCATTATTTACGTTAAATGTCTGACTGCTGATCCAAAAGCTTTCCATTCCATTTTAAATACATTATGCAAATGAAACAAGCTCATCAATGAAGATGAAGGACACTGACTGACCATCTGGCTGGGAATGTGTATGTGTAGCTACATCTTTTGAAATAGCGGAAAAAGAGAGCCAGAGGAGAGATGGAGGGACTGTACTTTGTGGTCGAGATCTTTTCAGAAAGCCACCATCCACTGTACCAAGTCCTGGGCATTTAAGGCTTGTGGTTCTTCCTTTATAGTGTTTTAATCCTTGTGTTGTCTTCCTGTCAACCATGTAAAAAACCTCAATTTGGTCACATTTTTCAACATTATCATTTTTTTCAGACATTTTTGTCACTTTTTCAATGTTGTGGGTGCTATTTTGGATGTTTTGGATGTTTTTTCCAAAGTTATTTGATATTTGTAATGTTGACATTTTCAGCCCTTATTTTGACGGCCCATCTTTTGTGACAAATTTGTTTTTAAATGAACTGAAAACGGGTCAAATTTGACCCAAGGACAACATGAGGGTTAAAACTGACAAGTTTTATTGCAGGTTACACGACTGGTAGTCTTGCATTGCCAGACCTATGTCCACAGCACTGTGAAATAAGGTCTGGCTGCACCACGGATACATTGTGGGTTTGTAGGTTGATAGTATCTCCTTAGCCCTCATGTTGTCCTCGGGTCAAATTGACCTAATTTTCCAATATCAATATTCATTTTAATTACCCAATTGTAATTATTATTGCAATGTCCCACAACTTTTTGACCAAGACCGCTGCGTTTTTTCCCCCCGGCACCCCCCTCCTTTGGACCCCCACCATTGTAGTCTCAACCTACGACACCACTTAAATAATTAGGAGGACTGCCATTTCAGCCAGACCGCCTGATCTAATCTGAACGTGGCCTAAGAGTCTACAGTAGGACCACGCTGGCGAACACAAATGTCTGAAAACTTAATGGCACTCTATCCAACATGAAAACCTCTCTCTCCTCCTCGTGCATTGATTAGAGTAATCAATGTTAACATGATGATGTTTAGCAGATATGGTTTATCTGTGCATGCACACACACACACACACAGACACACACACACACACACACACACAGACACACACACACACACACACACACACACACACAGCCTAGAATGTCACTTTGGATCCTGGTACAGGAATTTTGTTAGGAAGTTGTTAGGTTTTGAAGATTATTACATGGCAACAAACTTGATGGTTTGGTGTTACTTTGTGACTTCTAATTCCTCCATAAAACATACACATAAAAATCATGCACAGGAGTCATAAAGTGCACAAACTCACTCACCCACACAGAGTGGATACACTGTCTTTCAGGCATGAACATGCACTGTTTACAGAGAGTTCAGATAGAAGGCGCACACACACACACCCACACACCCACACACCAACAGACACACACACACACACACACACACACACACACACACACACACCTGTCAGTTGCTCCGGCACTCCCAGCTGTATTAACTTCCTCCTCACACATCAAAGACTGACATAACCCCCAGGATGCAGAAGACGAGATGTGGTTTCTCTCTATGTGCATACGTGTGACTGATTATGTGTTTAAAGGCCTTAACAGCCACAGAATGTGTGTGTTTTCTGTGCCATCATGGTTGCACGCAGATTAATGAGAGCCATATCACAGAGGTTGATATCCAAATACAATCCTGTCTGGGTGTGGGTGTGTGTTTGAAACATCTTTGAGAAAGAGATGCATTCTTTGTTAAATAATAAGTTTGACTCCAAACCTTTCTCTGTCTACTTTTAAAGGATCAAAGCATGTCTGCTGTGCTGTGCCCTTCGTGCCAAGCTCTCACTAATTTCTCCAACAGCTTATAGATCACTGTACACTAAGCAGAGAGGGTGACAAACACACACAAAGCCACACATCTCTCAGAAGAGCTGGTTGGATGATCTGAAAGCAGGGGAAAATGGCTTCCGACTTTTGAAGACGAGTCTGTGTTCCTCACTGTTGAACAAAGACTATTCCTCCTGTGTTTCCAGCAGTAGACGGAGCACATTCCTCCACCACCACTCCCTTTAAGTGTTTCATCTTTATTTTTTAAATCGACCCTGTTGGTATTCTACACACACCAGGACAAGTGGCTACCACGGCTTTGGTCAAGAACATAACCTGAGCAGTTTGAAATAGTGTAAATGGACTCTCAAAACTTAACAGTGCCCTTTCAATATTCCTCATACTGATGGCTTACTGATGTTTATGAGATATTGCTGAGATTTCATTCCAATGAGTCTTTAAAAATCCTTCAGATTTAGAAATGTTTGGGAAAAAAAAACTTGGACTGTACTTCATTAGTTACTGTCAGGGCACACCCTCATACTCTGCTTCTGACTGGCTAGTAGTCCTTACCTAGGTACTGTCAGGCACGCCCTCATACTCTGCTTCTGACTGGCTAGTAGTCCTTACCTAGGTACTGTCAGGACACACCCTCATACTCTGCTTCTGACTGGCTAGTAGTCCTTACCTAGGTACTGTCAGGGCCCTCATACTCTGCTTCTGACTGGCTAGTAGTCCTTACCTAGGTACTGTCAGGACACGCCCTCATACTCTGCTTCTGACTGGCTAGTAGTCCTTACCTAGGTACTGTCAGGACACGCCCTCATACTTTGCTTCTGACTGGCTACTGAGTATGCTGTGCAAACTGATGTTTTACTGTATGTCTACAGTAGATTTGCCTGAATGTTGCATTATCAGTTAAAATTGTGATCACAAATGTTAGAGACAGAAATTGACAATGCACATTTGGCCAATAGGATTACATTACAACAGTTAATGTTCTCGCTCAATACTGGACACACTTCAAAGATTGTTGTTCACATTAGTCACTTACACATCATGCATGGGAAAAAAGGGACCATGTTGTAAAAAAACTTTAATATTACATTTTCTTCTCTCCCAAAGTACAAATCCAAATTGAGTTTTCCAATATGGCCGACCACACGTCGCATTCTCCTCAACATTTAAGATGGAACTGAAAACAACCGCATACACTACGGTCAAAAGTTTGGGGTCACTTAGAAATTTCCGTTGCGGTCCACTATAGACAGAATACCAGCTGAGATCAGTTGCATTGTTTTTTTAAGTTTTCACATTACATTATGTGCTTACATAATTGTAAAAGGGTTCTCCAATGTTTTTCTAGTTAGTTTTTTTAAATGATATCAGATTAAGGAACTGTGGAACATTGGATGGATGGTTGCTGATAATGAGTTAATGTAGAAAGCATTAAAGATTAGCCCCCCCACTTAGATCAGCTGGTATTCTGTCTATAATGGAGTGGTATGGACATTTGTAAGTGACCCCAAACCTTTGACCAGTAGTGTACCCCATCACAATAAGAAACTGTATTTGAAAAAGATTTGGGGAATAACCATATTCTGTAGTATATGATTGGTTGGACTGATGCTTTACTACAGGGAACCAAAGCAGTAAAACACACAGTTCTCAGTGTACACCCAAAGGGGTTTTACAGTATGAACAACACATCAAGCAAACATGGTTTCCCCCAGAAAATTGATTAGACAATGTGGTAAACGCCGAGTTCCACAGTTTCTCTTCACACACCCCACCTTACCCACAGCACTCACGTTTGTTTTCCCCTCCAAACACGATGACATTCGAAAACGAACATGCCGTGCAGTCTTTTTCTATTTCTTTCTTCTTTTGAGCGGAGTTGCTTGGGAACTCAAATTCATTTTGGTATGAACTGACTATAAGGTTGTATTGTACCGTAATCATGTGGTTTGAGAGGTCTCTCTGGACATCTAGTCTCGCTTTGCCAGACCTTCCTCCACAGCGCTGCTAAGGAGGGTCTGGCGAGTCCACACAACATTTCGGGATAGGAGAAAGACATGCTGTGGTTTATTGGCATTTCCTTAACCCTTGTATTGTCTTCACCTTTGGGACCCTCTCGTGTCCCTCGGGTCAAATTGACCCGTGACTTATTTGGAGTTTTAAAAACAATTTTGAAATAAAATTTTACTTCATAATCTATTGACGAATATTGTCTTCATCTCAATTTCAAACACTTGAGATGACATCAGTCTCTACTAGAACACAATTAAAAATGGAAGTGTGATTCGTTTTTTGTCATAAGGTTTTAATTCATGTTAAAAATCCACTATCTGATCATTCTTATCTTGGAAAAAGTGGTCATATCCAGAATAATTTTCTGAAGTGAGTCAAGAATTCATGTTTATCACAGAAAATAAAGTAAGGCCATTGATTTTCAGGTAGAAGAAAATGTAACTTGTACCATTTTTCTTCTTGTAAAATTTGAAATGGGTCAGTTTGACCCGAATACCATACAAGGATTAAACCAATCACCATTTTTACTGGTGGCGCCGGACGGAGCCACGGTGCCGCTGCTAAACAGCCTCGGGAAGGAAATTGTTTTGGTGGAACATGTGTGCATTCAAAAGTAGTTTTAGTCATGCAACAAAAACTCTGATTGGACAGATAGTCTAGCTAGCTGTCTGGATTTACCCTGCAGAGACCTGAGGACCAGGTAACCATAGTCCTCAGATTGGACAGATAGTCTAGCTAGCTGTCTGGATTTACCCTGCAGAGATCTGAGGACCAGGTAACCATAGTCCTCAGATTGGACAGATAGTCTAGCTAGCTGTCTGGATTTACCCTGCAGAGATCTGAGGACCAGGTAACCATAGTCCTCAGATTGGACAGATAGTCTAGCTAGCTGTCTGGATTTACCCTGCAGAGATCTGAGGACCAGGTAACCAAATTTCCTGTTCTCTGTGGAGTATGACTTTAAGATTTAATCCATTTCCATTGGCCAAGAAAATTACCCATCACGGTCTCCACATGTCACCTCTTAATTCACTAATGGAGGACAAATTTCTGACGTCTCCATTGGTTGGAACGGGATGCTTTGCATACACCAACTGGTAATTCAGGACAATCAAACCTGTGTTTAAAGAGTGTGTTGAGAGTAGTTTATAAGTGCTCTTGGCTGAAGCCGTGCACATGAATTTGCATGGCAGCAGGACTGTTTCAAAGCCACATCAAATATCAATCAGTTAGCATTCAAGCAGCCAGCCTCACATATTCACCAGATTGCTCTGCAGTTATTCAAACTGACACAGTCCATATGAGTGACTGATTGAGGGTGTCCTTCGTATTTTTTACCTTGTCGCTTTGTGATGAGAAAACCTCTAAATCCTGCTGTCTCATTACTGGAGAGTGTAATCAATCTGAGAAAAGAGAAAACAGTATGAGCCGTCTGAGAAGGAAAAAAAAATCAAAGAATCAATGGGATGGAAACAAACTTTGAAACCTTTTTTTGTATGTTTTTAAAGTACTTTTTCATCCAGGGAAAGTTAACTAAATACAGTTGTGTTGCAAAGTTTTGGGGCAAGGTGAAGAACACCATTAGCGGGAACTACAATAACTCATATGAAATTATAATTTATCATGATAATGTCTTGAAAGCCATACACTTCATTGATTCCCAAATGGCTCATTACAGCAAATGGACGACACAGATCACACATGTTAGGAATTAAAAGTGAAAACAAATGTATGCAGCCAATAGTTCCAACACATGGTTACAAGCCTGTATCATTTGTATCTAATGTACCCAGAGAGGAACAGTCGGAAAAGGCCTAATATATTCCAAAACATATTTAAAGGTCCAATAGGTGATGTATACATTAAAAGCAGAGTATGAGGGCGTGTCCTGACAGTACCTAGGTAAGGACTACTAGCCAGTCAGAAGCAGAGTATGAGGGCCCTGACAGTACCTAGGTAAGGACTACTAGCCAGTCAGAAGCAGAGTATGAGGGCGTGTCCTGACAGTACCTAGGTAAGGACTACTAGCCAGTCAGAAGCAGAGTATGAGGGCGTGCCCTGACAGTATCTAGGTAAGGACTACTAGCCAGTCAGAAGCAGAGTATGAGGGCGTGCCCTGACAGTATCTAGGTAAGGACTACTAGCCAGTCAGAAGCAGAGTATGAGGGCCCTGACAGTACATAGGTAAGGACTACTAGCCAGTCAGAAGCAGAGTATGAGGGCGTGCCCTGACAGTACCTAGGTAAGGACTACTAGCCAGTCAGAAGCAGAGTATGAGGGCGTGCCCTGACAGTATCTAGGTAAGGACTACTAGCCAGTCAGAAGCAGAGTATGAGGGCCCTGACAGTACCTAGGTAAGGACTACTAGCCAGTCAGAAGCAGAGTATCAGGGTCCTGACAGTATCTAGGTAAGGACTACTAGCCAGTCAGAAGCAGAGTATGAGGGCCCTGACAGTACATAGGTAAGGACTACTAGCCAGTCAGAAGCAGAGTATGAGGGCGTGTCCTGACAGTACCTAGGTAAGGACTACTAGCCAGTCAGAAGCAGAGTATGAGGGCGTGCCCTGACAGTATCTAGGTAAGGACTACTAGCCAGTCAGAAGCAGAGTATGAGGGCCCTGACAGTACCTAGGTAAGGACTACTAGCCAGTCAGAAGCAGAGTATCAGGGTCCTGACAGTACCTAGGTAAGGACTACTAGCCAGTCAGAAGCAGAGTATGAGGTCCTGACAGTACCTAGGTAAGGACTACTAGCCAGTCAGAAGCAGAGTATGAGGGCCCTGACAGTACCTAGGTAAGGACTACTAGCCAGTCAGAAGCAGAGTATGAGGGCCCTGACAGTACCTAGGTAAGGACTACTAGCCAGTCAGAAGCAGAGTATGAGGGCCCTGACAGTACCTATGTAAGGACTACTAGCCAGTCAGAAGCAGAGTATGAGGGTGTGTCCTGACGGTACCTAGGTAAGGACTACTAGCCAGTCAGAAGCAGAGTATGAGGCGTGCTATGCTAGCAGCTAGGCGAGCATTATAACGTTTGTCTCTGAAGTAAAGGCTGGACTGCAACTACTGTTTGGAGCAGTTTGTAGACAGTGTTTTCTGTTGGAGATGGTAAGTCCTTTTGGGGGGGGGGGGACTTTGGGCTTTTTCACTTTGTAAACCTATAACGTGCACAAAAAATATATATAACACAATAAAAGAAAGGGAAAACGCAACAAAGCACAATGTGAGCACTTTAAGAAACCAGTTTTCTGGTTTCCGTGGTAACGCTCACTCTCTCCGTGCTTTTTGCTCTTTATATTGCTGGTGCTAAAGTAAGATCTTAATTATATGTAGCAGAGCTGGAATTGTCATAACTAAACTTTTGCAGTACGATAGAGAGGACACAATGGTAGTTTGCTTTTTGTACCTGAGGAGGGAAAGGGGGGAGGGGGTCAGAGGGCCAAGGGTTAAGGGTCACGGCTCACCACTGAATGGGCCTCCAGCAAGAATATGACTTATCTTACTTTTTCCTTTAGGTTTGTACTCGCTTGTATGAATGTTCCAAGTCAGATTCAGAAAACCCTCCTATAACTGCAGAAACAGTTATTATTAATATTAATGGCCACTGCATAACAGTAGGTGCATGTTTATGTAAAAATAAAATAAAATTTTTTAGACTTTTTATTCTCTGCAGTGGTGGGCAGGTTTAATTCTCAAAAATGTCAAAAAAAAATAAAATTCATAAAAAACTGAGTGAAAAGAATGTAACACTGTAAAGCTGTTACCTTTTTGGGCCTGGTTGTCCCTGATTTTACCTCTATAGTTCTGGTAAATGGCTTAATCTGAAGAAGACCACCATTAAATATATCAACATGCATTATTTAATAAATTTTTTCCCCATGAATTGGAATATTGCAACTAAATGGTATTGTTTTACAGTCTACAGACTCAAATATGAGTTTTAAAACTCTTTAAGTGCAACAGTTTTATAGGGAAAATCCCAAATGGCTCATTTTGATTCAACGTTTCTAATCAACATACAGATGGAACGTTAAGCAGTGGATTATGTACCTGATGTGGTTTCTGTGGATATTTTGATACTGCTTTTCCACTAGAAACACATATTTTGATTTTGACTAGACTATCACTTATGAAAAATGAAATCGAGATGAGGAATGGAGTGGTGAAACATAACCCCCATGACAGATACTGTACCATGCACCACCAGTCTGTGGATGGCTATCCAGTTATACATTAAAAAATTATATACTTATATATTATATTTACAGTGAAAAAAACAGAGATCATGTTCCCATTGTGCGTTATTCTTTTCTTTGTGGGGAGTGTCGACTGAGACACTGCATTAAGTTTTCTGACTGAGTCTCCTTGGAGCAAAGCTTTTCTGGGTTAGAGAGACAGTGAGGGATTACGTTTCCCTGGTGCCAAGACATTCAAATCCCCGTTGTTATTAATAAACCCCTGAAACCCATGGGACACCCCCCCCACACACACACACCATCCGCCTGTTCTTCTATAATTGACTCATTAATTGACTCATTTAAATCTGTCTAATTATTTAATCAATTCAATTCAATTTAGCTGATTGCACACTTCCCATTTAGAATCAAGTGCATGGTCTTGAGAGGGAGTAGAGGTGAAGAAAGAGAGCAAGAGAACTGACGAATAAATGTGTTTTGTGGTAATAACCGCTAATATGCGGGCTAATTACTGGAGTAAATTGATCATTTTGTCTTAATTGATTTAAGCTTGTTAAAAGGGCACGGAGCCAGCATGGTTAGTGTGCCGTGAGCACTTCATCTGGATGACAGTAATTGAAGGTGAATGCTCTCGTTTCTTGTCTTTGTCTGCCCTAAGTAGGCCTGCGAGGCATCAATCATAACTTATGGACGAGTACTGTAAACCTGGAATGGAAGGAAACCGAGAAAGAAATTTGGCTAAAATGTGTTACCACTGCATGGCCAGCTAACAGCTAACAATTTAAACCCTCACAAAACATTTCCACAAATACACAATGGTTACACAATGCTTAATACAATGGTTTCTGACATTGGAGCAAACTTGAATGCAATCCAATCACTTCATATTTTTCTCCCCTTATGAAATATATCAAAATTGCTATGTAGCATTTGATACGTGATGCTCTATGTAACATTTGGGGGCAAAGCAGAGAAAGGAGGTAACTTTTCCCTTATGACCTCATAAGGAGCAAGATTCCAGATCAGCCCATCTGAGCTTTCATTTTCTCAAAGGCAGAGCAGGATACCCAGGGCTCAGTCTACACCTATCACCATTTCTAGCCACTGGGGGGCCGTAGGCAGGCTGGGGGAACTCATATTGATGTTAAAAAACTTCATAAAGTGAAGTTTTCATGCCATGGGACCTTTAACGGTGCCTTCCACATAAGTTTAGCATTAAAACATGATGTATAAATATTATATTAGTATCTGTTTTTTTCATTCATCTGGCCCAGTTTGACATGCAACTTAATTTTAAACAATAAATATACAGCGGTAGGGGGTCCCTACTCTGTCTCTCCTTCAGCTACGGGGTCCTTGGCCTAAAACACGTTAAACAGGAAACACCGCTGCCTCTATCGCTGCCACAAGAAAGTTTTAAATCACCAAAGACGGGCACTAAACTGCCCAGGAGTTTGTCTAAAAGCTGAAACAAAGCACTCGCTATGTCTCACTCCATTTTATTGTTTTCTTTCACCGTGAAATGAAGCCTTCAAGTGCGCTTGGAAACATTATTTGCGAAATACAGAGTCTCATACACAGGAGCACGTTCAGTACAAGACTTATTCCCCCAAAATGCACCACAGAGTGCCACAGGAAGTCATTCCTGCCTGTGGCCATCAAACTTTATAACTCCTCCCTCTGTCCAACACACAGACACTTAGTGAGGTTGATAATGGACAATATTATCTGTTTTGTGCAATAACACTGGCTTAAAATTTGTGTATTACTCTGCTGCTACTACTACATTATTACTGTTCACTATTACAACTCCTTAATTATGTAAATACTGTATCATGAAAAAATTACTATGTAAATACCGTGCATTTCCACACTTATATTTCTACTTTGATGTATATACTTCGTGCAACTGTAACACAGAATTTCCCTTCGGGATTAGTGAAGTATTTCTGATTCTGATACTTGCTCTGATACGTGTTTTGTGGGGGGGGTTTAAGAACAACAGGACGTCACATAAATGGGCCGTTTCATTGACACTCCACATTAACTTCCCTTGTTAAAACAGAAGTCTGTTGCTATGAAACAGTTTTAAGTGACAAAAGTTCGGAAACTATTTTTTTTCTCAAAACTTAAACTCAGAATTTGGCATTAAAACACTATAACTTCAGTTTTTCCTTATAGATTGCATAGTATGATTTAGCTGAGTGAAGTACAGTTTTTGCTACATGTGATCCCAGTATCTCAAGATGGTCCTCAAACATCATTGTCAGCAAATTTCACGACTTGTTTCTCTGGAAGAAAGTCTGCCGAGTGATCTCAGTGAGGTCAGTGAGTCATTCAGAGAAGCAGGACATTACTCTGCAAAGACATGTTGCTGTTGAGCTTTTCAAATAGAATTGTTCAATGCTTTGAGCAACAGAGATCTATCCAACCCGAGCAGCTGAAAACTCTTAGAAACAGGGGTTACAAACAAGCTGTATCTAGCTGCACGGCTAGATACTGTGTATATGGAAAAATGTATCTTTTTGGTTAATTGAACTTGTAATATGAAAGTGGTATTTTACTAAATTGGACCCACATTAGAAACACATCCAGTTATCAGAAGCAGTTCACAATAGTGAAGACATCAACCAGATTGCTTGCAGCTCAAATGTTTGCAAATTCCGAAAAAAAAATTGAATTTGCATATATATAAAAAATATGCATAAATTTTTTTATTTTCAGAAAACATAACATTCACAAACAGTTACAAACAACACACTGGGACATAGGAACGCTTCCCAGGACCGCAAAAGCACAGAGAGGAAAAACGGGAGGGAGGGAGACAAAACCACATATGCAGAAACAGACACACACACACACACACACACACACACACACACATGCACACACACACACACAGACACAAGACAAGGCACCAATCACATACGCAAACAAAAGAAAAGAAAAGGCCGCTGCACAAATTCACAGCATGGACTTCAACGAGTCACCAATGCACGTGTCCTGCTCTCCACCTATGCGAGCTGTTGACAGTTCCATATATGTTATGTTCCAAAAAGAAAAGATCCAAGTCAAGAGGTGACTTCCAACATCCAGCAATCCTTCTCTTAGCAGCTGTAAGTCCGGCATGTTTTTGAGCTTTAGAGTTCTGGAAGGCTGACAGGTCATTCACGATAACAGCACAGTTCATAACAGTCATTCCAAAGAGAAACCCGATTAAGTATCAACTTATCCTCCAGTGAAAATCCCTGCCTGGGACCTGTAAGGGAAGCCGGAGGTTTTGTTCCACATCTACTTCGAAATTCTAGGCAGCAGGTATGGTAGAAAGCTTTTTTACAGAGCGCTTAGGATTTGATTGCCCCTATGGTGGCAGTCAACCTATTTCCTCACAAAGGGGATGAGGGAGGAAAGTACTGTTTTCAAAAAGTTTCAGGGAACCTTTTTCTGTGAACACTGTACAGCATCTGGTCCAGATTCTCTGTCAGATTGCCATCCTTCCATTTAGCTTTACCATTTATTTCCAGAAATGGATCTTTTGGGGGGGGAAAGAATGGTGGAAGTAGAGAAAGAGAGGAGAGAATTGCAGGTTTTCAGACTTAAGATGATGACACTGCAAAAGACCTGAGACCTCAACTGTGTGTGTGTGTGTGTGTGTGTGTGTGTGTGTGTGTGTGTGTGTGTGTGTGTGTGTGTGTGTGTGTGTGTGTGTGTGTGTGTGTGTGTATGTGTATATCTTCTTGCCCATCCAGCCATGGATTGTCTGATACAGAAGAAGATATGGCTCTACACGGAATGGCTGCTAGTGTGTGTGTGTGTGTGTGCGTGCATGCGCATGGTGTAGGATATTGCACTGCAGGGGACAATCCTAAACTTCAGAATCTATCATTAAATCCCCCTTGATGCTCCACACACACACACACACTTTTAAACTTTCATAGTCTATACTGAAGGGTGCGAACTTTTGCCCTGAATTCAAAAAACTTTGCAGAGGAAAGTTCTTTGAATGCACATCATCTTGCTTGGAGTTTTTTTTATTCATTGCAGAACTCAACCATTACTCCAGTTTTCAATCATTTGTAAGGTGAAGACGCTAATGACAATAAGACAATAGTTAAAGAAAATCTTCCTCATCCAAAGGTCACAGGGATGAAGACATGAGTTGGGATCCAGTTCCTCTTTCTCTAAGCAGGTTTTTAGAAAGTAGTGCATTCACATTGCATGAAAGTACAACACTAAAGGGTCATTTTGGTACTTTTCAACCTGTATCCAATGCAGTCTTGTCTAATTGACTGAAGTGAACACAATCTTGGATTTCTCCCAGTATTGTGCGGGAACGCTGTAACTGGCCGCCGCGAACCAGACTAAAATGTAACGTGATTGGGCAAATGTACACCTTTCATTGACGTCTACTGAAACTGCTGTTTTTGCTGCTAACAGGAACAGATTGTCCGACAACATCATGGAAGGAATCCTATATTACCTGAGTGACCCATTGGATATGTGTTGTCTCACCCAGAGGTGGAAGGAACCTGGCAACCTACAGAGATAGACCTTTTTGTTAAAAGGTATGAATCATTTTTATAACATGAAAATGTGAAAAATCGCTTTCACCAAATCACCAGGACTCCATTCAAAAGCCGTCTTTGGTTTATATTTCTAAACTCTGGGTTGGTCAAAAGGAAGCCTGTATTCACCATGTGGAAATATGCTGACTCTATACTCCCTAAAAGTGAGTTTGGCGATAGAGATTTTGGAGGATTTTACTCTTTAACAAACGGGTCTGTACCTGTAGGGATCCTTTCCATAATCTAAGCCAATCAGAGGCAAAAACAGCACTTTTAGTAGACGGAAATTGAGGCATTTGCCCAGTAGGATTGCCCAGTTCATGGCTAAATGATGTACTGATGTCAATTACTAGTGTTCCCATCAGTCACTTAGACACAAAAATAACATGTTAAAATAGGGTCCAGGGTGAAAACTATCAAAGTTAGCCTTTAACCCTCATGTCGTCCTCATGTCGTCCTCATGTCGTCCTCATGTCGTCCTCATGTTATCCTATGTCAATGTTATTTTTAATTCCCCAAAATAACATGATTGATTCCACAAACGCTCTTTGCCAAGTACAAATCTCTACTTTCATTAATTTTGGGGCGTCTTATTCAATTTTATAGCATTTGAAAAAAAATTTAATCGTTTTGAAATAGTATTGAGTAAAAGTTGACATATTCCAGCCTGTGATTATCCATCAATAATAATAATAAATAATTCTTCATTTCTGCTTTTCTAACTCAAACATTAGGTATAATTTCCTATAAATGAGGTTTATTGACCATAAATTCCAAAAATAACTGTAAAACTTAAGTTAATAAGTTAGTGTTATGTGTTGAAAACGTCAAAAAAAGTGACAAAAGTGTCTAAAAAAGGGACTAAAATGTAAGAAAAAGTGTTGATTTTCAATTTTGACGGGAAGACAACACAAGGGTTAAATTTGCTCAGAAATATCAATGTGCATGTTTCTATAGCTTCTTGATATTCTGTTGAGTGTGTTGCTGATTGTCTCCACACTATCCAATGAACATTAGGAAATAGAGGCGCTAGTCACTGCTGCTGCAAAAAAAACATAATAATACTAGAAATAATAATTTTTAATGATAATATAATAGACAGTAAAATCTACTTAACATTATTTACTGTTTGGTGGTTTCTGAACTCAAAGGATTGCTTCAGTATCTTTTTTATCACGATGATCTTCATATTAGGAACTACAATATTAATAAAATAAAAGCTAAATACATCCTGACTAACTGGACCAGGGTTATTACAAACCATTAAATCATTAGACATGAATCTTTCTATCTGCCTGATGTTGTTCACTTTCAAGATTTTCAAGATACCAGCTCTATTTATGCTTAAAGTATGAAATGCAGCTAGTCACAGGTCGTTGTTATTTATATATTTATATAGTCAGACTCACTCAATATGCACACACTCAACCAATTGTTTCCTCCATATTCCTTTGCAGGTCCCATAGGGTTTGCTCGTTGATTAAATATTAATAGAGCTAAGGAATATTGACTGGATGTTTATCATTTACCGTGTGCGGAGGAAAAACAATAATCCTGTTAAATCAACATCAGAGTTGGGGTTTTTTATTAGAAAATGTAATTTCCTTTGCCAAATATTTTTTTCTCTCTCTCTCTCTCTCTCTCTCTCTCTCTCTCTCTCTCTCAACTCAGCACAGGTATACAACTTCAATCATGCAACGTGACGGGTTCCACAAGGAAACACACACTCCCTGCAGGACTGAGCCTGCGGCTGTACAACCCAGAGGCTGCAGCTGATTCTGATTCAACTTCTCCTCATTTAAGTCCTCAGAGACTCTCACCAGCATCTCTGCTTGCTGGTAACAGAAAGGCTTTGTCTACACTACAAAAGATTTCACTCGGGGAACAACCGGGATGAATAAACCAATACACAGTATGCCGCGAATGTTTTCTTTATTAATCTGCAGGGCGCTGTGAAGCCTCGCGTCATTCAACATGCACACACCAGCCGAGCAGCTCACAGTCTGGAAGACGGATGACAAAGTAAACTTTGGAAACCTCTTGAGAGATTTTGGTTGCAGTCAAAACTGATATCACGGATGCTTCCTTCCAGCATGATCATTTTTATATAATTTATTGATCCCCAGTAGGGAAATTACAATCTACACTCTGTTTGTTACTACACACAGGCCTGTAATACACACACATGCTCAGGACCTATTAATGCACAAATGGAGAGATGTCAGAGCCCTGAGCGGTTGGGGGGGAGGGGGGGGGGTACGGTGCCTTGCTCAGGAGCACCTTGCAGTACCCAGGAGAAGTGGCATCTCTCCAGCTACCAATCCACACTCTGTACTTTGGTCCAAATGGGGACTTGAACCAGCAACCCTCCGGTTCCCAAACCAACTCCCTACAGAAAAAAAACTCCCTTTTTTTTTATTATGTACATGTTTGTCCTCTACTTCTGTGGCCCTTGCTTGATTCCATTCCATCCATTCCATTTACTTGGGGTATCAACATGCACATGTGGCCAAACTGTACTGATATTATTTTCTGATGTGAATATGTAACATTTCATTCTGTAAAAACTCTGAAAAAAGCCTCTCTCATTTGCCTAGGTCCTGTTATGACTGCAATTTTGCTGACGAAAGGTGGTTGTCACATGGCAACAACAGTTAAGTTTAGGCACCAAACGACTAGTTAAGATTACAAAAAAGATTGGGGTTTGGTTTAAAACTTAACCCCCTTAAGTAGTACTCCTGGGACATAAACACCCGTTTCCTAGGTAATAAGTAAAAGCTCTCCTGGGACACAAACTCCGCTCCCCCGCTTGAAAGCCCTGTGATTTAGGACCTACCCATCCAACCTGACCTCCTCACTATGTTGCTGTGCATTACTTTGTAGCTATATGAACAAATGGTTCACGAGAACAGCCTGAGCATTGCTACTCCCTACTGGTTTCTTGTCTGTTGTTTAAGCTTGTCCTACTTATTATTCCTCTGTCGAGGAAGAGGTCACCTTTGCCAGGCTTGCCTGAAATAGCAAGAAGAGGCACATATGTGTCTTTCAACTGTTGGGTGGATCTTTTCCAAAAAATGTGGCCAAACTGTACAGATGCTATTTTGGCTGATCCCTGACATTGTGAGTATAATACATTCCATTATCTAAAATACTCTGAACAAAGCCTCTCTCGTCTGTTATATTTGCTATCATAACTTGTTACACTTTTTTTCTGCACTGAAGATTTATCTGTGAAAACCTACCTTGAACCAATCCTTCTCTGGTGACCCTTTATTATCCGTCTACTCTTACATCACTGAAGGGAATGGAGCGATTGTTAGAAAATGTACAGAATATATATACTTGTGTGGACCAATAAAACTCGTAACTGCTTTCAAAATCAAGGCCAAGCCAGCAGATGACAGAATAGTGGGGGGTCTAGGTGTCCTCCCCCAAGGAAGCTGAGCAATAGCAATTGGATACGCTTTAATGCACAAATTTACGGTGGAAATACCTTTATTTAGCCTATGTGAAGAAAAAGAACACAGATTACAATTCAGAATATATCAAACATATAATTGAAAGTATGTTGTTGCATGTCACTGGGCGTTTTTAAGTGGCTATAGGAAAATCCTGGAGCTTTCTTAATGGGTATACTGCATATACCTGCGTATCCCGTTGACTACACCACTGGCTACAAGTATTCCGTCAAATTAATGCAAAATATAGGGAAACCAATAATATAACAGATACGTCTCCCTTTTTGGTTTCAAATGTTATCTTAACTGAGAACATAGGACAAGTAATGTACTGGGCAGATATTATATATATATATGCTATTATGGTTGTGCATAATAATCTACCCACGCTGTGGATAATATTTGGTTTAATCTGTTTATTTGGACTATAGTTGCATTTTTTTCTTTAGACAGGGTTTAAACAAATGACAATTATATAAAGACGCCAGCATTTTCCTTTAAGATATATGAAATTCTAAGTGTTTGGAATGCAGCTGCAGCCTCTGTGCGCTGCTCAGAGTTCTACCTGTCGGTCACTCTCAACCCACACTGATCAAAGAACAAAACATACATTCAATATTTATTACAAAAACAAGGCTCAGAGAGAGAAAAAACTGGGAATATCGAAGCAAAGGTGGATCTGAAAATGCATGTTTTACCCCGTTGTGTCCTTCTATCTAAAGTAAGCCGTTGGTTTTCAACTGAAAACAAACCTTTTCCAAAAAGACGGACACAGAGCGATTAGACATGTCTTGTCCACTGTGTCAATAAAGGTATGAGCAATTGATTTTAACAACGTTGCGTCTCTTCTAACCCACTCTGGTAACACTTGTCATTAACTTATATTTATTCTTATTATGTCAAACATCTTCATCACAAACAAGTCATTTAAACTACGTCGTCCAAGCGGAAAATTACAGCGTGAAAAGTGAAGCCAACACCTTAAAACTGCCTTAAACTACATTCTATCTAATTTTTCAGGAGGTTGTGACTCCACTAGCTGCAAAAATAAGTCCTTTTCTATAAAAGTCTATGAGAAAATGAGCCTTCTTCTGCCATGATTTATTACCTCAGTAATCATTTTCACAACGAGTTATTGTCGCAATTGCTACTTTCACGTCTTCAATACAGCATGATGTTCATTTAGTATATCCCTAACTATGTTTCCATCCACTTGTCAATCAAATTAACTGAAGTTCGGTTAAAAAAAAACTCATGTGAATAAAGCTTTCAGCAAAGAAGCGCTCAACATGTTACCGTGCCAACGGCGGACCAGTGAGAATGGGTTTTAATACTCCAGGTGAAAAGGAACGGCCCCCAGGTGCAGGGGATAAATCTGTGTGATTTAGAAATATTCAGGACTGGTGTCATGTGACTTCATCACCTGACAGCTGCAGTGTTGCTATGTTTTGTGTCTTTTTGTCTTTGTCTTATCATCTTCATCATGATGTTTTCATTAAACCTTTTCTTGATTCTCAATTGGAGCCCCAGCCTCTCTTCGTCCTCAAATCAAAGAACATGTGATAGTTAGATTTTTCTAACAATGACTCGTTTCAGAATGGTTGAAA
>JABXJD010000074.1:2455000-2608497 GCA_013375575.1 Percina caprodes
TGTAATAGTTTTAGACAGCTGGGGGACTTCCTTTGACACACTGGGCTCCTCTCTCCTCTATCTTTCTATCTTTCCATTTGTGTGCATCCATGTCCCAGAAATGCTTGTTACTAACCTAGCTCTGGGAGTCATTCCCCAGAGTCCTTATGTTCTTTTTCCCCCAGCATGTTTCCTTGGATCAGGGAGGCTCCAAAATCAAGGTAGCAGCTGTCGCCATGGTCCCGCTACACGTCCTGCGATGCCGTGTTCATCCTGCTACGCTCTGCCGTGCAGGGCCCTGCTATGCCATGAACTACTACTTTTAGTCACTGTTCCATTATCTTTTACTGTGACTGTTATTGCCACTCTTCATTCTAACCCCAACCGGTCCTCAGACACCGCCTACCAAGGTCTGGGTCTGGGTCTGGGTCTGGGTCTGTCCCAGGTTTCTGCCTAAAAGAATTTTTTCCTCGCCACTGTTGCTTGCTCTGGAGGGAACTACTAGAACTGTTGGATCCTTGTAAATTATGGAGTGTGGTCTAGACCTGCTCTATCTGGAAAGTGTCTCGAGATAACTCTTGTTATGAATTGATACTATAAATAAAGTTGAATTGAACACTCTGCTATGACTTTTTAATCACTTTTTTCGACATACTATACAATCACTTTTTATCTCTTTTCTTTGGATAAAAAGTGTCACCTAAATGACATGCAATGTAATATACGAAGGCATTTTTGTAACTGTTTTCAATATATACTATTACATTTTATGACTATAATATATTATACTATATATATAGTAGTATATGCTATATACTATTATATACTATTACATTTTCTACTTATAAACATATATATGTATATATATACTGTATATATATTTACTTATATTATAAACGCTATGAAGTTTTTTTGTAGATATACTATTTTTTAATGTTTTTATGATTTCTTTTTTGACATGCTATACTTGACATAATACTTTATCCACATGCTATACTATAACTTTTCCCGACATGCTATACTATGACTTCTTTATCAAACATTTCGACAAACTATTCTATGACTTTTTTTGACATGCTATACAATGACTTTTTATCACTTTTTTTGATATACTATACTATGACTTTTTCGACATAATATACTATGACTTTTAAATCATTTTTTCAACATACTATGACTTTATCACTTGTTCCATACTATAGAATGCCTTTTTTGTTTTTTTGGACATACTATACTATAATTTTTTGGACATACTATACTATATTTTATTTTGGACATACTATGCTATGATTTGTTTGGACATACTATGCTATGACTTTTTGGACATACTATACTATGATTTTTTTGGACATACTATGCTATGATTTTTTGGACATACAATGCTATGATTTTTATGATTTTTTCAAATGCCTTGGCATTTGTTGTTTTGTTGATTTGAGGATTTGCATCATTTAATTTACAGAACATGCCCACAACTTTGAAGATTTTATTTATTTAACAAATAGGACAAAATAACAGAAAAAGTAAATGTGCATAACCATACCCCCACTAAAGTCAATACTTTGTAGAGCCACCTTTTGTGGCAATCACAGCTCCAAGTTGCTTTGGATAAGCCCCTGTGAGCTTGTCACATCTTACCACTGGGATTTTTGCCCATTCCTCCTTGTGAAACTGCTCCAGCTCCTTCAAGTTGGATGGTTTGCGCTTGTGAACAGCAATCTTTAAGTCTGAAGTCATTTACACGTTTCCCCTTAAACCACTCAAGTGTTGCTTTAGCAGTGTGTTTGGGGTCCTTGCCCTGCTGGAAGGTGAACCTCCGTCCTAGCCTCAAATCACGCACAGAGTGGTACAGGTTTTGCTCAAGAATATCCCTGTATTTAGCACCATCCATCTTTCCCTCAACTCTGACCAGTTTCAGTCTCGGCTGCTGAAAAACATCTCCCACAGCATGATGTTCCACCACCATGTTTCACTGTGGGGATGGTGTCCAGCCATAGTGTTTTCATGATGGCCGAAAAGTTCAAGTTTAATCTCCCACACGCCTTTTCGCAAACTCAAAACAAGCCATTTTGTTTTTTTGCTGAAAGTAATGGCTTCCTTCTGGTCACTCTACCATAAAGCCCAACTCTATGGAGCGTAAAGGTTGTCGTCGTCCTATGTACAGCTCCTCGAGTCTCTGCTGTGGAACCCTGCAGCTCCTCTCTGATTAATGCCCTCCATGCCCGGTCCATGAGGTTTGGTGGGTGTCCGTCTCTTGGCAGGTTTGCTGTTGTGCCATGTTCTTTCCATTTGGTTATGATAGATTTGATGGTGCTCCTGGGGATCATCAAATATTTGGATATTTATTATAACCTAACCCTGACTTGTACTTCTCAACATCGTCCCTTACTTGTTTGGAGAGTTCCCTGGTCTTCATGGCAGTGTTAGTGGGGCCTCTTGCTTAGGTGTTGCAGCCTCTGGGGCCTTTCAAAAAAGGTGTGTATATGTAATGACAGGTCATGTGACACTTAGATTGCACACAGGTCACTAATTATGTGACTTCTGAAGGTAATTGGTTGTACCAGAGCTTTTTATGGGCCTCATAACAAAGGGGGTGAATACATATGCACATGCCACATTTCAGTTTTTTATTTCTAAAAAAAACGTTTTATGTATACTGTATATTTTTCTCATTTCAATTCACCAACTTAGACTATTGTGTTCTGATCCATCACATACAATTCAGATTAAAAAAACATTGAACTAAAGGCTATAATGTAACCAAATAGGTAAAAAGCCAAGGGGGGAGAATACTTTTGCAAAGCACTGTAAAATGTGTAATATGACGTTTTCCGACACAATACACAATTTCTTTCAACATGCTATACTATGACACACTTTATGACTTCACTTTTTCGACATACTATGCTTTGACTCTTTCATGATTCTGCCAAATATTATACCATGACTTTTTGACTTTTCCAGACATATTATGACGATTTAGTCATATTACTATGATGTTTTTGTGTTCTTTTTTTGACATACTATACTATCCTTTTCATAACTTTTTGACTTACTACACTATACTATGACTTTTTTCAACATAATGTGCATCATACATCATCATTATCTTTATTGTACATCATTTTTTCAAATTCGTCTTACTATACTATGATTTATTTTCTTGAAAGAACAACAAATCTATGTCTTTGGCACAGAGAAGATGATATATTAGGCTTGGACTTTGAATTAAGAACACACTCTGCCCCTCTGGTTGCTGCTATCCGCTCACGAGCTAACATAAGCTAACTGTAGTCTACCTGCCCAGCATCAAACAGCAGACAGACATTTAGAGACATGTATTAGCTAGATATCAGTTCACCACTGAGCTGAACCACCAGAAACACATTCACATTACACAGAATCATTTGATCCATTGCTGATTTTAAAAAAAAGAAAGAAAATCTGGGTTAAGTAAACAGATATATTTTATTTCTTATGTGGATACAGATGAACTGAGAAAAAGCTGAACCACTTTAAAACAGCTCCAGTTTTACTGGTTCTACTGGTCCAATTCCAGAATCTTTGGAGGTTCTTCAGGTTCTGCTGGCTCAAACCCCTGATTGGCATCCTGTAGGAAAGAGAGAAAATGGTCAAACCAGAAATCAACCGCACCAAGATGTGATGGGAAACTTTTGGTCGTAAAGTGAACATTAATGGCCGTTCCCAGATTCATCCCCTCAGAGTGTTAAAGGATCGTAAACTAAAGAAGAATTCAGTAGAACAGAAAGTCGTCTGTTCGTTGTGATTCTCTTTCCCTTTGGCGTTTATAAGTTCATGGAGAGGTTATGGCCTTTACCTCCCAATCATTGTGACAAAAGATAAAATATTTTCCGCAGTAATAACTTCCCAGAGTTGTAAAATCCTGTCTCACAGTATCAACCGTGAAGAATCATTATGACACATTATTATTGCTAGCCCTATGGAAGTCACACTAAAAGATTATCAGGATTGATTTTTGTATTTTTTTGGGGGCAAAGGGCTGCAGGTCGGATTCAAACCCGGGCCGCTGCAGGACCAGGCCAACATGGGGCGCACGCTCTTACTGGGTGAGCTAGAGGTCACCCCAACAGGATTGATTTTAAAATAATCCATATTATATTAGAGTTAACATAGTGTATATTTAGTTTATGTAAATAACTTTGTAATAATGAGCAGCGTACAATAAATAGCAGCGTACTTCAGTACCTACAGAACTGGAGTACATGTATTGGTTTAACTCTTGTCACATGAAACTGCAGTTCATTGATTAATGCGTCATGTTCCTCTGAACAGAAACTGTCAGTACTACAGTCACAGCAGGGCTGGGAGTTTAGCTCTGTTAGCGCTATTAGCACAATTATTAGTCATTCTGCTGATGCTGAAGTATGCCTCCAAAACGCAAATATTCTTCTGGTACTGCAAGAAGTAAAAGGAAGTAAAACGAAGCCAGGCAGCAGAAGTTTATCTATTTTCATTGCAAATGAAGAAATTGATTGGAATTTAGATACAATCTGTTTTGAAGCACTTAAAGGCATACGTAGACACATAACAGACTGGATTCTCAGTGGTTCAGTTCATGAAACAGGGAGCAGCTCAGACTCTCCTGCTGATGTATCTGCTGGTCAGTTTTTGATTGGTCGACTCACCCCAAACGGCTCGCTGAAGGCTCTGGAGCCGCTGTACAGAGGGTTGGGGATGGAGACCAGCGTGGGCTTCGTTCTGCCGCCCGCCGCACCGTCCTCATCCTCATTCTGTCATAAAGGAAACAAATAACTTAGCAGAATATATCTGATTGACATTTGTAATGTAGGATGACTGAATGATCATCATGCAGTGATTAGGGCTTTGATATGTGCAAGTAATCAGCATCCATTGACACGGCTTTGGTCGTGAATTGGTTTTGAGAGATTTGAATGTACAGGTTATAACTGGGCTACACTCGGTTTGAATGTTCGTTTTGAAACTATATTTCAGTATATATTTAGGACTTTCTTATTGTATTTATCATTTTACCTGTTTAGCTGAGTAAGCCCCTTTGATGTCAGATACATATACAGGGTTCAAAATGAACCTTTTTCAGCCAAATGGCTGGTAAATGATTGGAGTACCATAGTCTTCTGGCTGGTGAGTGAAGCAGAGATTAGAGAAACCTGATGTCCGCTACTGGTTTTCTGCTGGAGAACACCGATTTGTTTGGTCATGTACCGTACATGTAACCAGCTTCTTAGTCTGCCCTATACTAGAGCCCGTAATCTTCCTATAATACTATTTGAATTTCATTCGTTATTATGAATATTTAATTCTCAAATTAAGCCTATTATGAATATTTACTGCGCTAGGCGTATGCGCTGCCAATGTCACTATCAGCAGGTGGTTGTTGCCACACGTTCTGTCCATTGGAGGCATTTCTTACATTAACCTCGAGGGGCAACTACGTCATGGCACGTTGCATTTCTGGCATAATCATTTGTTTACATTCATTTTCAACGGTTAGCATTTGTATTAGTTTTTGAAATGTGTTTTATTGATTTTGAACAAGGTTAATACCAAATACCCACCCACCTTTTCACCCACAGGGTTACAAAAGGTACCTTTCCACACACAAAATCATTGTACCAAGTATTAAAAACAATCAATAAGTAAAATAAATTAACACAATATATACTGAACAAAATTATAAAAGCAACACTTTTGTTTTTGCCTCCATTTTGTCATGAGCTGAACTCAAAGATCTAAGACTTTTTCTACGTGCACAAAAGGCTTATTTCTGTGTTTAAATCTGTGTTAGTGAGCACTTCTCCTTTGCCGAGATAATCCATCCACCTCACAGGTGTGGAATATCAAGAGGCTGATTAGACAGCATGATTATTGCACAGGTGTGCCTTAGGCTGGCCACAATAAAAGGCCAGTCTAAAATGTGCAGTGTTATCACACAGCACAATGCCACATATGTTGCAGGTTTTGAGGTGTTGAACGGAGGTTCAGTTGAAAACCCAAAAAACACAAAGCTAAAAGCTACATATATATGTGTTTGTTTGAAATATAACTCACAGCTAAAATATATATATATACTGCTTAAAGTGTGCTATGTAACCCATGATATATATTGTCTTGATGAAAGTATGAACTAAATATTAGAAACAGTTGAAACTTTATAATATTCGTTGGGTGTGACCTTTGGCACACTTACTGTCCAGTGGAACTGGTCTGAACCTGTCCACTGCGGCGGCCACCTGCATGATTACGTAGTGGTGGAAATACCCTGTTGTCCAGAAGGGGGGGGGGGGTTTAGCCTTGACTTTGAGTATAAATATGAGTTGATGTGGCCTTTCTCTTCAGCGCAAGCATACCCACTTATCGGGTTTCTTCTAGTCTCTGGTTTTGATACTCTTTGCTTTTAGGGCAGAAAGGGAAGGGATTATTTCTGTATTTTGTACTTGTTTTTTGATTATTCACTAAAGAATAAAACCACCTGAGCTTGTTGTGAGCTAGGGGACCAAAAGACTTGTATTCTTTGATTTTAGTTATTTAATTTCTCTTTCACACCTCGGCGTTCCGAGGGCAGAAGTCTCCCTCCCGTGAGGGCAGTTAAGACTCCTCTTTAACCACCTGGGCGAGTTGCAGCCCGGCGGGGATCGACATTGACAGTCAGACCTCCAGTTATCTCCTAGTGGGGGGGCATTTCCCCATCCGCTCTGCCGGTCAGAGCCACCGAGCGCTTAGCCTCTCTCGGACCGGCGACCAACGAAGGCTAGCGGGCGTCCTTGAGAAGGAGGGGACCTCCGGTGACCCTGGGAGGACCGGTTCCTGACCGTGAGTACTAAAGAAAAATCAGTGGTTGTAAAGATCCCCTCGGGCAGTGCTTAAAATATACAGGGGGGGGACAACAGCCCGTTAGTGGGGGACGTCTGGGGTAAAAATCTGAAAAGGCCTCTTGCCTCGTCTCCGGTTTTCCTGATCCGGGCGGGGGCCCTTTAAATTTAGCAAGGGTGTGTGTGTCTCTAGTAAAAAGAAACAAAACTGATTATTACTAGAAATAATAATTACTAATTAATTTTAAAGTGTTAAATTAGCTAATCACTGTGTGTGGATTGAAAACCTAGCATTTATACAATCAGGGAAGTATCAAAGTAACTCCTTTTAATATAGGCCTAACCATCCGCCCCGCTGATAGTAACGGGTGTTATTATGCGGCAGAAGCGGGTATAGTAGGAGCGGGGTTACTGAGGGGAAGGTATAAAAGGAGTTAGCCCTCAACCAAACGAGAGCAATACGACGCCTCAGTAACTGTCACACCGTTCGACGGAGGGAGCGTGCAATCGTCATGCTGACTGCAGGAATGTCCACCAGAGCTGCTGCTCGTGAATTGAATGTTCATTTCTCTACCGTAAACCGTCTCCAAAGGTGTTTCAGAGAATTTAGCAGGACAGCCAACTGGCCTCACAACAGCAGACCACATGTAACCACACCAGTCCAGGACCTCCACATCCAGCATCTTCACCTCCAAGATCGTCTGAGAGCGGCCACCCGGGACAGCTGCTGCAACAATCGGTTTGCATGACCAAAGAATTTCATCTGCATGCTCGTCGTCCTCATCGGGGGTCTCGACCTGGCTGCAGTTTATGGCGTATGGCGTTGTGTGGGTGAGCGGTTTGCTGATGCCAACATTGTGGATCGAGGGGCCCATGGTGGCGGTGGGGTTATGGCATGGGCAGGCGTATGTTATGGACAGTGAAGTACATTTTATTGATGGCATTTGAATACACAGAGATACCGTGACGAGATCCCGAGGCCCATTGTTGTGCCATTCATCCACGACCATCAGCTCATGTTGCAGCATGATTTGTTGCTTCCACTTCAAACAGATTAACTGTCTAGCCAGAGTTTGGTGAATGCTATGACCACATCGGCCTTATCTGGTAGCTGAGCCTGAGTGGGCACAAACTGGGTTGTGGTCCACTTGGGTTTTAAACATTTCAGTGAAAGAATTAAAAATACTAAACCAGAATCAATTAAGACTTGAACAAGAGCATATGTATTAGGTCTGCCAGCTGGCCTCTGGCTGGCAATGTGGAGCATGGGTTGGGTAGATCCTTGCCAGCCTGGCATTAGTGAAGTGGGCCCTATGCACTTCAAGGTTCAATGGATGTGGAAGAAGTATGTATCAGGTCCAAAATGGAGTCCCATTGGCTATCTGTTATAACTACTCCAAGATCAGAGTTCCAGGCTTCTTTCCAAAGCTCCTGACTTGCAAATAATGGAAAAATGGTTCTTAGGCAAGTCATAAAGTTCAGATAACTGAGAAAACGTGTACCTTCTATGTAAAAATTTACTTTCTATGTATGTATGTTTCTGAGAATTTAGGGTCCATGCAGGAGGGGGGAAATGTGATTTGACTTCATAGGGGATAGGATGGAGGTTCCTTGCACCCAAAGTGTTTCCTAAATTGAGCCCATATGCGTATCAAGTGGTTGGTTATGATGTTTGAACTCAAGTTTTTTGCTAAAAAAGGGGCAGAGTTGCACAGACCACTGAACCCAGATTGTGTCGGCATGCACCCAGTCAGCCAGTTTTGACCTTTGAAGCTGAGTTTTGCAAATTCGATTAGGTTTGTTCCCCCATATAAAAGGTATGGTTATTCCATCATGTGTTTAAAAAAAAGATGTTTTAATGAGGATTGGGATGTTGTAAAAAAAAAAAAAAAAAAAAAAAAAAAGATATAGAAACATTGGCAATACAACCATTTTAATCAATCTGACACGCCCCACCAAGGACAATGGTAAAGAAGCCCAGCGATTCATATCCTGTTTACACAGATGCTGGAGCGCAGTGAATTCTTTTGAGAAGGTCGACTGGAAAATGCTGGAGGGAAGGGCTATTGCTTCATGGTTCAGAGGAAAAAGCTTGCTCTTTTGCAAATTTTGCTTATATCCTGAAATGCTGCCAGATTGGCTTAAAATATTAAAAATGCAGGGGACCGATTGAGCTGGATCAAATCATCCGCATTGAGAGAGACCTTAAATTATTGCCAGTCCAGAATGACAAATGCCTCTACAATCCCCACAGAGGCGGGGTCCACGTAATGAACTCATCTTTAAAGCCAAATATTCGGAGGGTGCAAAATGAATACTTCCACTCAACTCGGTCGAAGGCCTTCTCCAGATCAAGTGTAACTACTACGCCAGGGTACTTCAACCGGGCCGAATGGACAACATTAATAATTATAATTACCTTAGATTTGAGTTAGAGTGTCGGCCCTGATAAAAGCCTGTTTGGTCAGGCAAGATACTATTTGGAATAACACTCTGCGGGCGTTTGGCTAGTACCTGGCTTAGACAACACTTTAAAGTCTAAATTTAGCAAAGACATGGGCTGGTATGATGTACATAGCAATGGGTCCTTATCTTTTTTTGCCAGCAAAGAGATTGCTGCCTGTCTTAGGATCACAGGGAGGATGCCTGTGGTGAGTGCTTCTTTAAACATTGCTTGAAGGGTGGGTGCCAGATGAGATTTCTACATTTTGAATGTAAAACCATCTGGGCTTGGTTATTTGTTATTCTGCATGGCTTTAATAGCTGCAACAATTTGAACTGTGATATCTGCGGCCAGCATAGAGTTTGGTTTCTTGGGGACAGTGGGCATTGTTAAACGTTAAAAAAAAAAATAAGCCTGATATATAAGCCTAATATTTCACCTGAGTGTGATTGAATCTTGATAATTCAGCAGTCGGCAGCAGCCAGTAGCTTTCCTGCTTTATCTCTGAACTCATAGACATTATGCTTGGATTTCAAGATAAGACAAGCTACATTGAATTTGGTTTGTAGCCTCAACCGCTCCTTGTAAAGATTTGGGGACGGTGATTGAGTGTGTTTCAAATCAATATATAAGATCTGTCTTTGTCTTATCCATCTTTTTAATAGAAGGAAGAGTAAGCTATTATGTGACCTTGAAGGTAAATGTCTTCCACAATGTAACATATGAAATCTCTGGGGCAGTATTTGTCTCTAAAAGAATGTATTTGGGCTGAAATGAACTCTATGAATTTATCATCTGACAGCAGATTAAGTCTCCATGTTCTAATAGGGGGCGATTTGGAAGGTCTACCTCAACTAGAAAAGCACTGTGGTCAGATATAACAATGCTGTCATAACAGCAGGATCTCACCTTAGGCAACAGTCTATTAGCCAGTAGGAAATAATCAATCCGGTTATAGGTATGGTGTCATGGGAGAAAAAGGAGTAAGCTCTAGTGTGAGGGAACTTAAACCTCCAAACATCTGAACGGCCACACTGAAGCAGGAAGTCATGCGCAGTCCCAGCCGCTCTAGTAAGATTCAGGGGGGTGTTTGAAGACCTATCCAAACTGACATCTAGTACTAGGTTGAAGTCACCTCCCATTATAACGGCGTATTTTTTAGTACAGTTTTAACCTGTGTGTGTGTGTGTGTGTGTGTGTGTGTGTGTCTCACCCTGAAGTAGTGGAAGCGGAAGGCGTCGTTCTTGTTTTTAAAGACATAGTAGCCGAGTGCAGCCAACACACACGCCAGCAACACCGACACCAAGATGGCCGACACTGTGCTGCTTGAGTGGGCGTGGCCTCGGGAAGCATGATGGGAGATCTGGGGATGACAGATTATGGCAAACACATACAATAATTACTACATATATGAGGACATCACATTAAACCTTTAATCCTCAACATTGGATGTCTGCTCACACTCACACACACACACACACACACACACACACACAGTGTCCAGCTTTAATTACAATGGCAAAAGTGACACACTTTGCTGTGCTGTCGCCATGGAGAGAGACATTACTGTTTCAGGTTTTTATGACCTTCTTAATGATGTTCTACACTATGACATTTTTATGGCATACTATACGACTTTTTTCTGTTGCCATGGATACATGACTCAGTTTTATTTCCCCAGCCAAGAGGAAGATGAAAAGTCAACCAATTAAAATGAATAATTAATGCCAAGGAGCCGATGAGAAGCCAAACAGGACTGAACCTGCTGATAATTGACTCTGTTTGTCAGCACAGGAAGAAGAACCTGTTAGCAGGATATGGAGGAAAAAAAGATGGCCACCAACACTTCACATGTCCACGTAAGTCAATGATGGTGGATGTAATTCCTAAGAAACTAGTTGCCATGGAACCAGTAGCATTCTAAAAGCTGAAGCGCTGCAAATAGCTGCAAAGCGGAGCTATTTTCATGTTGACACCCACCCCGGCGTGCTGCTATGATCTTTGCGATGTCGCCTCTATTTTTTGTGGGCCGCGAGCGAATGTGCCGAGCTCATGGTCAAGTCAGATGGGTAACCACATACTGAAAAGCCACAGTGCATCCGGGTACTTTACAAAATAAAACAAATTCAAAATAAAACACACAGGTTTATGGTAATTTTGGCTGTCTTGACTTCTGAGCTGCTTCGATAACGAGATGCAAAAGAGGCACGAAGAGAGAGATTCTGACGCATGCACGCAGAGAGAGAGAGAGAGAGAGAGAGAGAGAGAGAGAGAGAGAGAGAGAGAGAGACGTTCCGGAGAGGACAGGAGAAGGATCGCTTTGTGACAGGTGCCCCGGAAATTCAGCTGGATGTCCCTTATTTGGGCAGGATGTCCGTTTCCTTCCTCTGTCTTTGTGCTGTAGTTCTAACCTCTGGTGGATTTCTGAGGACTATGGTCACCTGGTCCTCAGATCTCAGCAGGGTAAATCCAGACAGCTAGCTAGACTATCTGTCCAATCTGAGGACTATGGTTACCTGGTCCTCAGATCTCTGCAGGGTAAATCCAGACAGCTAGCTAGACTATCTGTCCAATCTGAGGACTATGGTTACCTGGTCCTGAGATCTCTGCAGGGTGAATCCAGACAGCTAGCTAGACTATCTGTCCAATCTGAGGACTATGGTTACCTGGTCCTCAGATCTCTGCAGGGTAAATCCAGACAGCTAGCTAGACTATCAGTCCAATCTGAGGACTATGGTTACCTGGTCCTCAGATCTCTGCAGGGTAAATCCAGACAGCTAGCTAGACTATCTGTCCAATCTGAGTTTTCTGCTGCAAAAACAAGCTTTGAACATACACTTGTTCCACCAAAACAAGTTCCAAGCACTGCCCAAGACAATTGTGATTTTTTTAAAGAAATGGCAATAAATAACGCAATACTAACGCGTTTTTTTACAACATTTCTTGTGATATACTGTACTTAGATATATATAGGTGAAGCACACATTGGCCCTATCAATCTAACCTAATGTAGAAACCAGTGCAGAAATCATCTTACAACAGGCTTCACGTGGGAGTCATGAAACGTTCGTATCACACCAATCAGAGCGTAAGAATGATCGTACATTGATAAATGCAGAAATGATCGTAATTTAAATGTCACACCCCAATTAATTCTCGGTTTTGAGGCCTCGCCCCTACTATTTATGACATGGCGAGACATAATCCGGCTAAGAAGTGAAACCTTTCCAAGGTGAAACCCTGACATCTGAGTATAATTTGCAGTAACGTGCGTCCTATTTGGCAGCCTAAAAACTGGTATTAGGCTGTAGGAAGAATGCAGAATGGAAAGAGATCACTGCCGTCAACAGTGTAAATCAGACTCCAGCTGAAGTTTATTTAATATAGACATCCTTGACATAGAGCCTACTATTAATAGTAACATACAGGCTTATGTAGCAATCTCTTAGGTAGGTGTACCTATATTTAAATAAACACACGGTAGCAGATTTTATGTAGGTTTTTATTATTTTACACTTGTTTGTTTCATGAGTCAGAGCCAGGCAACAGCTGTGAGGGAGAGCGCATGCCCCCCGTGCTGGACCACCACCCTGACCCTGTCCCCTGACAGCAGAGGGGCTGGAACAACAAGCCGAAATATGTCTGTCTATAGCAGAAAGAAATCGTTCACTGTAAATGTTGTTTCCTGTATTGAATATGATTGCCAAACATAACACTGTACATTTTGAAAGCGAGGAGTAATATCCTGTCTCCTTGGTGTAGCCCCCAGTCTGGGCTATGCTGCTCTCTGGGGATCGGGTCATCTGGCTCTGTCACTACATCTATGGCACCCTGTTTTCCTGCTCGATGATGTGCAGAACCCACAGGCTAAAACAATGGTGCAGTCTTTTTCTGGCGTGTATAGTAGCCTAGGGCCCCCCCCGATGCAAGACAGAGCCATCTGCCCTAAACCAATCCGATAGAGCGTTCCCCCATGGCCCGTGTGTGTACACGTGCACTGTTGCTCAGCTCATAGAGGTCTTCTAAAAGAGCCAGCTCTGCCATCGTCGATAAGTGATCAACTGATGACTTCTCCTTCTCCTGTTAAACTAATTATATGCTGCAGGTCCACACTGACTCGAAAACCTGCGTACACGAGACCAGACGCAGCCTAAGCTCACGTTCAAATTGATAAATGCCGAGCTTTGCGTAGGAATCGGCGTATGCCCGTCCTATGCCTGTTTTAGGTTGTTTAGGTCTCACCCTGAGGAACAGAGACAGAGAGCAGCAGAGCTTCGGCCACTAAAATGTGACATACACCTCACAAATTGTGCAAAGTAGCGCCAAAATATCCCCGCGAATCAAATCTCCTACTTCACCGTTAACCGTCAAGCCACTAAACCTGTGTGGAAATGAACACTTCTGCTGAAATGTTAATGATATTTGTTAACAATCCGACACGAAACAACACCCTCTCTCTCTCTCTCTCCTCTCACAGTCTGGTTCTGGTGGTTGATTAAAACAGATAGGTGCTGATTTGCTCTCATAACGGGTCGGGTGGGTAGCGCACTGCCATGAGTCCATGAGGCTAATGTCTGATTACTCCACATTGTCATTGTGATATTTTGTGATTACATTCTGAATCTGCAGCGTTCTCTGTCAGGTAAATCAGTAAGTTAATAGTTAGTAGGGTATACAGGGTATACAGGGGAGTTGCATATGAAGTGGTTTGGGGTCCTTCTGTAAGTAATTTTGGAGTACAGTTTGGTTTTGATGAATTCTACAAGCAGCAATACCACAGGCCATGTAATCGTCCCTTCCAAACAGGCCCGTTATCAGCGGCCACTGCACTAGTTTGTATTAATTTAAAGCACCTTTTAACCCCCGTCAACACCTTTCCAACATGACGGAGAAACAGCAGAATTGGAAAATCCTCCTAGAAAGAGTTGCTAAACTTCATTACAGTCAACCCTGGCTGCAACGGACGATACAGATTGAGACAGCGATTGCGAAGCACAGAAGCAAAGACCCGGAAACGCTGACCAATCAGAACTGACCGCTTTTTTTTGGGGGGGGGAAACAGTTTAAAGAGACAGGCGCTCCAACAGAGCTTCTCAGACAGAGGATGAATACATGGGCAGTAAGAGAAAAATACAGTACTATACATTAAAGTATTTTAACATGTTCTATACAAAATACAAATATGAACCTGAAAATTAGCATAATTGTGATGGTTGGGGTATGGCTGGCCGTGAGTTTTTTGTTCTGTTTACTATTTTCTATCTGGGTTTTTCCACTGTGAGTTTTCTGTTGGCCTGCCCTGGTTGTCTCTGCTGTTTCCTTTTTCCCCCTCTCCCGCCTGCTGCTGCCAGCTGATCGCACACACCTGGTAATCATCCCACAATCACCTTCTCCCGCCGCTCACACCTGCCTTCCATCTACAATCAAGCTTGATCATTGGCGCCAGTCACCCTTGGTGAAAACCACAGCAACCCTTCTTTATCTCTGGGGTTTTCCGTACTTCTGTGTTGTACGCTGACTTTCCCTTGTTGTTTCTCCTCGCAGTTATCATCTCCACTCCTGTTTTCCATCCCCAGTCAGCTGGCTTCTCCCCTCGGACCCCTTCCATGGCAACCTGCATCTGCCTGCCTCCGTCTCCGCTCCCAGCTCCAGCGTCTCCTCCTCGGCTCCCCCACGCTTCCCCAAGTATCCTCACCCCCAAGACTCCCCATCTTCCAATCTCTTCTTCCCTGCCTCCCCACTTCCCTTCTCCCATCACTTGAGTAAACCAGTCTGCATTATTGAGCCTTGCGTTTGAGTCTGTTCTGTCACCCAGCGTAACAATAACGGGTCCTTTAACCGGCTGACAAGATTTCTTTTGGGAGAGCAGGGAAAAGTCTTAATTTTTTCTCATCCTAGGTTTACATTTAATTTCAGCTTTCTTGTGAGATTTAACCCTCATGTTGTCTTCGGGTCAAATTTGACCCCTTTTCAAAGTGTCTTTTTTTAATATCCGAAATAAAATAAGTTGAAATACGGGTGAAAAATGTTGGAAAAAGCGGCAAAATTGATGAAAAAAAAAAATCTAAAATACCAAAACAATACAAAAACTTTGGAAAAAGCAACAAAAACATTGAGATAAGGGGAAAAACGTTTTTTAATATTCAAAGGGAAGACAACACAAGGGTTAACGTAAACATTTAATGACATGAACCATCCTGGTGGACTCAACCTGGTCAGGCTCCTTCCCTAGATTGAGAAGTGAGACTCTTTTGACACTGAGCTGGTGTTTTTGTGATGCTGGGAGTATATTTTGACATTGTGTTGTTTTTGCCTGGCTGAAGGCTGTTCAGTCAACTGTTGGTGGTTTCTCAATGTTGTTGAGAAATCGGTGACCTTGTGTAGATGTGCCAGAACCTGCAAAGCAGCAGCGTTCAGGCCTGTTTCTGGTTAATTCTCATGGCTCCATGTTGTCTCTACTCTGACACTTGGGAATGTGCTCAAAATAAAAATAAATAGCTTGGCATTTGGGAATCATGTGGACCGTTTGTTTCAATCTGCAGTTTACGTCTTCACTCTCATCTTTCCACAGACTGTAGATTTATTTAATACCAAAAAGCTCAGCAATGTGCCATGTGTTAAACATGTTTAAATAATTTTCCTTAAATGAAGGAAAATTTGTGAGCAGAGTTTGAACGACAAACTGGATTAAAGGACTATTCCGGCACAATATGAACCTAGGGTTAATAACACATGGGTACCAAGTCAACTGGTCTCTGGGATCTGTTTTCATGCTACTTGAATGGGACCAGTTTAACGCAAACTCGTAATTAGCTTATAACGCTAGTGTTAAATTATGATACAAACTTTTTCTCTGATTATTACTACAACTGTTTGCATAAGAATACCATATTATACAGATCAATCTAAACAAGATAACCATGGAGTCATCAATTGTCCTTGTGAAAGGCACAGGATGTTTCTGGGGGCCGAGCCGGCGGAGGACATTCCCAGACCCAACGAGATAAACTGACAACATCCACTTTGTTATGACTTTGTATTAACATCCACTTTGTATAAATAAGCAGATGTTGAGAGCTTCCAGTTGGGCATTTCTGTACTATTCTGTAGTGTGGAAACTGTCTCCTTGTATTCACAAGTAAAAATGAACTTTGATATAAATCCAGTGGTCTCTGTTTATTTTTTATAATGAAATTATTTGTAAAATGAAATTGCTATTTTTATTTATTTATTATTTGTGCAATCCTCTGCTGCTACTATTTATTCTTTATTACTGTTCACCATTACAACTCCTTAATTATGTAAATACTGTATCATCAAATTTCTTTTAACTATGTAAAAATACCCTGCATATCCACATTCCTTATATTTCTTTTTATTTCTACTCTGATATTTATATACTTCATGCAACTGCAACACAGAATTTCCCTTTGGGGATCAATAAAGTTTTTCTGATTCTGATTCTGATTTCTATACCACTAACAAGGCTCAAAATAGTACCTCACTTCCACGGTAGCACAATAAGGGTCCCTACATGTAAACCGAAGCATTGAGAACTTTGTAAGTGTACAGACAGTTTGTTAGAAAGATTTCTAAGAGTTTATAGACAGACAGACAGTACCGTTTGGTATACAGGCAGGCGCCATCTAGGGAAAACAGTCATGACCAGACAAACGCGGTGTATCCAGTAACATAGCTCAACACTGCGTGTTATAAGCTAATTAGGGGTTTGCGCAAGCCCGGATGCCAGCCAAACTTAGCCCCGCCCACAACATTCAAGGTTGGGAAGTTTGGTCTGGACTTGATCCGTTGTGGGGTAATTATGCTCAAACAAGAGCTGTTCGGACCAATCAGGGCAGGGCTGATGAGGGACAGGTGACGGAAACAACCACGTCACCAAAGAGCTAATCGGTTGAATTTGTTTACAAGAAAGGTGGCTGCCGCCGGAGAATTTATTCTAAGGATCCATCGCCATCGCGTCTGTCATAGAAGATATCGACATCGCTGCGACTCAGCTGTTCAAGTGCAGAGGCTGCTTTTAGAACGTAAGAGACGTCTCCTGTTTTAACAGAGAAGGCAGCTGGTAAAGTCAGCTACAAACTATACAAATAAAATGATCAATAATCCATTATATTTTTATGTTACAAACAACTGTAAGAAATGGCAGAGTTTTAGACTGAGCCTCAACGACCGCCTGAAAGCACGGTAACGTTATATGGAGGAGAGAGAGCTAGAGAGAGACTGAAGAGAGGGAAGCGCCCAGCGGCGTTAGAGCCGTGAATCAAAGAAATAAAACATGTTTTCGCCAATTCATCTCTAGACATGCAACTGTGGGGAGCATCTCACTATCACTAACGTTATCCACATTCATATTTACACAAAACATTATATATCCAGCTACAAACAAGTCTAAAAGTTGGAAGTTAGGACCAAAGTGCAAAGAGTGGTTGCTATGGAAACGATTCACCGTCTTGTCTTTTCTCATTGGTATTGAGTTCATAGACAGTTAAAGAAATGGACAGACAGGTCCCTTTGCTCTGGACGGAGACCAGTGAAGGATATTAGAAGCACTTTCCCGGTGATGCTGAGCGTTACTGCGCAGCCTCCAACTGAGCTTGACGACATAGATGTGACGTGAGCAACCTGTCTGAAAGCTGTAAGTAGCTGTGCAAGAGAAATCTCAATCATTCCCAATCAGCAGAGACGGAGAGGTAGGTATATGTTAGGAGATAACATAGGCACAGGCTAATTATTGCTAACTAACATGCTAGTTAACATTAGTAATTAAACCTAAACAGCTGATGGAAGTCCAAACTGAGCTTCTCCTGACAATATGCTGATTTGTTGACTATGCAACGGTAAGTCGTGTGGTTATGACACAATCGTCAGCCTACAAAAACGTCTGCTATGGAGCCATAACGTGAGCTACAAGGTAATGGAGCCTTTTATACATTGTTGTGTTTCTTTAGAAGTAACCAATGCACAAATAGAGTCTTGAAATGCTTTAGATGTAAAGTTATTCGTTCTCAAAGTGATGTAATAATGAATGGCGGTCAATAGAATGCTAATGGCGGGTGAGTGCTTCGTAGCATTAAAATGGCGCCATAGGAGCTACGCTTAGAGAAGAGAGGCTTACCCCCTTGGTTGAGTTCTGTTGACAGTTGAGTTGTGTCTGATTGGTTGTAGGTCTATCCAATGAGTGCAGAGGAATTTTGTTTCCTGGTTCGGTGGGAACACGCCCCATAATCACATCCCAATGGAGCAGTATCAGACTCAGTCTTATATCTGACTAGAATCTGAGTATGACTACGTCAGGCTAGAACGCTAAAACTGGTCACATTCAATTAGCATGAAAACATATCCCAGAGAACGGTTGGCTAGGTACTCTCTTTATCCTTTAAATGTGTTCACTGATTTAACCATTTTAATGATGTCAAAGAAAACATGTGTTCACAGAGTAACCAAACAACTTAATGTACCCCTCGTAACCCATTGAATGAATTCAAAATGCAAAAACTCACATGGGAATGACTATTCTTGATCTTTACTTATGCACAGCAGTGTAATAGTAATTGAATTATATAAAGTCTGGGTAAAGCAAAATTTGTGATTTCTCTCTCAACCCATTATACATGTTAGAAAAGACTTATTGAAAACAAGGAAATACTGTGTGAAAGTATTCAATTGTGGAGTTAAAGTTATTCACCATTTCTGGGTCCAGGATTTTTTTGGGCGGCCTGAAATCATGGTTCAATGCCACTGGAGTCATCCTTAACACAACCCCGACTCTATAACAACAATGTTAGAGAGCATCAGTGTTGTTTGTGTGTCCCTCGACAACTACTACTGATAGCAAACTAAAAGAAATACAGCTGAGCAGCGGCCCGTGGCTGTAGCTCGGTCTTTGGCTCAGTACCTTCAGAGAAGACTGTTTAGTTTTTCCCAATTTTGAAACCTAATATTATGTACTTGCCGTTTTTTTTGAATTGTAAAAAATGAGTGGTTGCAAGTAGACGCCAATTCGCTATTTATGTAGTCGACTAAAAAACAGATTTGAACTTTCCGGTTTAGGTTCAAAACCTAAAGAACATTCACATCTAAATTTGTTAAACTCACTCCCTCCACAGTCAGTACGTGGAGGGGGACGAGGATGAGAACTGAACATTAAGTCATTTTGGGGAATAAAATAGTCTCCATCATCTTCTTGTGTCCCAAATCATAAATATTGATCAAAGTTGTGATGTTGAATTGTGACACAGCTGATCGAATCTTCATTTCCTGAAAAGCAAAGAAACTAAACCCAGCCATCTGCTCCCTGCCCACAGCTGTAGCTGTTGCCTAGCAACAACAGACAGAACATTCTATCTAGGAAGCGCAGCAGACCGGAGAGGGAACGGTTGTAAATGCCAGATTGCATTCGTAGACTGACTATAACGAGCATAGCGCTCAACAGTTAACAGCTCTGGTTCCGGTAGTGTTTTTCCCCGTTCAATATCTCCATTGACGTTTTAGAAGATGCTTAGAGTTTTAAGCCTGGAACCAAGCCAACCAGCTCTGAGATGAATCGTGACCATAAAACATTAGATGCGGCGCAAAATAACATTTTGAAAACGGCAAAGAAAGCAAAGGTACAAGACTGTGTCATACACTCTCATAGACTTCAATGGTAGAAGCTTGCTCTTGCATGGAAACAGCGAGTTCCACCAGCCAGAGATGTCGCTGTTAGGCTTAGGAACGTGGGTAGTGTAGTATTCCTCCATAAGATCGCTTATAAAACATGTTTTTCTTAACACATGGACTTCTAGCTTCAAATTTTTCTTTCACAACCTCAGAGCTCGTTGTCAATCTACCTTGGATATTTTAGACATTATGCTGACTATCAATATTGGTATGGAGAAAATGAATGGGATTTTTACTTTGACAACCACACTGTTGAGCTCTATAGAAAAACTTTCTATCATTACAAATCAGCAATAAAGGCTTTCTCAACCAAAAACAACTCTACTGGTAATGTTTCGGAAGCATTGTGATCCAAAATTGGGGAGAAATTAACATCAGCAACCAAGTTAACAGGTTTTCCTGATGTTAACATGTAGCTACATGTAGCAGCATTAACCAAAAAAACTACATATCCAAAAATGTTCCAACAGGGATGTGAAATTATTAAAAGGTGCAATATGTAACACTGTTGCATTTATGTCTCAAAACTACCATACCTATGTTATATATTTTATGAGTTGTGTTCTTACACTATTCCAAATGTTTCCACCAAACTCCAAACCCAGAGAAATCTGTTATTTTATTTTTGACATGGGACATTTCCTTCAGTCGCCTGTCAGTGGCGTCATATAACCTTTCACCCTCTAGTTACTCGTAACTTCCGTCAGAACATGGTCAACCAGTCGATACATGCGTCACAGAAAGAAATACTCATAACCATAATACTGCTTTCTTTTTGCCACACAGCATCATTTTGTGATTAATTAAATGCCACTTTGTAACACAGCAATACAACCGAGACCTTATTTATTGATACATTTAAATTTCGATCCAGCTTAACGTTCAACTTCAATGTACTGCAGAGAAGGGGACTTGAGTCTGAGGCTCGGACTTGAGTCACACTTAAGTCACACAAACAGCTGACTTCAGACTAGACTGGGGACTTCACCCAAACAACCTCAGACTTAACTCGGACTCAAGCTTCGAGACTCATCAACAACCTGTTGTCATCTAAATTCATTCATGTATTTCTAATTTCTTTTATTGGCGCAAATGCGTTGGGGAAACATGACGAGCTGCATGTCCCATGCCTTTTGCCATAATGTGCAACGTAACGCATGAGGTATGCCTATGTGCACGCACTCACATAAACAATAATGCAATGATGTGACAGACGTAGGTTAATATTTCACCAAGTCCAAGGGCTAGAGGGATGTGTTACGTAGACCCTATAAAGTAATCCCACAACTGATTTTGATACTGTACTGTATGGATAGTAGACACAGGACATATTTTGAAATCGTAAGATTTAACAATATAGTGTTAGGGACAGATCAGATGGCAAGAGAGACTTAAGACTTGACTTGGACTCATTGCAAAAGACTTGAGACTTGACTTGAGTCTTGACATGAACTTGCCCCTCAAAGACTTGAGACTTGACTTGGACTCGAGCTCAAAGACTTGAGACTCAACTTGTACTTCCAAAAAATGACTTGTGAACATCTCTGATGTACTGGTTGACAAGTAGCTAGCGTTAATGCTAATGCTTGGTGGGTAACATTACGAGGTTACAAGCTGTCTAGATTAAGGTGACCAGATTTCTCAGACAAAATCCAGGGACATTTTCAGCACAGAAGCCTCCAAAACACGTCATGTTTTTATTTTTGTAAAACTTAAAACAGGGACAATAGACCTAGAGCTGTTCTCAATAGGGGCTGAGCCCTAAAGGTCTGATCCTAGAATCACCCCTGCTGCTACAGAGGGGAATGTTGTAATGTTAACTGAATTACATTTATCTGACAGTTTTTTCTTTATTGCTTCAGGTTTCTGCAACAGCTCATTGAGCATCGGATACATTAAAAACTATTTCCTTTGAATTAAACAAGATTGCTGCAGTTGGCAGCAGAGAAACAAGCTACAGTGTAAGTTAATTGGATAATTGTCCAGCTTGTATTTATGTTCATAAAAGTGCTCGTTTTGCTACTGACAGACTCAAATTAATATTCTAAGCGTCTGACAACATTACAGAAAGGATTTCTAAGGAGGTCAACCTTCCTGTGAAAGATTAGGATCCTTTTTTAAAACATAAAAGTCTGCGTAATTGCGTTTGCTAAACCCACCAGACTCCATGTAAATAATCAGTATTTTAGCATCGTAAAATACGGCTTCTAAAACATCTCTGAGCTCTGAGCAGCGCTGGCTCTGGCTGTCTTGAGTCTACATGTGAAGGGTGTGCGACTATCAGCTACGTTTGGTCAGTGTATTCTTTCTTTCATTCCAATTTCGGGTCTGCAGTCACAGTGAAAACCGGGGACATTTCTGGGGACAGATCCAGCCGGGGACAGGTCACCAAAACCGGGGACTGTCTGGTCACCCTAGTCTAGATAGCTCTGTCTAGATAGACGATTAATTTAATGCTAATTTAACTAATTTAAATGCTAATTTTAAAGTCAACGGTGCCCCCACTTTGCTTTTAGCCGTCTTTACAGTTAGCTAAAGACAGGAATAAGGCACTAAAAGGACTAATAATAGTAATTGAAAGATGTGGTAGCATTGGATATGGACAGGAAGGAGTGTGTCGCAATTCTGCCTTCTCACTCCGCGACACAGGTTCGTGGATCTAAGTGTCGCGATTTCGGTTTTATTTTCTATATTGTTACAGCCCTACAACGTTGGTATTGATATTGATCAATACCAGTGTAATGAGATCAGATCGTTTCTCTCCAGTTTGCACCGCTGCGGTTTCATCAAAGAGGCGACCTGGCTGTCTGTGTCTGTGTAAGTGCGCTGCATTCAAGTGCAGCTCCTGTCACACATGCCGTCACAGCACAGAGCAGGCACACTTTGCTCCTCCTTCCCCCTCTTATGATTTGATGTTGTATCGTCACGTGACTCAGCGGCGCCAGGCAAACAAGCAAGCATGTAGCCGGGCCTAGCAGGAGAGCCTGAGCAGAAGAATGGCAGAGGAAGAGAAGCGCCGTGTGGCTAGATTTTCAGGCCGAAAATAACAAACGGCAAGCTGTATAATTTGAAAAAAGTCTGTAAGATACAGTGGGAACACAACAAATATAGACAAGCATATGCGAATTCTGTCCTGGATTTTAACTTTACATTAATAATCCAAAGGAAATTTGATGCAATTTGATGATGCATCCGCCTTAATTACTAAATAAATCCGTAATGTATCCGTATCGGCAAAACTGGCCCTGCATTTACTTGTTATCGGATCAATACCAAATTTAGTATCTCACACCACTAATGCTCGTGTTGTCGTTGACACGTGTATTGGGTGCGATCTAGCATCAACCGCGAAATGTTTTCACGGCTCTTCCGGGAGGCTGCACAGCAAAAATGTAATCTCATTGTTCTGTTTTGTCTTCAGAACAAAACTTGAGTCCACTCCCAGAGAGCAGTTAGCAGGATTAAATTATTTTTCTGTTTATGATAAATGTTCAGTTTCAGAGCAGGAACATAAGAATTAAACTAAAATTTGAGAAGCAACTCAACTACTGAAGATTAAACATAAAGAGTTTTTTCTCAATAATGCCTTCCCTCTAGTCACATGCATGGCAACAGGACAGCGACGTTGTTGTTACATCACAGGTCAGCATGGTGACGTCCTGCTGTGATGTCACAGTCAGCACCTTGGGTTATGGAAAACCTTTAAATTCAATTTACTTATATTTATAATCTATAGAGCCTTTGTGTTTCTAAAGGAAATTCCAATGGTGGCTAACACAAAGGTATTTTTTCAGAGATTGCATCTCACCTGTTAGTTATTCCCTCATTTTGAATCTGTAGCATTAAAAAATATATACTGCAGTAGCTAAAAGCAGTAGATATGATTCTTCAGAATAAAAGGAAGAAGAAGTTGACCTAATTGTCAACAGCTCTGGGTTAAACCATCACTCACCGGTGCAGGGGGTGCTGTCAGTGGGGCCTCGATGACATGGATGATCCCATTTACCGCAGGAATGTCCCACTCCAACAGCAGCAGCCGGTTCACCAGCGTAGAGCTCTGAGGAGATACCATTAAAGATAGTAAATTAATGTTAATAAACATCTTTGATCATTTACTTTTATTGTTGTTTTTTCATGGACCTGAGTAGTGTGTGTATGTGTGCGTTTCTGACCTCATTGTTGCCGTGGGTAACAGTCAGGTTGAACCCAAGCCTGGATTTGATGACTTCCTGGTGTCTTAGATCCTTGAATGGTCTTCTACTGTGATTGGTTAAGATGTGATATTCAAGATCTCTATCAGACAGAGTCTAAAAACATTCACACACGCACACACGCACACACACACACACGCACACACACACACACACACACACACACACACACACACACACACGCACGCACGCACACACACAGAGTGGAAACAGATGTGATATCATTAACAGTTCGTTAACTCACTTCCAAAGGTTACAAACTTAATTAGGAACTATTAAGTAAAGGTTAATATGTGTGTTTGTGTCTATTTCTCAAAAATCCAAGCATAGATGAGCACTGGGGGACCATAGGCAGGCTGGAAGAACTCATATTAATGTTAAAAAAAAATGAAATTTTCATGCCATGGGACCTTTAAATTTCAAACACCTACTGTAACTGTTCCTTAAAGGCTAATATATGTATTAACTAAATGAAATATACTATATGTATTATTAAATAAATTAATTATCTATGCCACATTTTTAGGTAAGTAAAATAAAGTACTTTCTGTTGTTACTGCCGTTGCTTATGACTGATCAAACATTTGTGGGGTTCCTCAGGGTTCATACCTTGGGCCTATTTGTACTTTTAGATGTTTCCAGCTGTAATTATTGAAGGGTACATCACCTGGTTTGGGGCAAAGCCGGCGTTGTGAGGAACAAACAGCGTGACCTCAGACTTCTTGTGAGACATGAATTCAACAAGCTGTTTGCCCTCTGTGGACCGGCCGCTATAGTCCAACAACAACTACAGAGAGAGAGGGGACAGTGAAGTTATTTAGATTTACAAAAGTTAAAATTCACCCAATCATGTCGAAAATTAAAACCCACCCAATCATTCTGTGATGCATGCTTATATTTATAAAGTTCTAAAACTGTAATAGCAGACAAATAGACAAAATTGAATTATGCATTTAGATGATTATTTGATTGAGGTCCACAGAACACGACTGCATCAAAGATAGACCACAGAGGTGGATAAGAGTTTGTGGACCTCATCCGGTCAGGTAATCTCGTAAATTGTGAGTCCAGGGGCCTCATGTATAGGCATTGCATACACACAAAAAAGGGCTTGTGAACAAAACAACTTTCTGACCATAAATTGGGATTAATTAAAAAAGAACTAGACAAGAAAGTGTGCATACCATTAAGGAGACTTTATACCCATGTGTTTCGGATACAGGAAAAATCAAAGCCTGCTCAATATTTAATCAGCGCTGTCTCATTATCAAATCCCCCACCTGAAAAGGCTCTATTCTTTGAGAATACAAAATGTAGAGGTAGTCTTGGTAAGAGTGTATCACTAGATTAATATGGAGACGTGTCAAAGGATTAAGACACTGCTGTACATCTGCACGAATATGATTGGATGTTATTGGTCAGCTGGTAGCCAATCAGTTGATGAATGAGCCACGGATGGTGAAATTAAACAGCTGATGCAACCAACAGGGCTGTGCTCCAGTTATGAACACACTGTATGTCATATAAAATCAGTAGATTTTATCTTGTAAACTCAAAAACTCATTAATAAGCAACTCAGAGCCTTTCAAAACCCTACGTGAGCCTCCCTGTTCTTTGCTGATAAAAAAGATTGCAGAATTATGAGAATTGTTTGATTTTCTGGAGATGACATTGTGAATCCATATCATAATGTGTTTAAAATTCAAAGTGATATTAAAAAAAAAGCTTTAGTTTTAATAACCAGAATTATCTCTCTACTGTCAAACTCACCTTGTAAAAGATGGAGAAGTTGCTGTATTTTGCGAGGACACTGGTCAGGACGCCGTGACAGAAGTCTCCGTTTCCAATGTAACTTGCAGGACACACACACGAAACATCTGCGCGCACACACACACACACACACTGACTGAGTGTTAAACTGAAGACTAAAATACAAATTAAAGCAACATAGGCTGTTCAGGATCTGAAATCTACAGTGATGAGAACAACAGACCTGCCTCTACCTGAACCCACAGACTGTGCTGCTGTAGTACCTTTGAGCCTGTAGCAGTAGGCGTCATACTTGCTGCTCTGGTCCACAGGTTCTTTGTAGATAACCAGGCCTACGTGGTTGTCTCCACACTTGACCGAGGGGAAGCGGGTCGGGTATCCCACCTTCCCCCCCTCCATCCAGCCGGCCACACACAGATGCATCCCCAGCTGTTAGGACCAGAGAAGAACGACGACAGCAGGATAAATGATAAGATAAAAGTACCAGCATGCACTGCTGAAAATAACTAACTTTTCAAATAACTAGAAGAAGTTATATAACATGTGGATTCATCCGCCTGGTGTTGTGGCATAACTGGAAAAATCTGAAACTGTAGGTAACTACGACGTCTACCCCTTGCTTCAAGCAAAACTCTGGCTTTATTTAAAGAAAAATACTTTTTCGCTGTCTTTTTCGAGAGGGAAAGATTGAGTCACCCTCTCAATCCACTCTTCACACTGCTGCCATCTGGACCCGGATACAGGACTCTGTGTAGAAGGACTCGCTTTGGCGGTTTTGTCCCTTCTGCCATATCACTGCTGACCTTGTATAGATCTGTTGTCGTTGTTGTTAATATAGTTTTTCTATGTATCTATATACCTGTCTTTATGTAGTGAATATTACCCATGTGTGTAACAGACTGTGGAAAACCAATTTCCCCCACATCTATCACATCTATCTATCTATACTCATGTATTAATAGGTTCAATAATAATATAATAATAAAAATGACTAAAGGGAAGTATTAAAGATTGAAAGGTAGTGCATGTTGCTCTCACTCACACAGCTGTTTTGGAGAGTGTAGCTGCACAATGGTATTGATCTCAAACCATTTTTCTTTTAGAGAAATACTGTTTCTGTATTAATTGGTCTGTGTCTCTATGAAACCCCTTCAGTAAGTAGGTTTACCTGCTGTGCATCTCCCAGCTGTTTAAAGTTGGCCAGCGCAGCGCCCTCGGCCTGGCAGGCAGCATCGGCCTGACTGAAGTTCATGTTGTACTTCCCGTCTGGAGAGCGCAGGTGGAACACTCCGGCGGTGTTGGCTGAACCACAAGAACAATGTTACCTGTACCTTACCCTCAGACAGCTCATTGCAACCATTGAATCTCTTGTTGGAAAATGTAATTATTAAAACGGAATATCTCTGAACTTTTACTGGCTTATAATAACCATCTTCAAGACAGTCACATACCGCCCCAGCTATCTTCAGAAACTCAAGGCTGAACTTCTCCCCTTTTCCTATCTTGACTGTTTCACTCCCTTCACACGGTAGAGTTTTAATCACATTGAAATAGTGCAGCTGTAACATGGTAACCATGGAGAAAGGAGGGGGGATTTCAATGTATAAATTGAAGACTGCAGAGTCAGCTCTTCAGTCAATCTCTGTACCCAATGCAGTGTATTGGCTTCTTGTTAAAGTGACTCCAGTGACTCTTTGTCGTCTTTTGGTAATAATTGTTTTAACACTCTACAAGTGAAAATAAAATGCAATGTATTTATTATAGGCTGAAAAATCTACTTAAAATAAAAAAGGTAACTGATTAAAATGGATTCTACCACAGCCAAATAAAAACCTGGTCTCTCTAAAAACATGCAGACTTTGGCCTGCCAGCCTTGGCCTGACATACACTGTCTGTTTCTGAGGCTCCCTTATAAAGCTAGAAAGATCCATTATGATATTGGTATCATATGGCACAAGATGATCTAAAATATCCATTGGTACCATGACATGATAGCTTGTTGCATGGCCATTTTCAAAGGGGTCCTTTGACCTCTCCCTTCAAGAAATCTGAATTAAAATGGATTTTATGGCTGAATTTCATTAAAAGTTGAACTTTCCCTCGTTCACTTGCCCTCAGCCTTTAGTATAACAAAACAACATACACCATAACAACGGACCTTACTTGGAGAGCAGAGGGAAAGTTGGCAAAGTTTACATTAATAATGGTAATCTAGCTCCATTTTAATGCTCATTCTGTCTGATTATGTCATGCAATTTCCTCATTATAAAGCACTTTGTGCTTTATTTCTTATATAAAAAATATTATTTAGAAAATGTATTATTATTACTGCCTTGTTACAAATCGTTACAGAATAATAAAAATACCTGCAGAATGATTTCATTGAGGCTTGGCAAAGTTGCATGAGTTAGTGATCTCTATGGTGAATGATCATAGTGTTGTCGCTACGGGTTTGTAATATCTTGCAAAAACAACATTTTTCCAATGAGTCTACAGATGTTGGAAAATCACACAAACTGAGCAGTACAACAATCTAAGTAAATATTAATTGACATTAGTTATATGAGTTTATATGAGTTTTACCGGTTGTATATTGCTGCCACCTTAAATGTATTTTCTTGCACCAAATGAATAACTGCAAAGACAGTTGAAACACTTAAGATAAGTTGATAACCATGAAGCGTTCACCATCCAATCGCCAAAAAATGCAATTCTTACAGAAATCTCCAAATGTCAAATCACAGCATGACCCTAGCGAGCTCATGGTCCTAACAAGCTCATGACCCTAAAGAGCCATGGCCCTAATAAGCTCCTAACGAGCTCACGGCCCTGAAGAGCCATGGCCCTAACAAGCTTCTAACGAGCTCATGGCCCTAAAGAGCCATGGCCCTAACAAGCTCATGGCCTGCTGTATTCTAGCTGAGTGCTTGTTGACATCAGTTTACCAGTCCCTAAACCTATTACACACAATGTTATGTTATACATAACCAATGAACGCTATAAAAAGGTCAGCTGCTGTAAAATCAACAGTTACCATAGCAACTTGGAGTAGGACTGTGGAGCCAACATGGCTCCTGCTCAGCAGAGACAATACATCACATGATCACACTGGAGCACATGATTCATTTCAGATGTGTGACCATGGTAACTCAAGATTTCTAGTGTTACAGGATGGATATTACGGACCCAATCAGCCTCTTAGTGGTTTGTTACCTTGGTACAAGAAGTCATTGTGGATGCGTTACTATGGCAATAAAAGGCAGCATTTATGTGTTACCATGGTTATAATCATTGCAATAACAGTCAGTCCAGATGTGTTACCATGTAATGACAATTGTAATAATGGTGAGTCCAGATGTGTTACCATGGAAATAATTGCAATAAAAAGTCAGTCCAGCTGTGTCCCCATGGTAATAATCATTGCAAAAACAGTCAGTCTAGATGTGTTACCATGGTAATAACCATTGTAATAACAGTCAGTCAGATGTGTTACCATGGTAATAACCATTGTAATAAAAGTCAGTCCAGCTGTGTTACCATGGTAATAACCATTGTAACAACAGTCAGTTTAGATGTGTTACCATGGTAATGCAGGTCCTTGCAAGTGGCCACAGGGTCGCAGTCTCCATTGCCTTCCAAGCAGCGGTCAACAGGTGGCACAACCTTCTCTAGACACTGGACTCCATTACCCACGTACCCCGGCAGGCACTCGCACTGCCTCTCGTTCTGGAGGAAACAAATTACTGAGTGCTTAGATTAAATCAGGTTGCACGTTTATATACGGTTGGTCAGTGAATCTGTTTCTCCTTTATGTGTATTTTAGGAAAAAGACAAATTAAGAAATATGTTTAGGCTTCTTTAGCCTTTATTTATGGCCTGCCTCACTGAAACGTTCACTGTCTGGATCTTGCCAAGCAAAACAAAACAAAACTTCTTAATTCTTAATCCTGATAACATAGTTAAGATTGTGAAGAAAAAAGATAAACAAAGGTTGTTACTCACTGGACCAGTGAACTTGCAGGTGGCAAAGTCACTGCAGCCACCATTCTGCTCTTCAGTACACCTGGAATCCAAGCAGACAGCAGCCTCATGCACAGCTCTTACTGCCAATTTCCCCATTTTAACAAAATCTTGAACATAAATTCTCCTTACGAAGTAGAAGAGAAAACAATGGAAGCAAAACCGGAATAGAATTCAGAAAAAATGATTGGCCACACCCACCTGTTGATGGGCTCACAGGAGTAGCCGTCTCCTTGGTAACCGCTGTGACAGCTGCAGTTGACGAGCAGTCCCGTCTGGTTGCAGTCTGCGTTCAAGTGACAGCCGCCATTGTACTCAGAGCAGAGGTCTGGAGCTGCAGAGAGTTTCATAAAAGTTTTCAAACTTTCACATTGACATGTGAATAAAATTAATTGATTGATTGATTGATTGATTGATTGATTGATTCCTCTCATCATGTGCAGTATATTAACAGCATACAGCATGGGGCAGATTTCTTTGCCAACCATTTTTCTTAAATTTTGGTAACTTGTTACATAATTGCTGACATAATATTCAATAAATGAAAACCTAAGGAACATACATACGTTTTGAGATATTTTATTGTCTTATTAAAATTAGCTCTGAGGTTAAAGTTCTAACTTTATAGATTTTTTTATGAGAGAAATTGGATGGAATGAGTTTCATGTATGTTGTGTGTACTTTTGTATAAGGCAAGGCAGCTTTAACTGTATAGCACATTTCAGCAACAGGGCTATTCAAAGTGCTTCACATTATTTAAAGATGTTAGGATGGGACGATGTATAAGCCGTTGCTCTATGCACGTAATCCACCTGCAATCCTTGCCGTTCCCAGAACGGGCCGGTCCCAACGGTCTTACTTTTTTAATTCTCATTGTCATACAGTTTCAACAATGCAACATGGACAAGTTTTTCCAAATCCTGCTGAGACATAAGTCCTTTAACCTTTGATATATTCTTAAAGGTGCACTATGAGTTCCTGCATGGTTTTAGCATGATTAAATTTTTGTCTCAAATTGTAGGCATCACTAGAGGCACAGCCTGGGCACCAAAACACAACAAACCACGTTCAAGCCAATGACTGACAAGATGGTTGGGGGAGGGGGTGGGGGTTAGTGACAGTTAAAGCCCTGACACACTAACCCGATTATCGGACAGTTTGGTGAGGTTGGTGGCTCGAGTCTGTTTGGTGTGTTCCGTTCCGTCGTCCATCGGAGGGGCCGGGAACCTTCATTTAGGCCAACCTGACATGCTCAGTTGGAAGGCGGGCACTGCCGGCAGTCGGATTCAAATGTCCAATCTGATGGTAGAGTGGTAACCCGGAAATGAGGAGCGGGATGAGCGTGACTAGAGTCTCTCAAAATCTGACAAAAATCTTCTAAACTGACCTTTGTCAATCTGAAATGAAGACAGATTCAGCAGCTGCGCGGCCTATTTCACGCTTAAAATGTTTTCAGAACCAAGTTTTGGTGAACTATTTTAGTAAAATAGGAGATTGTATTGTGAAAAAGCCGCCATGACAGTCTGGCTTTGAATTACCGGAGAAACCAGACCCACGTAACAATCTGTAAGCAGGGTACGCGGTTGCTTACGGGCCCGGACCAATCAGGGTGACAGCCGGAGCACCCTATCACATTTTCATTACTTGCAACAATCCCAGAAGTCCCACGAGCACTCTGAGCTGAGAGCTACTGACCAAGCGGGAGTGAGAAGAACAGGTCAAATTAATTTCCTTGTTTCTGATGTGAACACGAGACGGGTGTGACTCAAACATCTCACATTTACCAACAAAACGTACAGAGAAAGATCGTGCAAAACATTTCAGACCGTCCTGCCAACCTGTATACATTTTAACATCAATGTACGGTGTAACGATTTTTCACTATCAAGTCACTGAAGCGGCTCCTGTCTCCTCTCTGCAGCGGGGGGGGCTGCTGCTTGACTGACGCACGGACACACAAACACACACGGTGGATGCAGGAAAAACTGCAGATGAGACGTACAGGATGACCTAAATTAAGGACAGCTACATTATTGTAGGTGCAATGATAAGTTAAAGCCCAATAAGTGCTTCATCAAACCGTATGAATGTGTGTCCCAGGCCAGGATAGGAAATTAACAATGTAAAAATCAACAGGCCACTGACAGTGACAGATATGTTCACATTTGATTCATCCAATGAAGCCATTTTCATATTATACCATTTGCAGCATCCTGAGCCATTTTGGTAAGGTTCACAGGAAATCTCAGCCCAGAGTAATTAATTAATAGTAATAATAAGAACTATAAAAAAAAAATCACAACATTGTTTGCGACTTTCACTGTCTTCCGTAACTTCATTGTAACAAATTGCAACTTTTGTTGCAATTTATACAAAAGCTCCTGCCAAATCAGGCGTTTTGGGCCACAATAATAAAAAAATAGGCCGTGAAATCCTGGAGTGACTGCCCCCCTGTTACGGTGTACATTCACTGGTGTATTTTGTTGTGGTGCGCGAAGGCTACTCCTGATTTTGTCAGTCATCTAATCTCATATGCTGTGTCTCTATGATCCTATACTGTCCTTTTCATGGTACACTACTTGTGGACATTGCGCCTTCATCACGTGCAGGCAGTCCGACTGCCTTTTCTGCCAATGGTCAGCTGTCGGGTTAGTGTGTCAGGGCCCTTAGTCAGTTAGTCATGACAGTTACAGAAACATGGGGGGGAGGGGCGAGTTTGCTCTGTTTTGTTTGACTTTTACTTTTAACAACAGAACAGAAGTGACCATGCAGGAACTCATAGTGCACCTTCAAGGTGACAACAGGTTGACTTTGTAATTGTTTTAATGTGGCTGTTGAAATTCAGATCTGAGTCCATGACTACACCAACAACAATATAACAATATCATTCTAAAACACAGACTGATTGTAGCACAATGATTGTAGGATTAACACAACTTTCATGCCTTTCTGTTACATCTACAGCCGTCAGATTTACTGTGTTCCCTCAGAAGGAATCACTTCACATGGGTAGGCACTTTTAATGACATTTTGAACATGTTAAGAGGCCAAAAACACATTTAAAACTTGCCCTGTTTAAGCCTGTTGGGTGCTAACTCTAGCAGGAGGATAACACGGTGTAGGCAGCACCAATTGGTTTAGTTTTTCCCTCTACTGATAGCACTCCACATTTACAAACAACTGAGCTACATGTTGAAATCGACCGGAATTCTCCTTTAAGCCTGGATTATGTGTTTTAAAAAAATGCTGCTTTGCATTGGGAAACCGCTGTGTGATTGCTTAGCCAGATTGCGCTTGTAAGGGTTAGTAAAGCCAGATAACAAAAGATATCCTGGGTATGTTGAACTTGCCTCATAGTGCAGGCCTCTGAATTAAGCAAGCCTCCTCCATAACATCCACATCATCAAGTCAGGCACATTACCTCAAACCACCTGATCATGTGTTTCACTGCTACAGACTGAAGGCAAAATTCCGCAAAACAAGCAGGAAGTGAAGCTGGCTGTACTCCATACCTGACAGAGCAGCCAGGGTAGAAAATAAAATAATTAAGGGCAATTATGGGTGATTTTTACCACTTATATTTGAAAATTAGGTAGGTAGGCATTTACATACCTAATCACTAACCCACTCAAATTAAGCTGTAAGTCAAAACTCTAACTGCATCATTTTTGTTCCTCTGAATGAGAAAAAAGTCGTAAGTTGTTTATCTGAGCCACAGTAGGGTCAGGGTGATCTGACAACCTGCAGCAGGTCTTCGGCCAAGAATTTAGGAGTATTCATTGTTATCAAGTGTTGAAGGTCAGAGTTTTATACTCTATGTCAGTTTCTCTTTCTTTTGTGGCTGCAAAGACATTTGTAATCTGTTATTAAAAAGTTAAGTTATTAATCTATGACACCATCATCATGTTCTGGTTAGTTTGATATTATCTTATTATGTTGCTACAAGAATCACTATTGTGATGCTGACAAAAAGGTGCAGAAATTCAATATCTCTGGCTGGTGAATCATTGTCCTGGTCTGTGGTACACTCACGTGGCTCTGGACTGCAGAAGGTGCCGTTCCCCTGAAACCCAGATTGACACTGACAACCAACACCTGGCACACAGTCGGCCTGAGCATGGCATCCCCGGCACTCCTCTGGGATGGAGCCTGGACAGGAAACGGATGGATGATTTATCAAAGAAGGAAGTTAAAAAGGTAAATGGGGCTTTAAAACTGTAAAATTAGTTGATATTAGCAACATGTCTGTATGACAACAAGTAACAACAAGAAAGCGTAAAGAGAGCAGAATTATCCACCAAGGCTGCACATCCTCTAAACTAATCTAAACTAGCAATAACACCTTGTGGTTGTATGCCTCCACCAACCGGTCAAATTACAGTTTACATCCATGTTTGTCCACACACAGTCTTATTTTTTTTAAGTGCAAACAATAATCAAAGTGCAAACAGAGACTGACCAATTTTTTTAATTAAACATCATACAGTGCTCAGCCTAAGATATGGTCACATTTTACAGTGACTAAGTTTAATACACAAATAACAATAACAATCAAACACTCAAAAGATGATTTTTGATTTCTCCTCTGTTGCATTTCATTCACAGTAGCAAACAAGGAAGTAGCTACTCTAGTTCCGATTTATAAGAGAATAAGACGAGGGGTGAATATTTGCCTTTGTTTAAAATCATTAAAAGTACAGTTAGACTTTGCTCATTTGAAAAAAGACTGTAAATAAGAGGGAGATTTGCGCAAGCCAGCAGCAACACTGAACTGCAGGCTGCAGACATGTATTTCAATCGAGCAAGAGGGAGAGAGGTGCCTTCTAACACTCTGACACTGGGTTTTACAGCAGCTTTTTTCCAACTGCAATTCTGCTACCACTCTGGAAAAGTTAACTCAAAGTCAAATTCTGAGAACAAGCGGGAGGGGGGTGGTAAAAATTTTGACGCTCCAGAAAATGGATCCAGGACGGCCACATTGTCTATTTGAAATGGATGGACACGAGTGAAGTATCAGTCTGCACCCCCAAGTCACACAGCATTTACACTCTTGTAAAAACTGTGCAGAGGACGGTGAAACAATGAGATTACTCATTCTACACAAGGAATTCTGTCTGTCCCAGCAAACAAACCCATGACACACAGAGCTTTCATTGAGGAAACTGACTGCTGTAATGCAATGTCTAACTGTACTGTCTAACTGTACTGTCTACTGTAATGTCTAACTGTACTGTCTGCAATGTCTAACTGTACTGTCTACTGTAATGTCTAACTGTACTGTCTGTAATGTCTAACTGTAATGTCTGTAATGTCTAACTGTACTGTCTACTGTAATGTCTAACTGTAATGTCTGTAATGCCTAACTGTAATGTCTGTAATGCCTAACTGTATGTCTGTAATGTCTAACTGTACTGTCTGTAATGTCTAACTGTATGTCTGTAATGTCTAACTGTACTGTCTGTAATGTCTAACTGTACTGTCTGTAATGTCTAACTGTATGTCTAACTGTACTGTCTGTAATGTCTAACTGTAATGTCTGTAATGTCTAACTGTACTGTCTCTAATGTCTAACTGTACTGTCTGCAATGTCTAACTGTAATGTAATGTCTAACTGTACTGTCTGTAATGTCTAACTGTAATGTCTGTAATGTCTAACTGTACTGTCTCTAATGTCTAACTGTACTGTCTGCAATGTCTAACTGTAATGTAATGTCTAACTGTACTGTCTGTAATGTCTAACTGTACTGTCTGTAATGTCTAACTGTATGTCTGTAATGTCTAACTGTACTGTCTGTAATGTCTAACTGTACTGTCTGTAATGTCTAACTGTACTGTCTGTAATGTCTAACTGTAATGTAATGTCTAACTGTAATGTCTGTAATGTCTAACTGTACTGTCTGTAATGTCTAACTGTACTGTCTGTAATGTCTAACTGTACTGTCTGTAATGTCTAACTGTACTGTCTGTAATGTCTAACTGTACTGTCTGTAATGTCTAACTGTACTGTCTGTAATGTCTAACTGTAATGTAATGTCTAACTGTAATGTCTGTAATGTCTAACTGTATGTCTGTAATGTCTATCTGTAATGTAATGTCTAACTGTACTGTCTGTAATGTCTAACTGTAATGTAATGTCTAACTGTAATGTCTGTAATGTCTAACTGTACTGTCTGTAATGTCTAACTGTACTGTCTGTAATGTCTATCTGTAATGCAATGTTGCTTGCAGCTTTCTCGAGAACCGCTCATCCAAACAACTGCCCACTAGGGATGTCATGATACCAGAAATTTAGTAGTCAATACCAATAGAGAGCCAAAGTCACACCCTTCTACTTCCGGTCCGAATTAAGGTCCAAGAGGTCCACCGGAAGGGGTGTGATTTTGGCTCTCTATACCAGTGAAATCACACGATTGTCAATACCCAATTTGATGCCATTGTAAAAAACTACTCCTTTGTAATGTGTATTTTCAGAATAAGTATAAACAATAACAAGAATAATACTTGGGGGAGGCACAGCCTACTGCTCCAAAGCCTGGCATTACTACACACGTAGCACAGAGAAAGGTCCACCTGGAACTCCCAACCTGCAAGTGTGTTAAGTTAGGTCTGTTTCTCTCTGCTGTTGTCTTTTCACATAGAACTGGTCTGGTTGAAGTTAACTTAACTGACGTTTTGCAGAACCAGCGCTACTGTTAGCTAATGTTAGCTATCATCACCCTTACCCGTTACGCTGTATGTGAAAAACAATCGCAAAAAGAAACAAGCGTACTTGCAATTTGGGAGTTCCAGGTAAACTCATGAAAGCCATTGTTGCTTTGAATTTTTTTTTTTTTAAATACATAGATTTTAGGCTTGGTTGATATTTGGACAATTTTGAACCCAGCTGGGAGAGACAATATCTTTTTTTTCGTAGAATAGCTTAGGTCTGAGCTAAAAGATTACTTGCCGATCAATTGGTTCTCAGTGTCATCTGACTCAATTAAAATACCAATATATTAATATTTGATCTCAGAAGATGGAATTTAATTTATTCAGGGCAAGACAAAATTATTTTAAATCAGGACACTAAGCAGGGAAATCACTTGCTAGTTGCATAAAACAAAGGGAATCGGCTTCCACTATTTCCTTGTTCCTTCATAGAGCCACTAGAGCTTTCCAAACTGACAGAAGAGCAAAGAGAACTCCTTGATACGGATTTGACTACAGAGGAAATTAAAGAAGTAATGGGGGCCCTGCCTGTGGGTAAAGCCCCAGGGCCCGATGGCTTCAAAGCAGAATATTTTAAGAGTTGTGCAACTGAACTGGCTCCACTTCTGTTAGAGGTATAAAGAGAGGCACTGGAGAGGGGCACACTGCCACCAACATTTAGGCAGGCTTTAATAACTTTGGTTCCTAAAAAGGGAAAGACCCAGGAGAGTGTAAAAATTACAGCCCAATTTCCCTTATGCAGTTAGATGTTAAGTTTATTTAAAAAAATCTGGGCAAATAGTTAAAACAAGGTTAATACTTCTCTAATTCGTCCTGATCGGGTGGGGTTTATTTGCGGGCTTAGCTCGTCAGATAATATCAGGCGTCTCATTAATACTGCATGGACTGTAGCTGATAAACAATTTCTTGATTCTTTGATGCCAAAAAGGCAAAATATGGTTGAATAAGGCTATATGTTGAACATTTTGGAATTGTATAGGTTTTGCAGCATTTTTATGAAGTGGAGTAAGGTGCTGTATAAGTACCCAGAGGCATTGGTGAAACTAACGAGTTCATTTCAGAATATTTTCCTCTTGGAAGTGGAACAAGACAGGGCTCACCCCTTTATTCTCTGTTGTTTTGTTTAGAGCCTTTTGCAGCAGTTCACTTCCCAGGTGTTATGGTAGGATGTTTAGCGCGCAAATATATGCTTCATGTGGATGATATATCACTTTTTGTGTGCAAACCTAGGATCACCGGGATCATTGACTCTTTCTCACAATTGTCAGGTTATAGGGTAAATTGGTCCAAGTTACCTTAACAGCTCAGTACCCCGTAACAGCCTTCCAATCAGGTGCATTTCAGTGGCCAAAGCAGGGTATTGTATATCTGGGTGTCTCATTCCCTCCACAGTTAAAAGACCTAGTTAAAGTCAACATGGATCCATTATTCAAGAAAATCTCTTGTGACGTTAATAGATGGGCGCCTGTCAATCTCTCTATAGCAGAGAAGGTCAATGTTATGAAAATGGTTTGTGATCCCAAGCTGAATGACCTGATCCAATCTCTTCCTTTGGGAGTCCTCCTGTCATATTTTAAATGGTATGACAGGATAATAAATAAATGCATAAGTTTATGAGCTATGTATATGTATTGTATAGTATAGATCTCCCCTTTTTGGGACGGATTGATTGGAAAAGGGATTCGTCACACTGGGGGATTTCAATTTTTTTGATATTTGCAACATCACCATCTGTTGGTAGGGATATTTGGATCCAGTTCTTCAACCTGGAAGGCGTTTTAATGTTTATATAAGGGCAAATTTGTTCATGTTTCGAGTTGTATGTTTTGTATTTCATTAAAAGAATTAAAAAAAAACTGACAACAACAACAAAGAAAATACATACAATAATACCAGATGTATCCTTTAAACATCCTTTAACATCATTGAGTAACATTCATTTATTGCATTAATTAAACACAAATGGATTGCATGCAGGTCACATTCAGGAGGGAAACTCACCTAAATCGATCTGGCAGTGATCACCCTCCCAGCCCGGGTTACAGACACACTGTCCAGAACCTTCAATGCCTTCATCACACCTTCCCTGCGCCCCACAACTGCAGGCTGTTAGAGGGAAAGAATGTCACTCAGCCTCCATTGGCGTAACGTAGGTAGTGCATACTATTATGAGGGGCCCTTAAAGGGTTATTAGGCATGACTGCTTGCTCGGTTTGCAGGTGTGATCATCTTGTAAGTTTCAGATTTTGTGCCTAACCCTCATGTTGTCCTCGGTTCAAATTTGACCAGTTTCCTTTTCTTTTTCTTTTTTTTGTCACAACAAATGGGCCGTCGAAATAAACGCTGAAAATATCAAAAAACCTTTGAAAAAACATCAAAAAAGCACCCACAACATTGAAAAAGTAATAAAACTGTTGGAAAAAGTGATAATAATGTTAAAAAAAGTGACCAAAGGGTTTGTTTTTTTGGTTGAGGGGAAGACAACACAAGGGTTAAAATAACACACATACCACATATTGCATCATCTCGTCACATGATCAAATAAAGACTTGACATTGGGCAACATCAACATACAAAGTACCCAGCAATCATCATTGCATATCTGACAAAAGACCTACAAAAATAAGAAAAGATATAAACTTTAATTTAATTATTTTTGTTGTTTATAGTTTGTATTGTGTATGTAGAATAAGCATATGATTTTGTATCATATTTCCGAGGTGGAAATCTGAATAATAATCACAATAGAGATTATGACAGAGGTAATTTCAGGGCTTAGGTCTGGTTTATCTTCTTCTCCTCAGACAATGCTCTTTGATCGATATGAACTCTTCTTGGTTGAAACATCAGAACACAGCATGAACAACTGTGTTGAGAGGAAGAATTCTATAAAAGTCAAAAGGTAGATGCGCGTGTACATAAAAACATGAAGGATGGGAAGTTTCCTACAACCCCACAACTTCAATCACAGACCTTCAAATTCAACGATGAGCTGAAACCTGATTTTAAGTAGTTCATGCGATCAATTCAGTAACCACTGTGACAGGTTCTGTTCCTCACTGTAACAACAAAGCGTTTAAAAAACCACCCTAGCTCGGATTTACCCCTCTGACTTGCTTCTTCTCCCCTTGAGGAGCTCATTGAATGAGAACTTTGAAGCATAACCAGTGGCTGATCAGCAGCTGTTTGATATTCTTTAACCCGGTTGCCTGGGTGACTCTTAGCGTAGACGGCTGGCAGGGTTGTCCTGAGCTGGAAACACACCCAGCCTTGTGATGGTGAGTGTGGAGCGTTGCTATGGCGACAGACTGCAGGAGCGCTGATAGGGGAGAGATGGCGGTGCGTCTGCTAACCAGATTATTATTATTTTTGGGTGGGTGGGTGTTTGGAGGTGAGGGTGAGGGAATAAAAATCCATTATTTGAAGATAAAGAAAATGTCTCAAGCCTATTATGTCCTGTAGCTGTATTCATAATTGTGCATTAAGGGGTGACATTGAAGGTAGGGCGGCTACGTGCGTAGGCTCAGTTCCTACACTGTAGCTAACTCTCGCCTCCTCAAAAATGTAACTGCACATCGAGTCTCCAAAATAACAAGAACTGTGATTGGTCAACTCATCTCGCTTTGTGTTTCAGAGAGTGTTGGTAGTGAATACAACATAAAACAAGAAATAACTGTAATCTACTAGCCCGACACGCCAGATGGTCTGTTAACACAGAAGCATCTGAGAAGCCGTCAGTGGAAACTCTTTTTTTAAAACGGCAGGCACCTTCAAAAAAATAACTGGCAGGTGATCTGTCTATCATGCTGCCACTGTTGTTTTGAACAGTCGCACCACCACACACACCTAAACCGCACCCGTAGCTGCCAGTAGCTGATTGATGCAGTAAGCTAGTTGTTAGGACACAAACACATTACTTGAAGCCTGACTAGATGGATTTCCGTGTGATATGTGATCCCTTGATTCTCGCGTGATCTTGTGATATTGGGAGAATCCAGCTGCCGTTCAAGGTAAGTTATCTACTTCTTTTTAGAGACACATATCTGACAAAGCAATCTCCAATGCAAACCTACTTGCCGTGATAGATATTTGTCATTTCAACCGGTGAAAGTAATGGAAAGTAAAAAATGAGAAGCTGCCACGTGACTATTTTAATCATAGGTCTTTGCTAATAAAAAAAAAAAAAAAAAAAGAACAAGGAGATATACAAGCCAGAGATGGGGACTCAAGTTTTAGGCTCGGACTCGAGTCGCTCTTAAGTCGCACACACAGTGACTTCACACTTGACTTCAGACTCGGACTCGAGGTGCAGGACTTCATTTTTTGGAAACATCTGATGAGCTGAATGTTGTTCCCCTCCCTGCGTAACCTGTAATACCTAACGACCGCACCAGCATTCATCACAAGCTTTGGCTTCAAAACTTCATACAACAAGGCCCAAACAAAGGAAGCGCTGAGTGCTAAATATGTTGTATCAACATAAAGGATTCGCAAGCATGTTTAGCTCAACATTGGCCATCTTAGCTCCGACCGTCGTTGGCAAGATGTTATGAAAAGATGAATGAGCGTCTGTTTGTTTGCCAAACTTTTGAATTTGATTGACATAACCATTTACGTCCCGCTGGCTGCAACGGTTGAATTCCTTGTGTATAGCTATGCAGTGTTCTCAGCAGCCTGGATGGAAGGCAGCAGGGGATACAACACTCATAACCACAAGACTTGAGACCTGACTTGGACTCTTGCCCAGACTTGAGCCTCTTTGAGACAAGCGAAGATAATCTGAGTTTTATTTATCCAACTTTTAAAAGCTACTACATGCTAAAAACTCAAATATATATTTATATCTTATGATATTCTACTGTGAAAACTGTCTCCAAAGAATAGCATTACTTCATTCTGGAATTTTCTTCTGTGTTCCTAATCACATACTTTTTCTTTTTACTTTTAGTATGTGCTGCAACTGCCTTTAACAGTTTATACTGTTACATACAGTACACTTCTACATAACATTGTGCCTTAAACTTTGACCCTCTTGCTCATATACACTGCAAAATGTGACCGGATGCAGTAGGACATGCAGGTATTTTTGGCAAACTGTATTTGATATACTAAATATTTTTAATATTTTAAATATAATATTTTTTGTGTTTCCTGGTTTGGGTCTACCTGTGCAGTTGGGGCCGTAGTGGTTGGTGGTACAATGTTCGCAGGCTGTTCCAGTGAAACCTTCGTGGCACCTACATCTTCCTGAACCACGCATCCCATCGTCACAGTCACCATGGTTACCACAAGGGGCCTCTAGGCCACCTGGACAAACTAAAACACACACAAGAGATGGAGTCAAAAAACAGATGGAGGAATAACAAAAGAAAGCAGATGAAACATTTCAAAAAAATAGTCCAATCATGGTCTTACAAAAACTGTCAAAAAAAAATAATACAACAAAAAACGAAAAGAAAATCAAAATAATTGATTCAAGTATAGAACTATTGATGCACAGAATAAACAAAACAAATATAAAAATAAGTTTACTAATATGATGAGGATGTGTAAGACTGAATAAACTGAAAGGGCACTCGGTGGGCATAGATTTCTCACAATGTTAATGTAGTGTGAATTTTCCCAGTTGGGAACTCATTTTTTACAAATATTCCAAAACTACGTGAATGCAGCGCAAACGGGCTCTTATAATGTTCACAAAAGAGAAAAATTATTAATAATGAATTAATAATTTGTGCTCCAAAATGTAATGGGCTGTTCCTTGGCCCATTCTACATCATTTCACCAAGTTTCATAAAAATTCAATAGTTTTGCTCTTTTTAACTACCCAATTGTAATTACCCCAAATAACATGATTGATTCCCCACAACACTTTTTGGGGTGATTTTGATGGGTAATTTTAAAGTGTCTTATTAATTTTTTTAGCATTTGAAAAAAAAAAAATTGAAGTGGTTTCCAAATAGTATTGAATAAAAGTTGACATATTCCAGTCTGAAACCGTTCGCCACCTTAGGAGGGGGAAGCGAGGAATCATCCAAGCTGTATACAGTAAGGATGGGACGTTGTTGACCTCAACTGGGGAGGTAATAGAACGGTGGAAGGAGCACTTTGAGGAACTCCTAAATCCAGCCGACACGCCCTCTGTGGTAGAGGTAGAGCTGGCGGATGATGGGGGATTGTCGTCAATTTCCCTGGTGGAAGTCGCTGAGGTAGTCAAACAACTCCACAGCGGCAAAGCCCCAGAGATTGATGAGATCCGTCCAGAAATGCTGAAAGCTCTGGGTGTGGAGGGGATGTCTTGGTTGACACGCCTCTTCAACATTGCGTGGAAGTCTGGGACGGTGCCTAAGGAGTGGCAGACCGGGGTGGTGGTTCCCCTATTCAAAAAGGGGGACCAGAGGGTGTGTGCCAATTACAGGGTATCACACTTCTCAGCCTCCCTGGTAAAGTCTACTCCAAGGTGCTGGAAAGGAGGGTTCGGCCGATAGTCGAACCTCGGATTGAAGAGGAACAATGTGGATTCCGTCCTGGCCGTGGAACAACGGATCAGATCTTCACTCGCAAGGATCTTGGAGGGGCCTGGGAGTATGCCCAACCAGTCTACATGTGTTTTGTGGATCTGGAGAAGGCGTATGACCGGGTCCCCGGGAGAAATTGTGGGAGGTGCTGCGGGAGTATGGGGTGAGGGGTCCCTTCTCAGGGCCATCCAATCTCTGTATGACCAAAGCGAGAGCTGTGTCCGGGTTCTCGGCAGTAAGTCGGACTCGTTCCAGGTGAGTGTTGGCCTCCGCCAGGGCTGCGCTTTGTCACCAATCCTGTTTGTAATATTTATGGACAGGATATCGAGGCGTAGTCGGGGCGGGGAGGGGTTGCAGTTCGGTGGGCTCGGGATCTCATCGCTGCTTTTTGCAGATGATGTGGTCTTGATGGCGTCATCGGCCTGTGACCTCCAGCACTCACTGGATCGGTTCGCAGCCGAGTGTGAAGCGGCTGGGATGAGGATCAGCACCTCTAAATCTGAGGCCATGGTTCTCAACAGGAAACCGATGGAGTGCTTTCTTCGGGTAGGGAGTGAGTCCTTACCCCAAGTGAAGGAGTTTAAGTACCTTGGGGTCTTGTTTGCGAGTGAGGAGACTATGGAGCGTGAGATTGGTCGGAGAGTCGGAGCAGCTGGTGCGGTATTACATTCAGTTTATCGCACCGTTGTGACGAAAAGAGAGCTGAGCCAGAAGGCAAAGCTCTCGATCTACCGGGCAATTTTCGTTCCTACCCTCACCTATGGTCATGAAGGCTGGGTCATGACCGAAAGAACGAGGTCCAGGGTACAAGCGGCCGAAATGGGTTTCCTCAGGAGGGTGGCTGGCGTCTCCCTTAGAGATAGGGTGAGAAGCTCAGTCATCCGAGAGGAGCTCGGAGTAGAGCCGCTGCTCCTTCGCGTCGAAAGGAGCCAGTTGAGGTGGTTCGGGCATCTGGTAAGGATGCCTCCAGGGCGCCTCCCTAGGGAGGTGTTCCAGGCACGTCCAGCTGGGAGGAGGCCTCGGGGAAGACCCAGGACTAGGTGGAGAGATTATATCTCCAACCTGGCCTGGGAACGCCTCGGGATCCCCCAGTTGGAGCTGGTTGATGTGGCTCGGGAAAGGGAAGTTTGGGGTCCCCTACTGGAGCTGCTGCCCCCGCGACCCGATACCGGATAAGCGGTCGAAGATGGATGGATATTCCAGTCTGTGATTATCTATCAACATCCATTTCTTTAATTTTAATCTAAATAATTTCTAATTTCTAATTTTCTAACTCAAACATTAGGAATAATTTCCTAAAAATTAGATTTATTGACCATAAATTCCAAAAATAACTGTAAAACTAAAGTTAATAAGTTAGTGTTAAAGAGTGTTGAAAACGTCAAATAGGGACAAACATTGAAAAAAGCGTCAAAAGTGTTGAAAAAAGGGACAAAAATGTAAGAAAATGATTTTTTTTTAAAAAAAGCGTCAACAAAATTGTTGATTTTTGACGGGAAGACAACACAAGGGTTAAATAGCATTATTACAAACAGATCTAAAAACTCAAACTACCCTCAGTCTTTCATCGCGATAACACCAAAAATAAGATGGATGATGTAATTAGGGGTTGTCATACATTTGTGTGTTGACCAAAACCATTGTTGTGATTCTGTTACATTGCATTCTGCCAAAACTCTGAACAAAGCCTCTCTCATTTGTTCCAGTCATCATCCTTTCATTAATTGACACCCTCAGGACTCTTAACATTTGTAATGGTAAGATGGCTCTAAGAATAAACACTGGAGCCTCTAGGGGGAAAGATTTTCTCCAGAAACTGTGTGGGCAGGATGAGATGAAAGTCTGACCAGATGAGCAGCTTCCATATTTGCCTTTCTTACCTTGACAGTCTCGGCCGTAGTGGCTTTTGCAGCACTTTTGGACCCAGGAAGGAAACTCACAGACTCTCTTACAGCCCGCCCGGCCCCAAGGATCATCCAGATCAAAGAAAGGTGGGTAGCCGCGGCCATACCTGGAGAACCTGAATTGCAAACACCGCTCTGTCTTTCCCTGGAAGAAGGCAAGACTGACATTCATCTCAACATAGATTACATATTGTACAAGCTGCTAATGTTCCGAATTTTTAGCAGGTCTTACCGTGTCTCGGTGTCTGAAGGGGCAGTATGGAGGGAAGAGGCAGCGTCCACAGCGCCCCTGAGACATTTTAAGACAGAAAGCTTTAGTCCAGCTACCAAGAAAAGTAGGAAGGCTGACATCCATGTAATAACCATGGCAGTGTGGCATCGCTATTTGCTGTAGTGGTGGTGAAACAGTGGTATTAGCAATAATAGTTACTGGGGTCGCTGTGTTAAGGCCCAGGCACATCCATGTGTCTTCGTGAATGTTTTGTTCTAGAAGCTTGGTGACAAGAGCTGCAAAGATCAATCGATTAATACATTAGTTGTCAACTATTAAAATGAATCGCCAACTATTTTGATAATCGATTAATCGGTTTGAGTCAAAAAATCTCTCATTCCAGCTTCTTAAATATGTATCTTCTAGTGTGTTTACTCCTCTATGACAGTTAACTGAGCAGCTGGAGTTGTGGACAAAACAAGACATCATATTAGGCTTTGGTACTGATCGCTGGTGAATATTTTATCCTATTTTCCGGCATTTTATAGAGTAAAGAACAAATTGATTAATTGAGAAAATAATCGACAGAATAATCGACAATGAAAATAATCGTTAGTTGCAGCCCTGTTGTTGCCGTAGGGACACCTTGCAGGGATAGTTGGTGACCGCTAATATGCTAGCGCTAGAGTCACAATTAGCCTCTCTGGCTCTTTGTTCCCCCAAAGGTTAGCAATGTCAAGACGGCATGCTCTTGGTCAACAGCACGAAGATTTTTCTTCATCCCCGAGAGAAATCCACCCATCCCAGTATTTCCATTGATTTGATTTAAGTTACAACGAGCAGATGCTACAGGTGCATCAGAGCACGGACTAACAGACTCAAGAACAGTTTCTTCCCTTTCCTAACCACCCTGAACTCACACATGCACTGACTCCACTCCACAGCCTACCCCCCGGCCCCCGGACTTTCTTCTCCCACCTACTGTGCAATACTGTTATATAACACCTAAAAGGATGCTGGAATTCTGTGCAATTTCATTACAGTGCAATACTTAATATTTAACCATTTAATCTCATTACAGAGCAATATTTATTTATTATCAATACTTAACCATTTAATTTCATTACAGTGCAATATTTAATACTCAATCATTTAATCTCATTACTGTGCAATATTTAATACCCAGGACTATTGATACACCAAACTATATTTCTGCATAATGTGTATACAAACCCTTTATCTCTCTACTACTTTATATATGTATATAGTTGCTCTCAGGACTGTGCACTACATTCCCCCCCTCTCTTTTGTTTCCGCACTACTTACATTTTATATTTTTATATTTTGTGTTGACACTGTAAAGGGGTTGCTTGAATCTCGTTGCACAGGTACTGCACTTGTGTATAATAACAATAAAGGCCTTCTATTCAGTAACTGTGGCAGATCTAATACTAGCAGTAGTCTCACTAGTTTGTAGCCACTCTAGCAGCACATTATCTAATCACTTGCTTTTGTTTTGTACTTTTTGTCAGCTCACACCGTCACCTCACATTTAAATGGATCTTAGCTTTGGTTTTGTGATCACTCCATCCAAAGAATTCCAAAATATATACTGATAAATATGTACTGATTTGGATAATAATAATAATAATAATAATAACAGATTATCCAAGCAGAGGTGGAGATAGTTGTAATAGTAATTATTTTAATTTCAACTAGTCTTAGCATTTATGTTATGAGTTTTAAAGCAGTATTAAAAGTAATAGTATTAGCACTACTCACGTAAGTGGTTTTGTTCTCCATACTGTCGCAGAGTGCTCCCAGGCCAGGTGGTTCCAGTAACTGGTCGATGCCATAGGCCACGCCCTCTTTGAAGTTCAGGTAGCGCTCCACTATCCGGGCTGCGTTCTCATTAATCAATACAGCACCCTGAACACACACACACACACACACACAATCAATAACATTTTAAAAACAGTCAACATACAGCCACAGACCCAGAACAAAATACAATAAAATAGAACACATATTGAGTGCTTTCTCACTTTTTCAATAACAGAGGATAGGAATAAGAAAAGAAAGAAAGTAAAGAAAATAAGACCCTCCGTAATGCCAGACAGGGCAGACATATCAGACATCTATATGGGTGTGTGTGTGCGTGTGTGCGTGCGTGTGTTTTCTCTCACCACCAGCGTCTTGTCACAGCTGTACTTGATGGTTGATCCATGCATGGTGCGAAAGGATGAGAATTTATCCGGCTGACTGACACCCATTACCTAGACACAAAGAAAATCATAGTGATCTGTTTCTAGAGCTACAACAGACAGACAGTCAGTCAGTCACACCCTTCCTCCTCTTTTCAAAGAAACCTATAGTTTCGGATTTGGATGGATTTTGGATATTATATTATTATTTTGGATATGTATTCATGTTGATGCCACAACTGTGGTGACCCTATGAGCTTTCTGCAGCTCCATTGCTGGTAAGCAGGGAGGCAGTGGGCAGAAGCATTGTTTATTAAGCTGTTCCATTCCCATCCTATGAAAACTGTAAACCAAGCCTCTCTCATCTCTTTCAATTGGTATTGGTATCATAAATGAGCTACACTGTTTTCCTCCCTGAAGATTTATCTGCGTGAACTTACCTTGAACCAATCCTCCTCTCCTCTGGTGCCCCTTTCTTATCTATCTACTCTCACGTCAACGATTGAATGGAGCGATTGTTACATTTATATATATATATATCCTCGTGTGTCTCATTAAACCTTTAGAACATTGTGAACTGAACCCTGCTTCGTGTCACTTTGTTCTCCGAGAGCGTAACTGCTTTCAGAGTCAACTCACGGAGGTCACGCCAGTAGAATACGAACCACAAAACAATCGTGATCCGATTCTTTCATAACAACGTTGAATCTGTATTTAACATGTCTGGTCACTATGCACTTTATTAGTTTATTTGTATTTATTTGGTCATTATGTCGCTATTTATTCTCTCTGCATTTTTATTAATTTTTCAGATGTTATTGAGGCTGGGATTTGTAGACTGGAAATGTGAATGTTGGACACTAGTGACTACTGTATTTAGGACATCATACCTACTGTATGTCTATGTTTGTACAAATTTGAAAGTTGATATATAATGTGCACTAGCACTGATCACAGATGTAGAGCTCAACAATTAATAATTTAATGGATAGGTCAATCACAAGGCAATTAACCAGGCAATTAACCATGATTAATCAGATATCTTTATATCTGATTAATCATTTGAGTCATTTTTTCAAGAAAAACGGCTGAAGTTTTGCGGCTTTCTTCGTCTTAGATATCGTAAATAGAAGATTTTTGTGTTTTGAACTCCTTGTCTGACAGAAAAAAACAAGACATTAGAAGACGTCATTAATGGATTCATGTAGCTGTGAACAACATTTTTACTATTTGACTATATGACACATACTTTATAGCCAAAACAATTCATTTAGAAAATAAATGACAGATTAACTAATAATGAAAATAAATGTTAAGTCCGATACGACAGAGGTGCATATTTTCCTTCTGGGCTGCAATGAACTTTTCATCCATTAGGGGCCCAATTAAAAGAGTTACGTTTGAGTACCAAAGAAGCAAACTTTGTTATTGATCAAGTCATCCACCTAATGCCTTTCTCCTCTTCCTCTTCCTACCTTGGAATTGCGTATGATGTGAGCCTTCACCAAGGCAGCCACTTGGTCTCGGTGATCGGGGCTGGAGAGCCAGTGCTGTCTTTCAGCTGGCAGGGAGTTAAGAGCCTTGTCCGTGGGCCAGAACATGGTGAACGGCTGGTGGATGGACATCTGGAGCACAGGAAGCAACCCTGCATCCTGAACAAAGAGTAAAGATTACGGTCAGTAGTACTCACACTCACAGTATAAGTTGTGTTTTCAGATAGAAAAAGTGAAGTAGAGTAGGAGAAGGAGAAGTCGGATCAGAAAGTTGTGATAGAAAGATGTGAAAAAGGGGGAAAAGTAGGTGTAATAAAAGGATTGAGATATATGTAGACATGTAAGTGATGGAAGGATGAATTAAAAGAGAAGGAAGAGGCAGCATGGGATATATGGCTGTAGGAACAGAAGTAAAACCAGGAGGTGCAGCGTTTTTGTGTTTTTACCTCCACGAGTTTGTAGAAGCGGCTGTAGCCATAAAACATCGCTGCTGATGTAAAATTCATCTAAACAGAGAGAGAGAGAGAGAGAGAGATAGTTCACACTGCCTGTCCCTCAATTCTGATTGACTATCAATTCTATATTCACTTAAAGCAAACTCAGCAAACCGTGTTAGACAGGAGGATTGGTTTGTCCTGCAGCCTGTAGGGCACCAACACCGTGTCGATGTGGTGAATGACTCCATTAGATGTCATGTAATCACTCTTCACAATCCTCGATCTGTTGTTGATCCAGACTGAACCCTGCAGGGAGAGAGACAGGTGTGGAGAGAGGTAGAAACAAAGACAAGGAGAGTGGGAAGGTGGATTGTGAGACATCTGAAGACATAGAGACAGAAACAGTGTTGGGAGTAAAGCGTTACAAAAGTAACGCAATTACAGTAATGTATTCCTTTTTGCTGTAACACAGTAATGATAATGAACTGATAATATTATACCCGTTCCATTCTCAGTAACGCGAGTTACAACGCATTTTAACCTGACATATAGTGTTTTTTTTTTAGGAATTCACCAACACCGCGAAACATTTCGACACAGAAAAAAAAGGTCTGCGAGTCTTATTTGTTGTTGCTGGATTTGGTGTTTGAAAAAGCGGCAGAGACAAATACATTTGGGATATGGACATTATTTTCAGGAGTTGTTTAAGCGAGCTGTCCCATCACCGTCCCCGTGGTCAGGGACAGAACCAGAGACGGTGGGCTAGGGACATCTGTCTTGCTACACGTGATATCATTACATTTTATCAGCCGTGGGAAGTAACCGTAGTATACCGTAGGCTACTTTGATTCAATTGTAAGGTGTTTTTAATTGAGTATTTTTATTTTCTCCTACTTATTAGGCTACTTCTAGTCCACTACAATTCAGAGTTAAGTAGGCTATTGTACAATGTATTTAATAGCTTTAGTTACTTTGCAGATTGAGATTAATAATACAAATAATATGAATGAATTATGAATTATATAGTGGATAAAGATGAGACTTTGTTGATCCCATAGTGAAATTCACAAGCTACCTGCCAAGTCGTACTTCCACTTTTATTTTGGTGAAAGTAACTCAAAAGTAACAAATGTGTACAGTTAATTTAAATAGCTTGCGTTATAGTATTGCAGGAACAGTTTCATTTAATATTGTATGTGGTGTTTTCAATTGCAGGGTGCAAATGTTCCACCAGAACAAGTTCCTCTCAGAGAATACTTTGCAGAGCCACTGTCACTGCATCCAAAACTTGGCGCCGCAAAAGAGTAAGAAGATGTGGCGTGGTCCGGGCAGCATTGCCGGAAGTAGGGGGCTAGAAAATAGGGAAAGGACCTCTCTACTGTAGTAGAGAAGCTGAATTAAGCTGCTGTGTGTGTGTGCGTGCGTGTGTGTGTGTGTGTGTGTGTGTGTGTGTGTGTGTTACCTGCTGCAGGCTGAAATGCAGTGTGTGTCCCGACGTTGAAACAGCAAACTCTGTGGTTTTCAGGTCACTTAAGGTCAAAGTCTCACAAGAAACGACATGGTAACGAACCAGGTCAGGAAGTCGACCAAACTGGTTCCATTTCTCGATCTACACACAGACACACACACACGCACGCACACGCACACACACACACGCACACGCACACACACACACGCACTCTCACACACAAACACACACTCTCTCACACACACACACACACACACACACACACACACACACAACAGTGAGACACCAGTCAACGATGTATATCATCATGCACTAGCAACCATATTCCAGACTTGACAAGCACAAGCGAAAATATTATATATATATATATATATATATATATATATATATATATATATATATGTATATACTGTATAATTTTCTAGATAAGACAGTATATCTTATAGATAAACAAAAAAATTAAGATAAGATTGATAATATTCTTTTTGTAACATTATATAATATACACACAGAAGAGGAGTCGTTGTTGGTTTCCTCTACAGGTGCAAAGACAGTAAACGGTCCCTCACCATAAAGACCACGAGAGCCCGACATCTGAGAAAAACACAAGAAAAACAAAGTCAACTCCTGTAATGATGGATCAGGCGCCTGTATTATGAATCACGTTCATACAGGGGATGCAGTCACTGCATATACATTTTATTTGATTTTCTTCTTTTTTGGTAATGACAATTTTAACCAAAAAATAAGGAGATGTATACTTATTTTTTGACAAAAAACGATTTAATTTCAGTTGGACTTCACCATCAATTTACATTTTGGGATGGCTTTAGTCCAATCAATAAGAAGTCCAACACACAGAGCAGGAGGAGCTCTGATTGGCTGTTGTGCCTTGCAGCCATGTAAATTACAAACCAAGTTTTATTTACTTACAGATAAAATTTGACGGAAGAAAGTGTTCTCTGATTGTCGGAACAGCTCCTGTAAGACAGACAGACAACACAACTTCCTGTGAGGGGGGACGGGGGAGACAGTGGGATGTTAGGGTTCAGGGGGAAGTCAGAGGTCATGTGACTCACGTTGTAGGTGTTTCCCCGGCAATCAAAGCCATCGCCCACATGGCCTCTGAGGCAGGAGCAGTTCCTCTGACCCTGACCCATATACTCACAGCGAGCAAACTTACCGCAGCCGCCATTGTTCTGCACACATACACAAAAAAAACATTTTTTAATTGAATATACAGTACAGGCATTGAAGGAGCACTATGAGTTCCTGCATGGTTTCAGCGCTATTTCATTTTTGCCTCAAATCGAAGGCATCTCTCCTTGATCCGCTAGCTACCGGCCCCCTAAATACACCGGGGTCACAGGGGGCGTAAAAGTCAAACAAACACTAGAGGCACAGGCTGTGCACCAAAATACAACAAACCACTCCAGCCAATCACCAACTAGATGGTTGGGGGTTAGTGACAGTTAGTTATGGTGTTTTTCCACTGCATGGTACCTGCTCGACTCGCCTCGACTCTACTCGCCTTTTTTGGTTTTCCATTACAAAAAAAAGTAGCTGGTACCTGCTAACAGGTACTTTTTTTTTAGTACCGCCTTCGTCGAGGTTTCAAGCAAGCTGAGGCGATACCAAAGGGTGACGTGATAAGCTGCAGACTACTGATTGGTCAGAGAGAATAGTCACTAATCACTAAGTCATTATTGCTAGCAACAGATGGGGGGCGTCTTTTTGCTGCCTTCAGCTTCTTTAGAAACTAAATGTATCTTCTGGCAAACAGCCACATGCCGAGAATCAAAAACAACACACGTTTGCCGTTCTGTGTGTGTGTCGCGTTAGGTCATTTTTCTGCTATGACGACCAGCCTCGCTCGCCTCACGCCTGAGGCGGTAGGCTACTAATCTGCAATGGAAAGAGAAGGACGGGGCACCGTGGCCGAGTCAAGCCGAGTCAAGCAGGTACCATGTAATGGAAAAATGGCATTAGTCATGACAGAGGCGTGACTTCTGACATATATAAAAGTGTCAGTCAAATGACATGTAATGTAATGTAAAGATACGGAAACATGAGGGGAGGGGTGAGCTTCCTCTGTTTTGTTTGAACGTCAACAGAAGTGACCACGAATGAACTCATAATGCACCTTTATCTGCCCGGCAACCATATTCATTTGTGATAAAATTGTAAATGAGATTTTTTATTTAGTTGAATAATTGATTAACTAATAATTTTTAAAGGTAATACAGTCCCAAGATTTTTTTTTCTTTCCTCCTTGTACCCAAGGGCTGAGTCAGCTGATTGGACAGCTGTACAGCTAACCAAGCTAACTTGCTAACGGCAGCTAATGGCAGCTAACTACAGTTAGCGGTTATATTAGCAAATAGCCTAAAGCTAATGTTAACAGGTTACTTTGTCTTGCTTAATATCAAGTAGTCATAAGAGAAACATCTAAAAACAATGCTAACTTTGCATTAAAAGTGTCATAGTTTACAGTCATAAACATTCATAAAGACTCCTTAATGTTCATGCCCGGTGTCATGTCAGGCTTATGCACACCCCTTCAAATAAAGTGTTACCATATATTTTAATTACCCAAAGGAAATACGGTTTGCAGATTTACATAGAGTTCAATATCCTAATAAGGAGAATAAATCAAATGGCGACACACTGACATACATTTCTGCAGGGGTTGACAGGGTAACAGTACCGCCCTGATCCTTGAAAGCCCATAGGACACCTGCAGGCTGTCTGGAGACAACAGAGCAAGCAGAGAGAACAGTCAATCACTTCATCCATATGCCTGCTCTGCCAATCAACAAATCAAATAATAATTTCTCAACAAATCTAAATCACGTTTTTATACTGTAAACACAGTACTGTTGTTTCTAGGGCTGTCATCAAATATTCAAAATACATATTTTAGTTGTAAAAAAAAAAACAGACCAACAAAGACATTTGAATATAAAAATTGATATTTGAATATTGTTTAAAAAAAAGAGGCAGAACTACTGCGGCTGTCTGCCTCATCCATTCCTGTACGCTTCAGAGAGAGAGAGAGAGAGAGAGAGAGAGAGAGGAGGGACAGAGGACTACAGGGTTTACATTTGACATTATATAGAATATTATTTTATCAATTTATTCTCTAATGGGAAGGTTTGTAGATCTTTTAAAATATATGTTTATGTTAAAATAAATGTACCTAGACAAGTAGTTATGACTCCTGTTGGTTTACCCTCTTATGGACATAATGGGCAAAGATAGATTTTCATATATGGACAAACCTATGTGTTTGTATGTGTTTTTTTAGAACGTCATTTTTTGACAGCACTCGTTTCTGGTAGAAGGTTAATGACAACAGCTGTGCTGTATTATCAGCTACATTATATGGGCGGCTATGGCTCAGTGGTAGAGCGGTCGCCTGCCAATCGGAAGGGTGGCGGTTTGATCCCTGGCCCTGCAGTCCCATGTCAAAGTGTCCAATCCTGAGTTGCCCCCAATGCTGCGCCTTCGGAGTATGTGTGTGAGTGTTATCGGATGTACGGCAGCCTCGGCCACAGTGTGTGAATGGTTGTATGTACGTATTATGTAAAAGCGCTTTGAGTAGTACTCAACTTAAAATGTGTGATCACTGAGAAAGTTAGAGTCGTCCTCTTCCCTACTTCACAGTGGACTGTGACTTGCAGCTACGCACACAACAGGTTACCCGTTCAGTGCCCGTCTGCTCTCTGTGGTCACCTATACTGTGTTTTAATGCAGCTACATTTATTACATTTATTTTATAGTTCTCATTTTACATGTTTTTTTCTCTTGTCATTTTATTGTGGTCCATAAAACATTACATTATATCCAGCAGTTATTCCCAAGCTGCTGTGCTGCAGTAATAAAATCCTTATTTTGTAATCACAATGTTACCTGACAAAATAATAAATATAGGTCAAAGACAGCTCTGCTGTGTGTTCGGCTGTACAGACATTAAAATGAACGACCACAAAGAAAGTTAGAGGCAAAAAAAAAATTGCTTAACTTTACTGCCACACAGACCCCCGCCATCCGAGGGCAGCTTACAGGAGTGTAGAGGTACTCTGATTTGGAAAACCTAACTTAATAACCAACATGAATGGTGGCCAAAAGTATAAAACAAATACCTTATTTTAAAGAACCACCCAGATGATATTTGGTCCTCACTAAAATGAGACCCCCCCCCACTGTCTCAGGCACAGTGATGGCTCAGTGTTGGGTCAGGTCTAACATTATGCCCCATTGAAATCTGATATTTTACTGCAATACAGTGTTGTCTTACAATGTTGGAGCCTGTTCTGATGCACTCTGCTGACTTATGGCAGCCTCCGTTGTTGATCAGACAGCCGTCAATCTCTGTGAACATATAACATGTAAATCAGACAGCTGGCAGTGCAGAATAACTGGACTGGACCAACACAACAGCTGTTACTATGGATCAGGGGGAATGCAAAATATGTCGCCATGTATCTCAACATTTATTGCAAATGCAGAAGTAGTTCTGAAAAACACATTCCCATTGTGAGCCTTTGGGGGTCCGTATTTAGAAATAGTCTAAGGCTATGAATGTACAAAATTACAGATATTTCAATACTTTGCCAGGTCATGAGGTTCAGGTATGTTCAGGAAATGTGGGGTCAGGGTCAGAACTACATACCCAGGCAGATGACCCCGTCTCCAGTGTACCCCTCACTACATGTACAGGTCCTCTCTCCTGCTGAGACCTTCGTGCAGACGGCAAATTGTGAACATCCACCGTTAGACATGCGGCACAAATCCAGCTCTGAGACACAGAAAAAAAAATTAAACCAGATTTGATACTCGACACAGAACATGTGTGTGTGTGTGTGTGTGTGTGTGTGTGTGTGTGTGTGTGTGTGTGTGTGTGTGTGTGTGTGTGTGTCTTTACCTTTGCAGTAAGTTCCATTGCCTTCATATCCAGCAACACACACACAAGCCGGAGCTGAACCCATGGGTCCTGTGATACAGCTGCAGCAGAGGACAAACTCTTGTCTCACATGTTTTCAACCATTTTTAAAGCACATGTCAGAAATCTAGTGACTTATTGGGCAGACGTTAGCCTCTCTCTCTTGGAGAAAGTCGACTAAGGTTATTCCATAAGACAGCATACAATGAATGAGCTGTTAATGTGTTTAGTTTTAGACTGTTTAACCTGGCTTTATTTTTTTCACTTGAAGTACCATCCGTATCCGATACGACAGCCTTCGTACACATTTTTTTCAAACTTTTAAACTCATGTTAATACAATTATCGTGCAGCTACGTCATCCATATTCAATTTTAACCTGACTTTTTAAGCAGGCATTAGCTATTCCCACGTTTTGAATATTTTTCCCAAAACATCAGAAACAGCTTTCAACACAATGAATTCAGTACAAAACCACCACTTATTACAACTTCAATAAAAATCATGAACTAGAATTATCACCTTTCAGACAATGTCAACACAATAGAAACACTGATAAGCTTCGTAAAAGTAGAATAATTGTATTAGATCGTACAGGAGTACCTCTAAAAGTGGCCAGTGAGTGTAATTGGCAGACACTGTCCTCAAGTCATTCTAGTCATTGCAGTTTTTGTGGGAGAAATAACGCAGGTCCAATTATCACGAGACAACAGCTGTTAATACAACAACAGGACTTACTTGGCATTTATATCACACACACCTCCACAAGCATCGTCCTTGATCTCTGTAACATGCACATACACAAAGATTTCAGGCAATAACAGATTAGAAAAAAGAGTGGTTACCATTTCACTGTGTGTGTGTGTGTGTGTGTGTGTGCGCGCGCGCGCGCGTGCGTGTGTGTGTCTTACCTATAGAGCAGGAAGCTCCTTTCCATCCTTTATGACATATACACTTGCCACTTCCTGCCAGACCGTCCTCACACTTCCCGTGATCACACACACACTCTGCAACACACACATACACAGGTTAGCATTGATTATTAGCGTTGATTGTTTGCGTTAAGGTCCTAAAAAACAACAGTCGCTGCTAGTTTTCTTATGTCCGTTTGGTGTGTCTGGGCCTTTAGCATCAATTATGAGCGGTGCATGTATGGAGCTTTGTTTCTTTATTACATGCGAGAAAATAAATGATCTGAGAAAAATATTGTATTTAAAAAAGTATTTTGAGAGAGATTTTTTTTTCTCAGAAATAAATTTAAAAATTAAAAATTTATATTTAAACTTTTTTTAGTCTCAGATATAATTTTTTGCTATTGGTATGAAAACTTTTTCTCTTAAATATTTTTTTCTCTCTCATAAAATGCTTTTCTGCTATCAGTGTGATAACTTTTTCTCTCATATTTTTTTTTTCTTAAATAAAGAAACAAATCTAGCTCCTTCTGCATCACTAGGGGTATCTGAGAAATATGTTCCCAATGTTTTCTGTCCATTATCTAAGATCAATGAGTGACCACTAGTCTACAGTTAAACTGGAATATATTGTTGGGTTAACAAAGATTAAAAAAAACTATTAATTTGTACGCATTGAACAACTAAAGAAGCCTTCCCTTAAGTAAAGCCCCTGTGTGTGTGTGTGTGTGTGTGTGTGTGTGTGTGTGTGTGTGTGTGTGTGTGTGTGTGTGTGTTATTCCTCACTGGAGGAGCAGTTGTCTCCGTATCGTCCTGGCTCACAGTCCTCACACGCGGTGCCGTGAAAACCCTCAAAGCAACGGCACTCCCCGTTTCCATAGTTACCGTCCTGACACTCTCCGTGATTGTAGCACCAGCTGCCAACATCTCCGGGGCATTTGAAGCACTCGTGGCCATAGTAACCGGGGCAACAGGAATGATCCTGCAGGACAGACAATCATTATCATTATCATCATCATCATCATCATTATTATTATTATTCTTATTATTAGTAGTAGTAGTAGTAAGCCCTATTCAGATATGGAATCTGTAACATTGATCACTACATCTGTTTGTTAAAGTGATGTTTTTTGGCATCTTTTGGAATGGTCTTACCGAGAAACAAACTTAAACTAAAACACTTTCTATATTTCGGTCTCTGTTGAAGGTTGTCAATATTATATTATCTGTTTTTCCCTGATTAGTGTGTTCTCATTGAAAACGTCATGGTAATATACAGATTGGTATGAAGAATCGGCAGCAGTTTGACTAGAAACAGTAGTACTAGTGTGGTGGCAGCTAGTATCAGCTGGTAACCAGCTAATGTTTTAGGTATTTGTATAGTAGCAGTATTTGCAGTCATTAGAGCAATACTATTCCTACTTCTGATACTAATGTATGTACTAGTAGCAAGACTGTAGTCAAGAATGTTTAAGGCCAATTGGACTTAAGACAAAAGTTAAGACAAGTTTCTAAAACAGGGTTGGGACTGAGTGAAACTGAGATAGATTTGAATTAAAACTCCAAATTCAATGCCAGTTCTCAATACCCAACCCAAACTACAGCAGTAAGTAGCACTGGTAGTAGTTATAGCAGTAGAAATACTGTGCTAGTAGTAGTATCAGCAGACCGTGGTTAACCGAAGACATTTGATGACACAGCCTGGCATTCTCTTCCTCCTGGATCCAGTTCGCTTACTGTATTGACAGTTGGATCGCATGTTGGCTGGAAACTGTTTCCTGATCTGCAGTAGAAGATATTGGAAACACAGCAGACACCTCAACTGTGAGTTGTTAGAGAATACAGACACCTTCAGAAATCACAGGCAGACTAATGGCTGAAAACTGTACACCCCAATAGATATTAAAAATTAAACACATGACTCATAGAGACAGATTTTTACTAGTGTGTGGTGCAAATAATAACAACTTTGTGAATGTTAGAATTTGGTAGTTGGGTTAACATCGAGGTCACTTTTGGAGGCTGTAGATTGTGATTCTGCATAAAGCTGCACAGGTGATCATGTTATCGTGTCCACCACCTGTGGACTGTAACAGTTTTCTTACTGGTGTGTAGTTGAATAGGCATCGAGGTGGTCCTTCACAGTCTGAACACCTTCCCTGGAGACAAGAGACAGAGAGAGTGAGACAGGGGGGGAATAATGTTTAACATATGAACAACAGTTTTCATTAAACACTACCCAGTAGCCAGTAGATGCATTTAAATAATCCTCGTTTATGATTCACTGTTTATATAATTTAATGTGGTTTATTAGTAATGGTAAAGTAGCTGGTGTCCACAGCTGTTTAGTGTTCATTCCCACTAGATCAGGTGGTCGGGCAATTTACAGCAAAGTTTTGGAGCAGTGGGAGTGTCACATAAATATTTCGTAATAATAATTTATATAGACCTTAGTGGTGACCTAATACTATATCCAAAATCTCTTTTATATAGACCTTATTGGCCCCTAATACTGAATCTGAAGTCTCTTTTATATAGACTTTGGTGGTCCCCTAATACTGTATCTGAAGTCTCTTTTATATAGACCTTAGTGGTCCCCTAATACTGTATCTGAAGTCTCTTTTATATAGACCTTAGTGGTCCCCTAATACTGTATCTGAAGTCTCTTTTATATAGACCTTAGTGGTCCCCTAATACTGTATCTGAAGTCTCTTTTATATAGACCTTAGTGGTCCCTAATACTGAATCTGAAGTCTCTTTTATATAGACTTTGGTGGTCCCCTAATACTCAGAGCCAAATTCTCTGGGCGGGCAAAGCAGAGAAAACCTCTCTCCTTATGACGTCATAAGGGGCAGTTTTCAGCTCAGCCTATCTGAGCTTTCATTTTCTCAAAGGCAGGATACCCAAGGCTCGGTTTACACCTATCACCATTTCTAGCCACTGGGGGACCATAGGCAGGCTGGGGGAACTCATATTAATGTTAAAAAAAACTCATAAATGCCATGGGACCTTAAACCTTTTGCCCTCCTGTGGCCCCCACTGTTGCAGCCTAAACGAACTACCCCCATTTGAATGAGAAAACTTGGCCCGCCTGACCGCCTGACTGGATGAAATGCTTCTCCTTCAGTTCATTAAATCCCTGCAGCCATCTGAAAGTACCAGAACACACGTATGTCAACAAATCTGCAGCCTCTGATTTTCGATGAGCACAGTGCCATTACACACAGCCGTTAACTATGTTTACCTTGATTAACTATCACATTAAAATGACACCAGGTCGCTGCCAAAAAACTACACACATCAGACTACAGTGTTATAACTCGGTATTCTGCCTGTTTATGTACGAAGACTTCAGATTACAGGTTTATATTTAATGTTTATTTCTTGAAAAATGTCTGTCACATGAGATACAAAAAAATGAAAACTGAAATAGCATTTGACTGATGCGGTCATATAAAAACGGCTTCACCTATATTTTTTGCCTATTTCAATCGTCATTGTACAAAATAACCGCTAGAAAACCCACCAACTGCCTCTGGCTAAAGAAAGAGTGATTGAATGATTAAAAAACATGATTTCCTGGAGATAGCCGTTTCTTTATCTGGCGTATACTTCACTGTCACTCGCTCAGTTGTTTTCCACTGCTGCACATACAAGAACCAAAACAGGAGGCTCATTCTTCAATTTAACCACCCATCCATCTGGTTATTCAGCCGTCCATCAGTCTGTCCATCTGTCCATCCAGCCATCCATCATGTGTCTATCATTCTATCATTCCATGCTTTCACTGATCCATTATTTTATCCATCTAGCTTTTTTTCCATTCATTAATTTCCTGATACACCATGCCATCCCTCCATCACTCCCTCCATCCTTACATTGACCTGCAGCGTGACCTGTTTGCTGCATCTGTTGCGGTGGACTTTGAGGACCTGAGGGAGGACTATGATGACACCATTCTGCGTCTCAGTGAAACTGCCGTCAAGTGGAACGTCGTTCACAACTGTCTGGAGGACAAGAAACAGAAAGATTTACACATCATTAGAAGACCATACTGGTGCATGTTAGGCACACAAACCCATAGGTTTTTAGATTAATTTCCTTTTTCCCAATCAGTCCCAGTTCATATCTATGAAAATGAACTTGCAGAGACTACAGAGAACTTGCTGCATGGAAATAGTCCATCACAGTCTAGGAAGCTTAAATTTTCTGGCCATGTTTTAGCATCATCACCTGAGAATGCTGCTGTTAGCAGGAACTCTCCTCAGTGGAGCCTTCATCAAAGAACTGACAGTCAGCTGCTTAAAGGATTTTATTGACAATCACTGTTGTCAATCAAATCAAACCCAGAAGACAAACAATACAATTTAATTTAATATAAAATATGGACCTTGGAAAAAAGGGTAATTCTAATTTACTTGTTTCTTGTATCATTTTGCTGTTCTGCAGCTGAATCACAGGCCTCATGTAAATTTGACCATACATTCACTTGTCTACATGTTGAATGTGATTGATTATTTCTCTGCCTTTTATAGAAATCTATGGCTGCCTGGAAGGAAATGGATCTAAAAACCTGACAGGAATGCAAAAGCAGCAGTATGTTTCTTTAATAACAGACAAGTCTTCAATGTTCAGAGGCCTGTCCTACGGAGCAAGTTCAAAATATCCAGGATAGCTTTTTGTTATCTGGCTTCACTAACCCTGTCAACCGCAATCCTGCTAAGTGGTCACACAATTGCCATGTTCACATAAAAGGGGCGGTTCTTGCAGCATATGACCAATCACAAACATGGACAAGTCTCCTGGCAGCATTGTGAAGAGCAAACTATAAATTTAGACAGTTACAAAGAACACATAAACTAGGCTAAAACCAACAAAGTTGCAGCTGCCAAGTGCAGGAAGGACAAATATTTGCAGATTGTGTGAATGTGTAAGGTAATTTTTTTCAATCAATATCTATTAATTGCAGTAACCAGTCAAATATATATTTTTTGATTTGTCAAATAAATCAAATCAAAGGAGCTTATAACTGCCCCATCTAAGGGCACAAGTAGATATGACTACAACTTCATATGCATGTGTTGCTTAGATGTATTCTTATGGCGTGTATGACAAATTAAGCCTTAGTCTCTCAGCTTCAACCACAGCGGTGTGAAACAGACTTGGGAGACATAATTCAAAGCAGTTAAGTATCAGTCTATGGTGTAGGATGATACTGGTATATGAAAGCACATACAGCATACATAAAAGTAACGCAAGGTAATGCATTCAGTCTGAAAACCTATATCTCTTATACTGTATAATTGGTCATATTGGTCAGTGGGCGGTAGGGCTGCACGTTATGAAGAAAAAATGCTAGAACGTTGTTTAATGTCAATGATATTACTTGTGATAAATGAATATATATTAAAATGTAGTCAGTTCTGCCTTTCTGCTGCTTTTAGCATTCTGTTAAAATACAACAGTTTGCTTATTGAATAAAAACAAAAATGGAAGGAAATTCTTGAACATTGAAAACTGAACATTGAGAGGAACACAAAAGGCATTTCAAAAAAAGAATATTTATTTTAAAGGGCTGTTTCTTTAGTGTCCTCTCTTTCAAATTACTAAAAAATCCTAAAGTTACTTTAGCTAATCCCAAGTCTCGCTTCGTATTACAAGCCTGTGGCGGGGGACCATTTCTGGAAAGTTGTCACATGCCTGTGAAGCTTGTGCTGGCACCACATTTTGTTACCTGGTTGTTGTCATTTAAGTGGAACTGGACATGGTAGTCGCTGCCCAGCAGGGTGCTTTTCAGCATGCCATCAGTCAGGTGGTCAGGGAAGAGCAGCTCTTTGAGAATCACATGGTACTTGAACACATCAGGGTCCTGGACAAATACAGAGATACACAAACTGAGAGAGGCAGTGGGGTAAAGAATAATTCTGATACAGAATGTATTCTGTTGTCCTGCTGATTGGCAGCTGTTTCCCCAGTTGGAAAAAACAACTGCACAATCAGAGCTTTTTAGGCAGAATTAAGAAAGAGGACATCTTCCTCATGGATATTGAAATCTTCATTTGAAAACATCAATGTTAGCTTTGAATGGAGAAAACAAAAATTACATTTCTTCCTTCTGGTTTCTAATCATGTAATTTACAAAGCAGATATTTTTGTGTTACTTTGATCATAGTGGAGGGTTTGCAGGTCAGAACTGGCTCATATCCCATGGACCTACCAGTAGGGAGGAGTTAGTCCTGCTGAGGTGCTGCCGGATGGCATCATCTGTTGGCAGAAGGAGGGTGAAATCAAACACACCCAGATCCTCAGACAGATTGTACATCTGTGAAAAAAAAAACACACACACACACATATTGAAACATAATATTAAAAAGTGATAAAGTTGAGTTCAGATAGATAAACAGGCAGAATGAATCCCAAAATGCTCCACAGAGCGCCACAGGAAGTCATTCCTGCCTGTGGCCATCAAACTTTATAACTGTGTGTTATAAGTGTCTGACACACTGAAACTGGACAATAATATCTGTTTTGTGCAATAACACTGGCTTAAAATGTGTGCAATACTCTGCTGCTAACATTATTATTATTATCATTATTATTATTGTTCACCATTACAACCTCTTAATTATGTAAATACCGTATCATAATATTCCTTTAACTATGTAAATACCATACATATCCACACTCCTTATATTTCTTTATTCATATTTCTGCTTGATATTCATACAATTTGTGCAACTGTAACACACAATTTCCCTTCGGGGATCAATAAAGTATTTCTGATTCTGATTCTGATTCTGAAAGTTGTCTTACCAGACCGTACTGTCTGAATAGAGTGAAAGTGGAAGAGGAGTTCAGGAAGGCCATCAGGGTGGGGGGCTCAGGGGGGAGGTCTGAGAGGGATGGAGCCAGAATCTGACCACACCCAAATAAACAGACAGACAGACAGACAGACAGACAGACAGACAGACAGGATTTCAGTTCATAAAATAGTTTTTGTAGAAACCAAAAGGACTTGGTGGGGGATTTGTATTTTGTGGCAACTTGAAATCATTTGATGATGTGGTACAGCAGTTTGGGTCCATAGATCTAATTTTTTCAGATTTCGGGGATCCAGTACTTTAGCCCCACTGGCACCAGAATGTTTAGATAAGGAGTTGATGAACTATGGGAAAGGTCATGGTCCTGTGATAAGGTGCAGGAATTTTGCACCGGGATACATGATAACTTTTGTCAGATTGCAGGGACCCAGGTCCTATTCAGACCAAGGGTAAGGGAGGTGTGTGTGGAGGTGAAGAGTCCTTTGCTCTGTATCACTCTGTATTGTCCAGCAACTCTTGTTCACAGAGACACTTTTGAGTATTCCAACAAAGTTCCTGAACAATTTGATGAGAGGATAAAGAAGAAGACTCTTACCTGGTCTATGATGTGGATGTAGCCATTGATTGCAGGCAGGTTGTGGGTGAGGACGGAGGCGTTTCCAATTTGAATCACCTGAAACAAAACGGCAACAGTTAAATATAAACTCTGTGTGTGTGTGTGTGTGTGTGTGTGTGTGTGTGTGTGTGTGTGTGTGTGTGTGTGTGTGTGTGTGTGTGTGTGTGTGTGTGTGTGTGTGCTGACTAACCTTAGCTCTTACTGGGCCTGGACAGGCCTGTGAAATCTTAAAGTGATGCAAATGGAAGTTCAGTGCCAGAAGGCTCAATTTACGATCTCAGGAGCTCACTATAACCTATAATGCTAAAACGTCCACATTCCAGAGACATGAACTGTATCAACTAACACACGCTGGAGATCCTAAATCCAACAACAAAGGGATGGATTTTTGTAGGATACTAAAACATTAAGACCCTGTCTCCCCCAAACTCTACGGGGCAATGTGGGGAGGTGTGAGTGTTAACACAGCTACAAACAGTACAGAAACAGAGGTTTTGAGATTTAGAAAATTTAACCATATCATTTCTGCTCCAATCTGAACTACGACAGTCTGACCTATCCCAATCTTTTGACACTGGAACTGAAGAAAACAGTTGTAGTTGACTCCATCCTTGTTCTCTAAAGACCCAAAGTCAGAGTTGAACCAAAAACTTCACCACAGTCACGGAGAGAGAGAAAACAGTTGAGCCGCAATGTGCCCCAAACAAATATCAAACTCCCAAATGGATGTGTATGTACTCATGAATTGTTGAAGATAGTGTGCAGATGGCACAAAGGATGACGCGGACAGCCTTAGAGTAATACACCTGTGGTTTTTGTACCTGCTCTTCAGAGGTGGAGAATTTTTTTACACACAGAACTGACATTGCATGAGTCTTAAATCCACATAAATCACAATTACACCATTCTTACCCGGTTCCGGTTGCTGATTTCCCAGGAGGTGGGGGGGTTCAGGGTGGGCAGCCTGCTCCCCACTAGTCCATCCAGATCTTCTACAGAATAGATCCCCTGCAGGAAGTGGGCCCTGCAACCAGGACGAGCAAAAAGGAAAGGTTACGACTCATTTCACTAAACACAAACTCACAACGTGCTCTTGGGAGAGTGGAGATGTGGCTTCAAGCCAGAAAGATCTGCGTTCCATCAAGATGAATGTTCCAGAGATCAACAGTGTCATAAAATATTTACACCATGACAGATGGGTCAAAACGTCTAGTAAATACTTGTTGCCCTACTTCCTGGTGGATCTGGTTCAGGCATGATTAGAGGCAACATTGTCAGAGAAAACAGCAGGCTTCATCTAGTTTTCCTTATTATCAACAAATCTCTTTAAAAGACCAAAACCAACACAAACTGTGTGTGTGTGCGTGCGTGCATGCGTGCGTGCGTGCGTGCGTCACATGTCCGTGTGTGTCATCGGGTGTGGGGTGACTGACCGCAGGAAGTGAGGCAGGTGGTGCCGGCTGGTCCAGAATAAGTCCTGAGCTGAACTCATGTTCCTCAGAGTTTCTCTGGACGGAACCAACACTGTGAGGTTCCCACTCAGGTCCTCAGAGTGGTGACTGTACTTCTAACAACACACAAACACACACACACAAAAACAACTTATGTTATCTTTAGTGTTGAGCAGGGCCAGTTTCTCAAAACTCATCAGAACAGGGCAATGTACAATAACAGTGACTTTATCCCGACAGAATTAACAACCGAACAGAAATACTGGGTGATTTCTGGGTCTTTTTAGGTGTGAGACACACATCAAAGGACTAAAATACTAGGACCTCGGGTTCATCAAGCCAATTGAAAGCTAGCTTTTGCATAAAACTGAGATACCGTATCTCAGGACATCAGGGAATAATACTCTATATAAGGAAAGGATGTTGTCCCCTTTCCTCTCAACTCTATTCACACACTCAGACTCAGACATACAATTATTACTAGACACAGGACACACAGATGACAATCAGTTGATTTTCCACAAAGGGAAGAGGAGAGAGAGAGTGAAAGAGCGAGAGAGAGAGAGAGAGAGAGAGAGAGAGAGAGAGAGAGAGAGAGAGAGAGAGAGAGAGAGAGAGAGAGAGAGTGCGACGATTCAACTGGGAGATTGGCACTCCTATCAGGCTCCGTAGATAGAATTGTGTTCACCAGTACATATTTTTCTGGGTTCTGTCTTGCGTTTGGTGGCGTTTGGTGTATCTTCATTATCATCATTTCATAAACGTGTCCATGCTTGGCTAGCAGTGCACTACAATGTCTCATTTATATACATTTATACATGGACTAGTTTTTCAGCATAGTTTTTAAACAGGATGTTCCTAATTTTGGCAATGTTACTAAGATGAAAAAAGGCTGTTCTTGAGGTTTGTTTTAGACGGGCGTTAAAGGATATATCCTGATCAAAAATAACTCCTAGATTTCTGACAGCAGACACGGCACCCCTTCTCTTCTCTGCTTCTCTTCATAGTCGTCAGATTAATTCGTCATATAGTCATTAATATAATAAAACTGGAGGGAGGCAGGGGAGTACAGCGCAACCCGGCAGGGGAGAGTTCTAGCCCAAACAGCCTCCTCTCTTTACCCTCTCTCTTAGTTATGCTGTAATAGTTTTAGACTGCAGGGGGACTTCCTTTCACACGCTGAGCTCCTTTATCTTTCCATTTGTGTGCATCCATGTCCCAGAAATGATTGTTACTAACCTAGCTCTGGGGAGTCATTCCCCAGAGTCCTTACGTTCTTTTTCCCCCAGCATGTTTCCCTGGATCAGGGAGACACCAAAACCATGGTTGCAGCAGTGGCGAGTTTTCCTCGCCACTGCTGCAACCACTGTTGCTTGCTCTGGAGGGAACTACTAGAAATGGCCCTTGTAAATTATGTGCTCTAGTGTGGTCTAGACCTACTCTACCTAATTTATCTAAGATAACTCTTGTTATGAATTGATACTATAAATAAAATCCAGCTGCCCTGTAAGGTAAAAAGTCTTCCCAAGAATTAGAGAAGAAGCAGCTGACCAACCATGTCGCGTCTCTTCCTCCAGACCTGCCTCCAGCAGAGTGGGCCCATTATAATCAATTGATAAAGCCACGCTGCTTGTCTCTATTACATAGGGAGTGAACACAGAGCGATGGACATGTCTGCTTTAGGGCTCTGTCTATTTGTGCCTGAACAACACAAGAAAAAGAGGTGGGCAGCAGCCAAAATTGGAGGCTCCCTGTAGGCTGCCGGGCAAGATTAGATTAGACTAGATAACTGTATTAATCCCCACATGGTAAACCCATGCCCAACTGAGTTTAAATGTACTGTAGCTTAGTTTGAACATAGTGTGGTAGATACACTAGAACTTAAAGTAAAGTGAAAACAGGATGCACCATACAGGGTTTTTTTGGAGTGTGGGTCTTACACACCTGAATCAGTCGGTAGAAACTGTACAGCTTTGGGCTCATCTCCAGCTCCTACAAACATGCACGCACACACAGTTATTATGGTAGCAACTTCTCATTTGTAACTGTCACCTCATAAAATGGCTACAGCTGCAGGTCACATAACATGTTGCTTGTGTAAAATATGATGTGCCAAAGTCAGGAAAGAGCTGATTTGCCAGATACATATTTAATCCACATTTAAATCTGCTGCTGCTATGTAGATATGAGTAATGGATCAAAAAAAAACTTGATTGGGTTATCCCTGTGTAATACTGGTCCTGAAAACGTACGTCCAGTAACGATCCGTAGCAGATGGTTCCGTCTCCAGCGTAGCCGTCAGGACAGGTACAGGTGTGAGCTCCACCCTCCACAGAGCGCTCACACTTTGCCTGACAGAGTGTGTAGCAGATAGGGATCATAGGACATGAATTTAACCTACTTAGACAGCACTAATTATACAATAACCAATTCTCTGTTCTCATATTTTTATAAATTAGTTGTCACTAGTAACACAAAAAGACTTCAGACTTTCTCCAGAAGTCTGAAAATACCCTTTAAAAAACATTAAAAGCTACCATTACCATTAAGGTAGGGGCAAACATCTCAGTAGCAGAGATTATACGTTGCATTATGAATGTGTGTACTCAGATTGAAGCTATTTAAAAGTTTTTCTTCTTCTTCTGTGTGTGTGTGTGTGTGTGTGTGTGTGTGTGTGTGTGTGTGTGTGTGTTACCAGGTCATGGCAGCCTCCGTTCTTCTTGAGGCAGGGGTTAATGAGGTCACATATGGTGCCGTCCCCCATGTAACCTGTCTTACAAACACACTCACTCTTTGGACGCACAGACAAGTCAGACACACACACACACACACACACACACACATAAATGAACGCTCAGGCAGCTGATTAGTAACTAGTTACAATACAAGATGATGAGAATAAAAGAGAAGAGACTTGGACTTGGACTGGGGGTAGCGTAGCGACACACATCTCCCTGAGTTGATGTGGATGGTTACATTTGTTAAAATATAAGTGTGAGACAGAAGAGTTCAAACAACAAGATTTACTTGGTTTACGTGGTCTCTCCCAGTTTTGGTTCAGGAGGCAGACACCATCTCCACATTTAAGAATAAATCCTTAAAAATGAATCCTTTTTGATAAATCTTATAGCTGGGGCTGGCTCAGGTTTGCCTTGGGCCAACCCTTAGTTATGCTGCCAGAGGCTTCGACTGCCGGGGGACTGGGGGTGTGCGATCGTGTTACATAAATGCATGTTACTAACGTAACTTCTTCCCTGGAGTCCTTATGCTTTTTTGCCTTTCCTTGGATTGTGGTGGCACCTGGATTGCTGTTGCAGCTGCTGACATGGTCCTGCTCGACGCCCTGATATGCCCTGCACTGCTACTACTACTATTATTATAATTATTATTAGTCAAATTTCTATTATCTTTACTATTACTATAATTGCCACTATTCATCGTGTCATTTAATTATACCCACTGCTATAATTATATAGTTAGAAATTATTACAGTTGATGTGCATCACTCTCTCTCTCTCTCTGTCTCTCTCGCTATCTATCTCTCCTCCCCCTCTTTAAATTATAGTGTGCTAAGATAACTTCTGGTTTGATTTGACACTATACAAAAAATTTAATTGAATCAAAAATGCTTTAGAAAACAGTATCAGGTGACCTTTAGTAAGAGAAGTACTTTTTTTTTAGTTTAGTTGAATGACTACTAACTACTGCTTAATGTCCGCTGTTATTTGCAAGTGACTGACCTGTCCAGGTCCGATGTGGTTACAGTCGGCGTTGGCGCTGCAGCCTCCTCGACTCTCCAGCTGACAGTTGTTGATCTCGACACACACTTTCCCGTCACCTGTCCAACCCTCAACACACACACACGACGCGTTTCCTGGACCCACATACGCACACTCTGCCTGTAGAAAGGAAGCGAGAGAGAGAGATGTGTTATAAAGGCAGAGAGACAAGTAGGCTTCAGTTTTATATTTTTTAAATATCAAATGGTTTACAACAACCCGCCACAGAAACTAGCAGTTTATTAATATTATATGATTGATATCAGGTGATGAATTAATCCAGGGAGTTTTTTTAGTATTTTATATATATGTACATATTTTTTTATTTTATTATATATATATATATATATATATATATATATATATATATGTATAGATTTTTTTTTACTATTTTGGAAAGCAGGACTTGGGCCTTTGGAGTTTTCTCACCCCATATATCAATTGTGTTTTATTTCTTTCATTTCCTATGAAATTTATTGTAAAAACTACCGTGAAATCGCAATAGCTGCAACCACGCACGCACGCACGCACACACACACACATTGTGTTCACACTTCCACCTCCCACACACTATCTTCAACAATTCATGAGTACATACACATCCATTTGGGAGTTTGAGATTTGTTTAGGGCACATTGCGGCTCAACTGTTTTCTGTGGTGAAGTTTTTGGTTCACAACCACGTTGGGACTGATGTCTGATGGATGGTTTAGGTTTTATTCTTTAACTCTGACTTTGGGTCTTTAGAGAACAAGGATGGAGTCGACTACAACTGTTTTCTTCAGTTCCAGTGTCAAAAGATTGGGATAGGACAGTCAGTTCAGATTGGAGCAGAAATTATATGGTTACATTTTCTAAATCTCAAAACCTCTGTCTCTGTACTGTTTGTAGCTGTGTTAACACTCACACCTCCCCACATTGCCCCGTAGAGTTTGGGGGAGACAGGGTCTTGATGTTTTAGTATCCTAAAATCAAGCATTTGACTAATCAACATACATTCACACACATTCACAAATACAAACTACACACCGCCTATCCAGTTACCAGACATCCAATGTATTCTTCTAAAAACAAAGATCAGGTTGCTAATACATTCTGTGTGATTAGAACTTTTTTCCCTTTTTCTGTGGCCTCCAAAGAGGTATTGTGTAGCGTACTTTTACATACTAGAATTGTATCAAAGTTTAAATTCTACTGGTATCGGTTCAACCTAATTATTATACATCTATGGGTTTCATCTGATTGGGTTGGAAAAACAATAGACGCAAGTTTGTTAATGAACTGCATACTTGAACATTTTTCTGTGTTTTCTGGTATATTACTGTGCTCCTATATTTCTGTGTGTGCTCATTTACGTGAATTAAGATTCAACATGACAATTACCTTTAGTCTTTGTTGTTTTTTGATAAAAATCTCATAAACGAAACAATTTGTGTTGAACCACAAGCCCGATTGGACAAGTGAAAAAAACATTAATGTTGAACCCTGGGCAGGTTTTTTCCATCTTCACGCACAAACAAACACACACACACACACAACACACACACACACACAAACACACACACACACACACACACACACAAGCAGTGAGTCTTACGTTGGTGTCGCAGCCTCCTCGATTGTTTTTCAGGCAGGGGTTGATGGGAGAACAGGAGTGACCATCACCCTCATAGCCATCCCTACACAAGCACCTGGTGGAGCACACACAAACATAGATTTTTTATGAAAAACTCAGCAGCTGTTGAAGTTACAGGAGAGTGGCGGGTGATGATCACCTGCTGCAAGAACCACTGAAGAATGGCCTAAGCTGCAGTGGTCCAGGTGGGAGATCGTCTTGATATTGTACAGTAGGAATCTACAAAATCTCTATCTCTGCCATGTTTGATAAGAACAACACGGTCACAGCCAGCTGTCTCGCTGTCCAAACTGACATCACCACATGGTGATGGACAAGTCTCTCTGCGAGCATCTTTTCTCACGAAAAGACTTCATGTGGTGCCTTGACCTGCACTCTGAGATATAAGCCTACATCTTTAGGTGCTTTAAGACAACAAGCACTTTGTTTCTGTTACATACATACCAAGCAGACGGCCAAGAACTAGTGGCAACTCAGGCCGACTGTGGTGCCCCCACGTCGCCCTACGTAGCGCTATGTCGCCCCACGTCACGTGGTGCTTTAGGCTAAATGCCAACATGCTCACAATAACCCTCCTGTTGTCTTTGGGTCAAATTTGACCCCTTTCCAAAAAGTTTCTAAATCAGAAATTTGGGTTTCTTTCAAACAAATTGTCCAAAAAAGCAACGTGGATGGTTCCCAACAACTCTCCTCACAAGTTAAATAAATAATCAGTTCACTACTTTCATTGAATTTGGGTGTTTGTTGTCAATTTTATAGCATTTAGAGAGAAAAATAATTGATAAAAGAATTTGTGTGTGACAAATGTAAAAAAAAAAAGAGAAAAATGTAAAAAAAGACAAATGTCAATTAAAGTGACTAAAATGTGAAGAAATGTGTAAATGGGAAAAAACACAAAAATTTCAAAAGGCTCAGAAAAAGCCGACAAATGTTGAAAAAGTGACAAAAACATCGGGGGAAGAAAGACACAAAGGGGTTGAAAAGACGACCATAACCTTGATAAAAAGGTTTTTCATTTTACATTTGGACTCGGAAAAACAAAGATTTGCAGGTCGGCGGGAAGACAACACGGCACAAAACTCAAAGCACAGCTGAGGCTGACCAAAGGATTGGATAAACAGATATTTTGTCCCAATTCAAATGTGAACCTCATGGTGGCGCTAGGGGAAGCTCTGGAAACCATGAATGTCTGTATAAAATCATTATCAATTCTTATAATGTATTTAATTATTTACTTATTACTGTGTTCATATTGTGAATATTATGTCTTAATTCATGTTTTACTATGTTGTCTTGTCATAATATGTCACCACCAGGGAAGTGCAATTGAATTTCATCATCTTGTGCAATGAGAATAAAGGCATACTAATTCTAATTCTAATGTCATGGCAATTCATTCTATAGCTGTTGAGATATTTCAGTCTGGACCAAAATTTACAGATAAAAACTATAATGTTGTAGATTAAAACTTACTTAAGACAAAATGAACCCTGGCAGTTGTAGTAATAGTAGTATCTTACATAGTATGCAGTCCTGTGAGTGTACAGTATGCGTGGATGTGACAGTGCTCCTGCAGTCCGTCAGAGTTGCAGGGCGTGGCCGTCTTGTCACAGTTTTCTCCAGAGTATCCCTCCATGCAGGATCCTCTCCGACACACACCACCGCTGCCTGGACGGTTGTCACACACACCATGCACGCAGCGACACTCTGAAGAACCACAAACACACACCGTGTGATAATTTCAGGTTGGTCAGTGTGTATTAGTGGAATAATGTCACACCATGCAAAACACAGCCCCTCTATCATTAGGTCAAAATTTTAGTACACTATCTTCAACAATTCATGAGTACATACACATCCATTTGGGAGTTTGAGATTTGTTTAGGGCACATTGCGGCTCAACTGTTTTCTGTGGTGAAGTTTTTGGTTCACAACCACGTTGGGACTGATGTCTGATGGATGGTTTAGGTTTTATTCTTTAACTCTGACTTTGGGTCTTTAGAGAACAAGGATGGAGTCGACTACAACTGTTTTCTTCAGTTCCAGTGTCAAAAGATTGGGATAGGACAGTCAGTTCAGATTGGAGCAGAAATTATATGGTTACATTTTCTAAATCTCAAAACCTCTGTCTCTGTACTGTTTGTAGCTGTGTTAACACTCACACCTCCCCACATTGCCCCGTAGAGTTTGGGGGAGACAGGGTCTTGATGTTTTAGTATCCTAAAATCAAGCATTTGACTAATCAACATACATTCACACACATTCACAAATACAAACTACACACCGCCTATCCAGTTACCAGACATCCAATGTATTCTTCTAAAAACAAAGATCAGGTTGCTAATACATTCTGTGTGATTAGAACTTTTTTCCCTTTTTCTGTGGCCTCCAAAGAGGTATTGTGTAGCGTACTTTTACATACTAGAATTGTATCAAAGTTTAAATTCTACTGGTATCGGTTCAACCTAATTATTATACATCTATGGGTTTCATCTGATTGGGTTGGAAAAACAATAGACGCAAGTTTGTTAATGAACTGCATACTTGAACATTTTTCTGTGTTTTCTGGTATATTACTGTGCTCCTATATTTCTGTGTGTGCTCATTTACGTGAATTAAGATTCAACATGACAATTACCTTTAGTCTTTGTTGTTTTTTGATAAAAATCTCATAAACGAAACAATTTGTGTTGAACCACAAGCCCGATTGGACAAGTGAAAAAAAACATTAATGTTGAACCCTGGGCAGGTTTTTTTCCATCTTCACGCACAAACAAACACACACACACACACAAACACACACACACACACACACACACACACACACACACACACACACACAAGCAGTGAGTCTTACGTTGGTGTCGCAGCCTCCTCGATTGTTTTTCAGGCAGGGGTTGATGGGAGAACAGGAGTGACCATCACCCTCATAGCCATCCCTACACAAGCACCTGGTGGAGCACACACAAACATAGATTTTTGATGAAAAACTCAGCAGCTGTTGAAGTTACAGGAGAGTGGCGGGTGATGATCACCTGCTGCAAGAACCACTGAAGAATGGCCTAAGCTGCAGTGGTCCAGGTGGGAGATCGTCTTGATATTGTACAGTAGGAATCTACAAAATCTCTATCTCTGCCATGTTTGATAAGAACAACACGGTCACAGCCAGCTGTCTCGCTGTCCAAACTGACATCACCACATGGTGATGGACAAGTCTCTCTGCGAGCATCTTTTCTCACGAAAAGACTTCATGTGGTGCCTTGACCTGCACTCTGAGATATAAGCCTACATCTTTAGGTGCTTTAAGACAACAAGCACTTTGTTTCTGTTACATACATACCAAGCAGACGGCCAAGAACTAGTGGCAACTCAGGCCGACTGTGGTGCCCCCACGTCGCCCTACGTAGCGCTATGTCGCCCCACGTCACGTGGTGCTTTAGGCTAAATGCCAACATGCTCACAATAACCCTCCTGTTGTCTTTGGGTCAAATTTGACCCCTTTCCAAAAAGTTTCTAAATCAGAAATTTGGGTTTCTTTCAAACAAATTGTCCAAAAAGCAACGTGGATGGTTCCCAACAACTCTCCTCACAAGTTAAATAAATAATCAGTTCACTACTTTCATTGAATTTGGGTGTTTGTTGTCAATTTTATAGCATTTAGAGAGAAAAATAATTGATAAAAGAATTTGTGTGTGACAAATGTAAAAAAAAAAAGAGAAAAATGTAAAAAAAGACAAATGTCAATTAAAGTGACTAAAATGTGAAGAAATGTGTAAATGGGAAAAAACACAAAAATTTCAAAAGGCTCAGAAAAAGCCGACAAATGTTGAAAAAGTGACAAAAACATCGGGGGAAGAAAGACACAAAGGGGTTGAAAAAGACGACCATAACCTTGATAAAAAGGTTTTTCATTTTACATTTGGACTCGGAAAAACAAAGATTTGCAGGTCGGCGGGAAGACAACACGGCACAAAACTCAAAGCACAGCTGAGGCTGACCAAAGGATTGGATAAACAGATATTTTGTCCCAATTCAAATGTGAACCTCATGGTGGCGCTAGGGGAAGCTCTGGAAACCATGAATGTCTGTATAAAATCATTATCAATTCTTATAATGTATTTAATTATTTACTTATTACTGTGTTCATATTGTGAATATTATGTCTTAATTCATGTTTTACTATGTTGTCTTGTCATAATATGTGTCACCACCAGGGGAAGTGCAATTGAATTTCATCATCTTGTGCAATGAGAATAAAGGCATACTAATTCTAATTCTAATGTCATGGCAATTCATTCTATAGCTGTTGAGATATTTCAGTCTGGACCAAAAATTTACAGATAAAAACTATAATGTTGTAGATTAAAACTTACTTAAGACAAAATGAACCCTGGCAGTTGTAGTAATAGTAGTATCTTACATAGTATGCAGTCCTGTGAGTGTACAGTATGCGTGGATGTGACAGTGCTCCTGCAGTCCGTCAGAGTTGCAGGGCGTGGCCGTCTTGTCACAGTTTTCTCCAGAGTATCCCTCCATGCAGGATCCTCTCCGACACACACCACCGCTGCCTGGACGGTTGTCACACACACCATGCACGCAGCGACACTCTGAAGAACCACAAACACACACCGTGTGATAATTTCAGGTTGGTCAGTGTGTATTAGTGGAATAATGTCACACCATGCAAAACACAGCCCCTCTATCATTAGGTCAAAATTTTAGTTTGTCCAATACTTTGGTCATTAACCATTTAACCAAACGCTTACGGCATTCCCATCAGCCTCAGCTGTACAGTACTTTGTGTTTAGTGCTTATTGGCAAATGTTAGCATGAGCATGGTAGCATTTAGCTCAAAGGACTGCTGTGCCTAAGTACAGATTCAACAAGTCACTGGCATGGCTCTAGTCTTTTAGTCTGTACCGTGAATCACTCCCTATTTACTAGTGCACTATATTTACTGTCCTCTATTTTATTTCAGTGTTTGTAAATGAGTTTGTAAATGTATCCACTGCAATATATATCGTAGTGCACTCAAATATATACAATGGAACAAATAAAGCAGTGTCCATGGCATGGACAATGCAATGCTCTGCATTTTATATGGGACAATTACAGTTGTGAGACTTTACAGCTGTCAGTGACGAGACACAAAACAATAATGATTAACAGGTGTCTGAAATCTCAATCTGCCACTCACTATAGAGTTAACTACTGAGTGTCTATTGTATAAGAAGTAGCGAATGAGAGAAAGTGAAAGTGATTTCGGACACGTGGACGTTAAAGTGTTAAGTTGCTCTCCAAATGCAGAGGAGCGGTAACCTTCATCACAGTTGTCTCCATGCTTGGATGGATCCGCGCAGATGTGACAGGCGACACCCCTGAGGCCTGGCTGACAGCTGCACGAGCCGTTGCCGTGGATACCGTCAAAACACTGCATGTGGTAAACAAAAATAAAATTGCAAAAAACAGAAAAAAAAACACATCAGCTGACAAATGCTCTAGTGAGAGTTTTTCGCTCACCGTTCCTTTGTCGTAGCAGGGATGCTGGAATCCTCCGATACAGGGTTTACAGTCCGGACCATAGAAACCTTTACAACACTGTGCTACCTGTTAATCAAACACACACACACACACACACAAGATAGGGACAATTCCACCATTTGACCACTGGGATCTGCACAATAAGACCATGTCTCTGTGTCAGTAGGGTCTTGACTAAGAACTTCATTCTACCTTCAATATGCACATGTGAGTTTTTTAAGGTTTTGACATGGGAATTCAAAGACACAACATGCCTGACACTCAAAAATAATTCTGGACAAATTATTAAAAAAAAGGAATGCCTTAACGCTCCCTTCTGTTGTTTTGTATTGGGAATGTAGAGATGTGAACTACTTTTAGAAATTGTTGTTCTTTTTGTGACTTTCTGGTTGTGGTCACACCATGCTCTCCTTCTAGCTGTTGTGAGCAAAGACTGAAACAATGGACTGAAAAACATCTTAAAGCTTGGTAGAGACTGATCAAATTCTTTGGTTTCCTTATTAGCTCCCATATGGTCTAGTGGTTAGGAGTCCGGGTTTTCACCCTTTTCAACTTCCTGTAAGGAAACTGCAGTTCTGGGGGTGGCAGTAGCTCTGTCAGTAGGAGATGGGTTGGAAACCGGAGGGTCGCTGGTTGATGTCCATACATGGACCAAAGTATGGTGGTGGACTGGTAGCTGGAGAGGTGCCAGTTCACCTCCTGGGCACTGCCAAGGTGCTCTTGAGCAAGTCATCAAAACCCCAACTACTCGGGGCGCCTTTCCATGGGCAGCCCCCCCCCCCTCACTCTGATATCTCTCCATTTAGTGCATGTATAAGTACTGAGCATGTGTGTGTAACTCAGGCCTGTGTAATAACAGAGTGAAAACATTGTAATTTCCCCTTGCGGGATTAATAAAGTATACATTATCATTATTATGAGTGACCCAATTCACATGCAAGTTGTCATGTTGTCATCTATCATGTCTTCTAGGATTCAGAGAGATTCTGGTGACATTTCTCATTTGTGCAAAGGGGATTGGTAGGTGGTCACTAAAGGATTCATTTTGTATTTCTATGTTTCTATGTAACTACTGTATTGGCCCGGATATAAACTGTGTTTTCTTTCCTGGAAATACGTATACAAAAGTAGAGGCGGTCTTATATTCCAGGTCTAGACTTAATAAATGTCATTATACATTCACAACAGATGGTGCCAAGGATGACGTTCTGTGGGAGGAGCTACTGGAACCAGAGTTTGGTATGCTAACTTATAGCCAGCAGTGAACAAACCTGGTTAAGTAGGTCTATTTTTATTGTATTGACATTACAGAAGTCTCTCGTTAGCATCTTATAGGCCACTTGTCGCAAAGTCACGCATGCGCAACTCACATCTTCACTCGTCGCAAAGTGACGCACGCGCAACTCACATCTGCACTCGCCTTACATCGGGGAGTGACAGGGAGCAACGATAGTCAGAGTGAACTGCGACACAGGCCCCGTACTTCAGTTCCAACGAGAGAGTAATAACAAAGCTCGACCCACACACAGTAGGCAATCTGATTAGGTCCGAACCTGACCCGAGTCCGACACAGTTAAACTGAAGCACTGAGTTTGAGTCATGCTGTCTAGAGTGCAGCTCAGGACACATTCACCTGTTCCTGCCCATATGTCTGTTTGGGACGCTGCTGAAGCTGTGCAACAGCTGGCAGAAATCAGCAGACATATTTTCTCTGAAAATAACTTGCGCATGGTCGCACTATGCTTGCTCTTGGGGGAATTACTAGAATTGTTGGGACTTAATAAATTAGAGTGTGGTCTAGACCTACTCTATCTTTAAAGTCTCTCAAGATGACTGTTGTTATATTTTGATACTATAATTACAGTTGAATGGAATTGAACATGGTTGTGTTTTTCAAAATTCTGAACTATATTTTTCTCCATTTTAACACCAATCTAAGGGAACAAGAAGAGAGTGCAAAACAAAAATGTCCAGCTCCACCGGGTTTTACCATTTGTTGAAGTAAATGATCTCTGAAACGCTGTCAGAGTCTCTGCCCGTTCTACAGCAAGATGTAGGAACACCTTGTCATGTGAAGGCACCATTAGTTGTAAAGACAGCTGAAATGTAGATGAATGAAGCTAAAAAAAAAAAAAACTCACCTTTCTAGTGGCATTGCAGAATTTGGCACAGCCTGTACTGAGTGTCGGCCTGAGGGGGGACGTGACGTATTCACAGCCGATCTGATGACTGTCCTGGAGACAGACACACACATTTATTGTCTTTCTGCTATCGTCCATATCACTCACTGGGTTTTTATTGCTTAGACACGTATTACGGAAAAATCTGTGCAGAAAAGGCTGAACTGAAGGAATGCTTTAGCTGAACTTTTTAACCCTTGTGTTGTCTTTCCGTCGACCTGCAACTTTGTGTTTTTCTAGGTTGAAATTTTAACATTTTGTTATTTTTCTACACTTTTCTCTACATTTTTGTCAATTTTATTCTCATTTTTTTGTCACTTTGTTGACATTCTTTTAAGTATGTTTTTGTCACTTTTGTAACAATTTTTTTGTAGCTTTTTCCAATGTTTTTGATGTTTTTTGGTCACTTTTTTAGAGTTTAAAAAAAGAATAAATAAAAGTGTATTTGATGATTTTTTTCCTGCGTTTTTGTATTTTTTTCCCAACATTTGTCACTATTTTCAACCTTCTTTTGTCATAGTTCTGATATAGAGTTTTAGGTTTTGTAAACAGTTAAATTTGACCGAGGACAACAGGAGGGTTAAGCAAGACTTCTGGAATATGGATCTGACAATCAGAACAAAAGCAGGGAATTATAATTCTTTCAAAAGAAGAATGTAATACAGTATTTCATTTTCAGAAAATAATCTAAATTCCCATATTCTGTGCTTAAAAGACTGAAAAAATCAGCGGTTCCTGACCCGCCAATTCCTTTTTGATTGCTAGAGCTGTCAGTGTCTTATTTATACTCTGTTCTGATTGGCTGGTTGTCACTCTGAGAGGACAGGTGTTTTTCTGACACCAATTATAATCTGTGCTTTCATTTAGTGGATATAAATAATAAAACACATCACCATAACACTCAATCCTCAAACCTTTTATTCTGAAGGTCAAAGGTCACATGTGTTATTATTTACATGAACAAAACTTTACTGAAAGCTCGCCCATATGTTTTTTTTTTTACCTTACAGTTCATTGATCTCGGCTCATGGATTGCCAAACTGACTTGCAATGTATCAATCCTTTTGCACAAGACTTCCACATCAATATTTTCTACTGTATCTGTAGAAATGAACAGAAAACAATAGAAATGTTGCAGTGATAGTGATGTGTTTGTACCATTTCAGTGGTGCCATCCGGACATTCGGTCTCATAGAGGTAACTGCAGTGAACACATGGACCCTGAAAACACAAAAAGAAAGTAAAATGTTTACTATTAGCATTACTGTTGGCATTGCTGTTAGCTTTAACCTCCTATTGGCCTGTTTATTCGCTCTGTGTAATTAATTGTAAATCTGGTGATGCTGATTAAAGTCTAATTTGTCTATGCTAACTATTGCTTTCACTGCTGACATGTTAAACTAGTCAGTCAGACGAGAGTTAGAGTTACCTAGTAAATTGATAAGAGTCACAGTCCTTGACAGATGTGCACACTTTATTATGTTTTGGTTCATAATAGGAGTTTTTTTGTCCATCCAACACATGCATTGTATGAAATACTTTTCTGTTATGCCTGAAATGATTGCAAGCTGCGTCTAGACAGCAGTCATACGTGTCGAGCCGTGCCCCATCAGTTTTAATTATACCTGTTTTAATTGAAGGAGATAGGGCGGGGGGAGATTCATTAGAATGAAGCCGATAATTACATAAAACCAAAATAAACCAATATGGTAAAAAATTATTACAAGCCCCCTAAAACCATTTAAACCTGTCCAATCAAATAAAATGTAGCTGAAATAGGCAAAAAAAAGCCTAATCTGACAACAGTGTTTGTAAAATAAAATAAATTAAAAATGAATATACGTTGAGAACACTGTGAGCTAGTTAGCTACTGTTGGACACATTTTAGTATCTCATTGCCAGACCTTCCTCCACAGAGCTGTGGAGGAGGGTCTGGCTAGTCCACACAGCGTAAACCATTCTCTGGTTTATTGGCATTTCTTCAAACCAATCACAATCGTCTTGGGCGGCGCTATGCGCTGGGCAGAGCAACGCTGTCGCTGAACAATAGCAGGAAGGTAGTTGTTTTGGTCCGATTGGACAGATAGTCTAGCTAGCTGTCTGGATTTACCCTGCAGAGATCTGAGGACCAGGTAACCATAGTCCTCAGATTGGACAGATAGTCTAGCTAGCTGTCTGGATTTACCCTGCAGAGATCTGAGGAGCAGGTAACCATAGTCCTCAGAAATCCACCGGAGTTGAAAATGACCAGACAAATCTTAACCCTCATGTTGTCCTCGGGTCAAATTGACCCTATATCCATGTTCTTTTTAACTACCCAAAATAACATGATTGATTCCACATAATGCTTTTGGGCAAGTACAAATCTCTACTTTCATTCATTTTGGGGTGTCTTATTCAATTTTATAGCATTTGAAAAATTAAAATGAAGTAGTTTTGAAATAGTATTGAGTAAAAGTTGACATATTCCAGTCTGTGATTATCCATCAAAATACATTCCTTTAATTTTAGTCTAAATAATTCCTAATTTCTACTTTTCTAACTGAAACATTTATGTACAATTTCCTATAAATAAGGTTTACTGACCATAAATTCCAACAATAACTGTAAAGCTACATTTAATAAGTTAGTATTACTTAGTGTTGAAAACATCAAAAAAAAAACTTTCAAAAGTGTTGAAAATGGGACAAAAACGTAAGAAAGAAGTTCAAAATACTGATAAAAAGCATCGACAAAAGTGTGGATTTTGACGGGAAGACAACAGGAGGGTTAATATTGGTCTGTTAGCTCTGCAGCTCTCAGAGTCTGTGTGTGTTACTGTTTGTTAGTTTCTTGCCAGAGATGGATTTGACTTTCTGCCTCCCCGCTGCTCACCACTGTGATCTTGCTCTCGATGACATCACAGCGATGAGGCAGGATGGGGAGGATGGATGGCGGGTACAGAAGCCCCTCAATCATATGGATGATCCCGTTGGACGCCACAATGTTGGTGCTGGCCAGACGGACGCCCTTCTCGCCCAATAGGATCTCACCCTGGAGAGGGAAGAGGAAGGGGGGAGGGGGACCTAGTGTTAATGGAAACTGCTAATGTTTCAGTAAATTAGTCAGGAAACAAGTCACATTATGAGAGACACAGTGAAGAACCAATCAGAGACACTTACATCATTGGACACAGTGATGGTGACAATCTGATTGGCCATCGTCTGAATCTGAGGGAGAGTAGCCAACTCGTCGACTGTCAGCTACAGACAGAAAAACTAATCATCAACAAAAACTTTCACGTTGGACAGAAAAAACAATATTCTTAGTGCCTCAACAGCAGCGGAACTAAAAAAGTAAAGGCATTAAATCTAAGGGCTTTATGCTCTAAAGAGCAGCAATGTGATCAGGAAATAGGACAATTTGCCTACAAAGAATAATATGTGTAGATGTGGCCTGTTAGATTATGGGATATCTTGCTCTGGATCAACGGGTTGGACAGAAAAGCATTTCTGTCTACGCCTTCTTTGCAAGCACAGCAAAAAAGACAAAGGGACAACTGATGGAAGGATAAATTGATGGATGGAGTGAGCGTGTGTGTGTCTTACCACAGCCTGGGTGAAAACATGGTGTCTGAGGAGTTCCTGAAGTTTATGTTTAGCCTTGTAAGAAAGAACAGAATATCATTAAAACGTCCTGATAATCCTCACTGACAGCTTAAAAAAATGCAAACAATTGGTAGCCGGGGTGGTTGCTGACATTATGTTCGGAAATTACTGAGCCTAAATAAAACTAAATATTAGTGAGCCATTTCTTGAGCTTTACATCTTCAATAGGAACCAATGTTTTTGGGGGTTGAGAGCCACCGAGTGTCAGGAAGTTAAAGAGTTAAACGGTTTTCATCTTCTTTATCATTTAAAGTGACCTGTATGTTATCTGCACTAATCACAAATACACTAAACAAATGAAAAGATAAGTACTATTTACACCTACGTCATTAAGCATGTACAAGATGCTGCCGTCCCTCGATTTGTCCACAGCCTGGTTGGTGGGGATGAACACAGTCAGGGGCCCTGGACCATGCAAGGGGGGCGGTGACCCACAGTTCTACAAACACACACACACACACACACACACACACACACACACACACACACACACTGTCTCTAATTAGATCCGAGAGTTAAGTAATGATTCCTATTACTGGTAAGTAGCCTACTGGTTCCAACTTGTCTGGCTGTTTGCACCGCCTGCCCTTATTTACTACATACAGTGCTTCTACAGTGCATTAATGAAGTATTTAGACCCCTTCACTTTTTTTTCTATTTTATAATGTAGCTTAAATGTCTTAAATAATCATTTAATATTAATTAAATATAAACCCTAATCAATCTACACTTGATACCCCATATAATGATAAAGCCCCATATAATGATAAAGCAATCACAGGATTTTAAAATTTGTGCAAAAAAACCCAGAAACAACACAGTGACATCCAATTTCAGACCCTTAACTCAGTATTTAGTTGAAGCAGCTTTGGCAGCAAAGACTCAAGTCTTTGAGTCCATGATTTCAGACAGAAGTAAACAAAAAAGCAGTTATCAGTTGTAGATAGCTAATGAAGCAATGTCACAGTAGCTCCATGAGTCAGTTGGAAACACTGTGGCTACTAAGCATGGCCCTAAGCCCTAACCGGCCTGAGTTTTTATTATTTCCAGCTGACTCCTTTAAAACAAGGATCTTGTAAAACTTATGTTCATACATGACTCAATTCAATTCAATTCAATTTTAATTATATAGCGCCAAGTTACAATAACAGTTATTTCACAGCGCTTTTCATAAAGAGCAGGTCTAGACCGTACTCTGTGATGTTATTTTCATTTTTTTTAATCACAAAAAATGGGCCTTTGAAAATGCCAACATTAGAAATATTAAATAACTTTGAAAAAAAACATCAAAAAAGCACCCACAACATTGAAAAAAAAAAAAAAAAAAAAAAAAAACTCGAGCAGAACCATGGCTCAGGGGGGGCGGTCATCTGCCTCGACCAGTCGGGGTGTTATTATTAAAAAAATGAAAATAAGGTATATCATAAGATATTATTACTATCAGGCATGTTAACATTAGCAGATTTTTTGGGCTTTTCTGCCTTTCATTTTTGACAGAACAGCTAGGTGAGAAGGGGGAATACATGCAGAAAATTGTCACAGGTTGGATGTGAACCCTGGACCTCTGCATCAAGGTATAAACCTTTCAGTACATGTGCGCCTGCTCTACCACTGAGCCAACCCGCCACTAATTCCTAACATTTTTGCACTTACACTATTATGTTTTTTTAGTTGTTTTTTTCTTAAGGCATGGACCTCAAATCTCTTTACATGCAGACTATCTCTGTTACTACACCATGCAGCCTGCTTCAACATGTGAAGAAGTTAAAAGACTGACACACATGCTGTGACTAGTTGTGGTTGCTAAGCTATGATTGGACATCAATAACATTCAACTGATCTCTTCTCATGTGGGGATAAAACCAAACATCTGGATGTTGTTGGCCAGAGCAAAATACTCACATCAACCAGAGACAGGAAGCGGTTGTATTTTTCATCCTTAGTCAGAATCTCTCCGATTGTCTTATCAGCAAACTGGACACAAGAAGAAGATAGTCAAATGACTGACATTTACCTTCATAGGGTGCAATGTAGACTGCATTGTTTTAATAACTCTAATGCAGTTAGCAGGGAATCATCTGGTATGCATTTAACTGGACATAAAAAATAACATGTTTAGGTTTTTTTTTTAAAGACGATGTGAATATTAAAAACTTAAATGTGTTACACAAGTAGCAAACTCCTTATGTGTTTGTTGCGTGTGTTAAGAGAGAGAGCGAGAGAGCGAGACAGAGAGAGAGCGAGAGACAGAATATAAATATAAAAGAAATACTAGGATACAATATACATACATACAATAGACATGAAAAAATAATAATAGGAATAAAATATAACAACACATATTTGAATATATACAGGATGGGAAAACAAAATGTGCAACTGTTTAAATAGTTTGGTAAAGTAAATAATGAATAAATGTTCCAGTATAACTCCTCCACACCCAAGCAGAGTTCCAGTGTCTTGCTTGCCACCTGCTGATTAAAGTGCAGGGTGTTAGCCCCCCAAGTTAGCAACAACCCTAGCTCACTTAAGGCAATTGTTTTTCATTAACCTCAGCGTGACAGCGTTGGTAAAGTGGCCCTTTAACTCACCTGCTCATCACGAAGAGGTCTGTCAGAAAGTGTGATGGTGATTGGCCGGTCAATGATGTGGATGATCCCATTGGCTGCTGGCAGGTCTTCCTGGATGATGGTGTACAGTCTGCTGGGGTTGTCCATCAGGATGAACCTCTACATCAACCAGACACAGAGAATCAGTGTGTCTGTGTGTACTTTAAGTGACCTGTTGCATTTATCTGATTTCTTAAAAATTGTAAATAAGAATCCAGGTTTAGGCTGATGTGTGAGGCCACGTTGACAGATGAGCTTAACACCTTTAATGCTTGCTTTGATCTCGTCGGCAGAGCCAGCTGCCAAGTCTGCCCCACCTTTGAAGGCCCGCCGCTCCACTGTCCCAACAGAATATAGAGCAGCTTCTTTCCTCAGGCTTTAAGACTCCTCAACTCATCCTTCATACTCCATCATGATACATTGTTTTTCTTTTGTTTATGTGTAGCATAAAGCAGTGGTTCTCAAACTTTTTCACATTAAGGACCCCTAAACTGACACAAATTAGATAACACTTTGTCCTCTACCTGATATAATTTTTTGCTTTTAGACTTTGTATTACAGAAAGTCATTCAATCTGTCATTGTGTTACTTATAGATGAAATTATAGTGAAAATAAATGATTCCCCTTTTTGTTAGGGACCCACTTCAACCCTTTCAAGGACCCCTTGAGGTTCCCGGACCCCACTTTGAGAACCACTGGCATAAAGGGGCAACAACTTGCATTTTGTTGTGCAACCCTGCATTGCAAAATGACAATTAATGAACTTTGTCAACATAGTAAATGTGTAGACATATTATCTAATGGGTGTTTTTAAAATAGAAACTTCAGATAGGGAACCCCGTGTTTGCGTTGGTTTCCTCCGGCTGCTCCGGTTTCCTCCCACCATAAAGACATGCATGCTAGGTAACTAGGACTACAGTTGAATATTAGCCGACTGGCAAACACAAGCATTTACAGAAATATTAATTAATGTGCATTGTCCTAATCAAATAAATACAAAAATCTTACTGTATAGTACAATAAAAACAATTAAATCCAGAATATCTCATTTCATTGTTTTGTTGGTCCAAATGTGCAACAGTGTCACATATTAGTGGGGAGGGGAGAAATTGGATTAGATATCAGCTGCATGTAGACATGATCTCAGCAGTCCAAACTAAATTCCATTGGAGTGGTGGCATAAATCTCAGACATCTCCAAAAATCATTGTAAACTAATGAAACATGATTGGTCATGATTGGTGTGTGTGTGTGTGTGTGTGTGTGTGTGTGTGTGTGTGTGTGTGTGTGTGTGTGTGTGTGTGTGTATTTTTCATTTGACTATCTCGAGAACCATTCATCCCTTCTACTTTACACTTGGCAGGTGTACAGCTGAGTACCCAAGGACATGCACAGTGTCAGATTTGGTGCAGGTGGATATGTGACATGTTCAATATTAATAAACTTGGAATAAACTGTAAGGACCGCTCTGTGCGGCAGCAAGGGCGGGGCTTCAGGGCTCAAACAACACAGCACTTTCACCCAGGAGACCAGAGATTGTGTCCCGCGTGTCATGATTCCTAAACCCAACCATGCCATTCTTCATTTCCTAAACCCAACCCGTTCTTCTTCTCCTAAACACAGCCGGTCCAATGTATACGGCTGTCCCATTCTGCTTTTCCTAAACGCAACCCGTTGTTGTCCCGCCCACAACCTTTTCCTTAACTTAAGGGGCCATGTTCATTTCACGGAATGTTCATGTTCGTGTTCACAGAATTCTTCCATGGGCCCATCACGGAATTTTCAGAAATTTGGTGAAACTGCCACAGATTTTGAGATAAGGGGCCGTGTACATTTTACGGAATTCAGTGAGATCAGGTTGAAGACGCAAACCAGGAGAAGGCCCTCGAGAAAAAGGGGCCCCCATGCCCACACATGTTGGCACGTTTTGCAAGGAGAACTATAAACCCCTTTAAACCATAAACCCATGAAGGCCCTATACTATATTATACAGTGCACCACCGGCTACCCCTAAACCCCCCTAAGTTGGCCCCTTTTTAGCTGCTAAAATGGGGCCCGCTTAGGGGGTTTCTAGCTCTTTTGCAGTCAGGAGAAAAGGCTTGACAATGCTCCACCCCCTTGCTGACTCAACACAGACAATCAGGAAACAGCTTATCATTTCTTGTTCCTGAGAGGAGACGCACACGGAGACAGACAGGCAGACAGTAATATTCATCTTGGCACCAAAAGTATCACGTCCACTGAGAGGACAGCTACAGGTGGGAATACTGGAAACACTGGGAACACTGGAATTACTGGTATACTGAATACTTACACTTCAACCTGTTACTAATTGCATATAATCAACTGAGCGAGGCACAACTCAAAGTGAAAGTAAATTTCTAGACTGACTGACGTTCCGTTCTTTGCTGTTTTCAGCTTCACTCAGAGACAAAATGTCTTCCAGAGCAGAGGAGGATCTCTCCTGTCCTGTCTGCCATGACATCTTCAAAAACCCTGTTGTTCTGTCATGTAGCCACAGCTTCTGTAAAGATTGCCTGCAGAAATGGTGGAGGGGGAAAAAAATATGTGAGTGTCCGTGCTGTATGAGAAGATCCTCAAAGACTGATCCGCCTCGTAATCTTGCATTAAAGAACTTGTGTGAGACCTTCCTTTTGAAGAAAGAAAGAAAGAGAGGATCAGCAGAGACTGAGAATCTCTGCAGTCTGCACTCTGAGAGGCTCAAACTCTTCTGTCTGGACCATCAGCAACCTGTGTGTGTCATCTGTAGAGATTCAAAAACTCACAACAACCACAGATTCAGTCCCATCGATGAAGCTGCACAGGATCACAAAGAGGAGCTCCAGAAATCCCTGAAGCCCTTACAGGAGAAACTAAAGCTCTTTAAAGAAGTTAAAGAAAACTATGAGGAAACAGCAAAACACATTAAGGTCCAGGCCGGACACACAGAGAAGCAAATTAGGGAGCAGTTTAAGAAGCTTCACCAGTTTCTAGAAGAGGAAGAGGAGGCTAGGATCTGTGCTCTGAGGGAGGAAGAGGAGCAGAAGAGTCAGAGGATGAAGGAGAAGATGGAGGCTCTGAGCAGAGAGATAGCAGCTCTTTCAGACACAGTCAGAGCCACAGAAGAGGAGCTGAGAGCTGAAGACGTCTCATTCCTGCAGAACTACAAGGCTGCAGTGGAAAGAGTCCAGCAGCGCCCCTTGCTGGATGATCCACAGCTGATCTCAGGAGCTCTGATAGACGTGGCCAAACATCTGGGTAACCTGAGCTTCAACATCTGGAACAAGATGGAGGAGAGGGTCGCCTACACTCCTGTGATTCTGGATCCTAACACTGCTGACCCAGAACTAGTTGTGTCTGGAGATCTGACCAGTGTGAGATGTGCAAAGCGACAAAGGCTTCCAAAAAACCCGGAGAGGATCAAATTCTCCTGCTCCGTCCTGGGCTCGGAAGGCTTTAACTCAGGGACTCACAGCTGGAGCGTGGAGGTTGGAGAAAACAAGGACTGGGAACTGGGCCTGTTGAGCGAGTACATCCAGATGAACGGACGCCTTCAGTCTGGATTGTGGAGAATTTTGTTCTCTAACGGTAAATTCACAGCGTTCTCCACGTTAGATTCAGAGGAAGATCTGCCAGTGAAAAAGGAGCTCCGGCGGATCAGAGTTCATCTCGACTTTGACAAAGGAAAGCTGTCTTTCTTTAATCTTGATACTAACACACACATACACACCTTCACACACACTTTTACTGACACCCTGTTTCCTTACATTTACACTGAGAATCCTCTTCCACTGAAGATTTTATCAGTGAAGGTGAATCCCAGTTAGAGATTAATATGATAGGGTGACCAATGTGACAATATGTACCATGAGACAGAGTGACACGTGTCTTTTATTATTATGTCTTGTTGTATTAGGCCACTGGGTACACTGCTGTATATTAGGGCAATGTTGGATTTAAAGGATTATTGGACCAATGTGATGAAGCTCAATGATTTTATTTTCACAAGTTGTGTACTTGTTTGTCAAGGCACATATTACTAAGCTTATAAGAATACTAGGATGGCAGGATATACAGTATTGGGAATGGTGTGCTATGACTTTTGGTAGCAATGTGGCAAATCATTTTTGCAAAAATCACAAAGAAATGAACTTGTGTTGCATTAGAGATTTTCCAAAATCAAATAGTGTATACTGTGATTAGAGATTTTACACCTAACCCACACCCCCAGGATTATATATGATGAGTTAATCAGAGTAATATAAGTCTCTTTTGTTATTGTCTCGCAGCAATTATGTTCTAAAGCACAAATAGACACACACACACACACACACACACACACACACACACTGTGAAAAGGTGCCGCATTGTTGGATTATGAGTGAATGCAGACTTTCATCCTGTCTGTTTCTGTGTGTCTGTGTTAGTTAAGGTTTTGCGTCAGTATGAGACACAAGGCGTGGTTGGAAATTAGAACACTGTTTTTGGCTGGGGGTTACACATCCATGTGGGGCCCAAAGGCTCTTTGTTGATGACCAGAAGCGTCCCAGCCATGGTCCCGGCTCTCCAAAATAAGAAGAAAAGAGAAAATCCAGGCAGGGTCTCTGCAGATACAGACACCACTACACACTTCTAGTGGGTCATTACATATGTAGTCTCACATTGCCAGACCTCAGGAAGGAACTTGTTTTGGTGGAACATGTGCACGTAAGGAGGCGCGCTCTGGAATATAAATGGCGGTTGAGTGTGTAATGAGAATTTTACTTTCAATCAATATAATTTGATCGTCGGTTCTAGCTTGGAGGATGTTTCCCGCATTGACCAGAGTTTAGGATGCCAATACAAAGAAAGTGGAAGGTGAGGGACATCCAGCGGACCCCCGGCGGCACCTGAATATAGACTATTATATATGGGATTATTGAGAGGGATTACTTTTGTGTTAGTCTATATATTGTTTTTAAGGAAAGCACTGTATATTATACTGTTAAATAAATTTGGAAATTTGTATGGGAATGGAAATATTATTATATATGGAAATATATTCATATATACTCTTTAAATCATTAAATAAAAACATTTTTCGAACAAAATCCTTTTTATGTTTTCCAAAATAAGACAAACAAGTTGAATTTTAGAACCTAAAATACTGTCTAACACGCGTAATGATGGTTTAGTGGTTTCATGCTGATTATGGCACCAATAAAAATTAAGTTAATAAAATTACCATTTTCATTGATTGTGTGTTGTGTCCTTGTGATCATCTTTAACTATAGGCAGTTTTCAACACGTACACCTCATGGTCACTGGTAAAGTTCTTCCTAAACAGTTTGGGCTGCGCTGACTGCTAAACATTCATCCTACGGTTTTAACTTTTTAAGACGCAGGTCAAAGACACGAAGCCTTTGCAGTCCCATCAATACATTAAAACTAAATAATGTCCTCTGAACTCCAAACTTCAAATCATTGTAAATATTTGCATTATATATGTGAGGAAGAAACGGTTTTAGTTTTATGTCATTGACTTATCTAGTTGAAAGAGTTACCTTGTTGTCTTTGCTCCTCAACCTGGCTCCTCCGTACAGGTTGAAGTCACGTCCCTCCAGATCCTTGTAGAGGTGCTGACCCAGAATCAGGTGGTTTTTACACACCAGTTCCTCATTTACACCCTGTAGAGACAGTGTAGGTGAGTGGATCAATACACTGGAATCTATTTATTGCACATTTTCTACCTTCTAGTTGCTGCACTCTCTCTTTTCCAAAATATACAAAGCACAAATGTTTCAAAGGCTCAAAACTGGGAGATTAAACAAAGCTGCAAATGAATGAAGGGAATCCAACAGAAGTCCAACTGATGCAACAACAAAATACATTTCACTTGGCATTTCACTCACAGTAAAAAGAGGCATAAAAGGCCCAAATTATTCTGAGATACATCTGAGATTTAATCTGGGATCAACGGGTGTTTTGGGTCTTTTAACTCTGTGCCTTGCCCAGAACTAATCAGGCACACCAGATCACTCCATAGCCACGAGGAGGCTCTCAGCAGCCTGGTGTGGTCCTGATGTGGTCAGTAGCTTTGTCTTGTTTTGTATATGGTCTGGCTTTCCCTTTACAGTCACTGCAAGAATTAATTGTTTTGCATCAGTTGGCTTTGTTTTTCATTTCAATTTCTATATATGTGTGTGTGTGTGTGTGTGTGTGTGTGTGTGTGTGTGTGTGTGTGTGTGTGTGTGTGTGTGTGTGTGTGTGTGTCTGTGTCTGTGTGTGATTAGATCTAGAAGGGAAAAGGTGCAAGAAATCTGTTATATTCTGACATTCTTTGTTTTATCTGCAGACGCTTTTTCATTATGTTTTATGATTCCAGAGGCCTAGGTACATTTTTGGGTCAACATTATAGTACGTTCAGCTACAAACAGGGAATAAGCAGCTTGATTTCAATCATTTTCAAAGGAAACCTGCTGCACAGCGAGGCATCAGAGGTGCAAAGCAGCTCGCTGATGTTGAGAAATGCGGATGAACCCGTCTTACAGCAAGGAGGAGCAACACCTCAGACAAAAGAAGTTATTTTGAGCCAACCATGGTGATGGCTTTGGTGTTCTGAATTTGAAACAGCGTTGATCTACACTTCTTTAGAGCCACTCACCTGCTACATGCTTCAAAGACTCAACAATCTATAGTGTGGTTACAATATCCAGTGCACTTCTGTGTTTCTGTGCTAAAGGAACATTGATGACGAGATCATTAAAACAAGTTGGCATATGACCACTGTATGACTAGCTGTGACCACGTACACTCATGCATTCACACACACACTCACACACACATTCTTATGACTAAAAAGAAATGTGGCCACCGGGATGTAGACAAGCGATAGAACCCTTCTATGTTTGTCTGTTTTAGTTAATATTTTATTTATTTTTTTTATTTAACCTTTATTTAACCAGGTTAGTCTCATTGAGATATCCAGTCTCTTTTACAAAAGGGACCTGGCCAAGATAGCAGAACAAAATAGTTACATGTAACAAAAATTTAAAAATAAATTGTGGACAAAGGGAGCTCTAGAGCTGCTCCTGCTCACAGCTGATGAAACTAGGAAATGGTAGCGTGAAATAGACAGTCTGGGGGTTATCTACAGACAGACAGACAACCTACAGTCAGAGGGGTTTTCATCAGGGGGATGAAAGCTGTGAATGGTCCGTTGTGACTCAGCAGCAGTGAACATCCTTTCTCTGAAAACACACACATATACCAAAGGTCAAAGGTCGTAGAATACAGGCAAGTAGAACAATGACATGTCTTATTTTACAAATAATGTTATAATAATTGTTGTAACATAATTCTGTGATGTCACTTTTTTTTCAATGAATACATTTTTGGTTGTAATTGTGCTTTTTTAAATAATAATACAGAAAGAAAATGTACAACTTTAATCATTTTACCAATTTAAGGGATCTAATTGAATTGAATTTATGTTGAGCCAGTGATTCACAAGACGGCAGTTCAGTTCAGTTTAGTATAACAGACATTTTTTACTTTTTACTAATTTGTGATTATTTTACCAAACAATGCGACGGCGCCGGTCAGATTTTTTCTTTGGCTTCCACTCCTGTCCAGCTCTATCAGCCGCTCCATTAGGTTACCATAGCAACGCCATCCGTCACCAATCTGACCCGCATCACACACACATCTGAGAGAGGGGGACTAATGAGACCACAACAATACACACACATTCAGACAAACAGACAAAAAGCTAAAGATAGAGTGTCTAACATTGGCTAGTCTTGAGTCGGAAGTGCATTTTCTGGATAATTGCCTGACATCCGGTGTGTGTGCCATATATTTTGGATTTTGGTTATAAATCTGGTTACAGGGAGTAACTAACTGGTTCTAGTTCTTGTCTTGGTGCTAGTTCTGGTTATAATATTGGTTGTTGGTCTAATTCTAGAGAGCAACAGAGAGAAAGAGAGAAGCCTTATTGGGGAACAAGAGAGACAGACAAAGAAAAACAAAGAAACTGGCTCTGGTCCTTGTCTAGTTCTTGTCTTGTGTCTAGATCTGGATCTAGCTCTGATTCTAGTGTGTCTGACCTGGGCTGTCCATCCAGTTTAGTTTGACAGTCAGCTGTGGGGTCACAGGTGTCAGCTGAGCAGGCAGAGACCAGCTGACAACCCAACTCAGCGTTGCCACCTACAGGGGACATGCCAAACATACACTCGCAGCTGGACTGCAAGACAAACAGACAGAGAAAGAATTCAAGATTCAGCTCTAGTTTCGATTATGGACTTAAAGGTGCAATATGTAATATATTCACTGTATTTAATTTTAAAAAATACCACAATGCGTCATCAGATATTAAGGAAACATGCTAAGCAGAAATACTATGTTTTCGGACAACAATGCTATAGCCAGTATTTTCTCCTTTTGAAATATCCGTTCCATGACGGAATGTGTGTTTGTGTTTTGGCCTGTGTGTTGGCATAAACTGCCTATTTTGACAGTCGGACTGGGTTGCCAGATGTTCCTGTAAAACCATAAAGTAGTACAGCCATGGACGCAGCAAATAAACGATCAGGATCAATGGAGATAGTTTCATTCTACCTGCCCTAAAAAACAAACTTTAACTGTTGGATAACCAGATACAAGGTAACACACGGGTAAATACTGGAGATGCATTTAAAAGATGGAGACAGCTTAGAGCCTAAAAGGACAATGAGTTGACTAATTTCCTCCTAAACAGGTAAGCATTGACCTTCATTCATTTGTATTACGACTAATGTAAGGATAATCATTTTCATTCATTATGTAGAGTACTCGAGTTAGTTACTAGTAAAAAAAATTTAGACACAGCCACTGAAGTGATCCTGACTGGTGCTAACGCGGCCATGCTAATTACGCTAACTGCTAATGTAGGATCCATGACATATGCCAGAAACCACAAGTTTGACTTCCTCATAACTTTGGCAAAACACACCGTAGCCTGTATTGTTGGATTGGAACACAGTGTTCTCTACAGGTCGCTTTGAAACTTATGAAACTTTATGTTATGTTATTGTGGCTAACGTTACCATCGCTAGCTTCAAGGTTATGAGATATTGGACAGCAAGATGATTTCAACTTTCTTACAAACTGGCATGTAATCATGTTATGGACTGACTGTACAGTGTATAGACAAGCTGTATAACGGGTCTGGAAGAAGTAGTACCGACAAGCTCCCCCATGCTTAAAATGTTCCCCTGCTTCTGTTCAGACAGTGACTGTGCCCTGGGTACAGACGGCCGTGAAGTGGTGGTCTTTTCAGCAGATGTCGCAGTGATGTTAAGCCGAGAAAAGGGGGCTGTCAGTCGGGCACAAAGCTCTGCAAGGTCGCGGTCTGTTAGCGGTCGTTGTTGTTACGGTTAGTTGATAAAAAGTGACTGTCAGCCGGGTACAGAGCTCCAGGAGAGCACTGGCTTTTATAACCGTCAACATAGCAGCATCTAGCAACTCCACTGCGCTGTGGAGTAATGTCTGGCAATGCAAAACTAGCATCAAGCTAACAAGTCACATTGTGTGACATTGGGATAGCGTTCTCAACCTGGCAACTCCCGTGAATTTCGAGTCTGGGGAGGAGGGGCCAGGGGAGACGACTCTTTTCAGTATTTAGAATTTGGACTGTAACCATTTTAAACGCTAGCTGTCAGTATTACATATTGGACCTTTAATATTGACTCGTTTGTACTTGTTCTGATATCAACTCTCTGTTTTGATTCTCTCCTCGTTCTAGTCAAGGAAGTCTTGTTCCCAATCTGCTTCTGGAGCCGTCCTAACCTTGTTGGGTCCTTTGAAGACACAGATGGTGGAGTTGATGGGACACCCTCCGTTGTTCATGGAGCAAGGGTTTTTGGGTATGCAGATCTTGCCGTCACCCTGGTAGTCCGGCTTACAGACGCAGCTGACCTTTGACCCCTGTGAGGAGCACTGGGCGTTGACGTCACAGTCCCTCGCTGAGCAAATACCTGAACAGGAAAACAAAGATTAGCCTCTAGATTTAGGAAATCTCAAAACTCTCAATCTCAAAATTCCTTCTTCAAGGATAAACAGGCAGTGAGACAAAGGAATTTGTTCTGGGTCAAGGTCTTGTTCTATAATAAGAGATAAGAGACTTTATTCCTTATCTAGTTCCTTATCTAGTTGCATCCTGATCCTAGTTCTGTATATAGACAGCAAGAGAGGGAACCCCCTTTTTGTTTTAGTTGTAGTTCGTGAGGGAGCATAGACCTGGTCCTAGTTCTAGTCCAGATTCTAGTTCTGGTTCTGGAGAGCAAGATCGACTAAAAATAGGAGCGAAGAGAGAAACCTTTTTCTAGTGAGTTCTGGACTTGGGGCTGGTTCTAGATCTAGATCTAATTGTATTTCTAGAGATAATTGGTGAATGTAACATACATTAAATACAGAATTGTGTTCCCACAACATCAAAAGTAGATATTGATCAAATATTTATAAATCACAGTTGTTTGTAAATTTTGCCCTGAGCATTGCATCAGGCAAGGGCAAGATGCTATCTACAGCAAAAGAGTTAACCCTCTGTATGGTGGCCATTTTAGGACATCCCAGACTCAGCTTGCTAATATCAGCTCTATACTCAGACAGACTTAGCTCAACTTTCATCAGGCTAAGAAGAACTTTAATAGTATACTATACTAGTTACTATATTAGCAGCTTCAGCTCTGCTTTGAGCTGACTGCTAATATTAGCATGCTAACACAAACTGGACTGATGGACCAACAGACCAAAAAACCCACAACTTAAACTGTAAGATATGATCCAATGAAACAGAGAAATCTGAGATCACTGTTGGGTGTTTACTTGCGCATTTGCCCAGTGACGTCTTTCTGTATCCGGGCAAGCATTCACAGTCGGCGGCATCTCCTTCTCCTTTACAGTATGAGTACGGGCTGCAGTGGCTGCACCTGGTACTCACTGCCAAAGCCCCAGACACAACAGCAGCTCATTTAACATCATACAGACAGCAAAACTTGAGCAATAAATGCAATATGTGTCAAAATGCAGCAAAAACAATTAAAATAGCTCCAGGGTTATTTTATTTCTGTCTTTAACCATTTTATTTTGTTTAAAGGTAAATTCCACTTTATGTATATATATATATATATATATATATATATATATATATATATATATATATATATATATATATATATATATATATATATATATATATATATACATTTATATATATATATATTGTTTTTAACATTAATATGAGTTCCCCCAGCCTGCCTATGGTCCCCCAGTGGCTAGAAATGGCGATAAGTGTAAACTGAGCCCTGGGTATCCTGCTCTGCCTTTGAGAAAATGAAAGCTAAGAGGGGCCGATCTGGAATCTTTCTCCTTATGAGGTCATCTCTGCTCCTCAAAAGCTACAGATTCAGAAATGGCAACTTACTAATGAAACTCATTGTGAGACTGGCTCTAGTGGCTGTAATTCTGCACCAAGGTTGAATTTTAGGAAAGAGACTTCAGATACAGTATTAGGGGCCACTAAGGTCTATATAAAAGAGACTTCAGATACAGTATTAGGGACCACTAAGGTCTATATAAAAGAGACTTCAGATACAGTATTAGGGGACCACTAAGGTCTATATAAAAGAGACTTCAGATACAGGATTAGGGGACCACTAAGGTCTACATAAAAGAGACTTCAGATACAGTATTAGGGGCCAATAAGGTCTATATAAAAGAGACTTCGGATACAGTATTAGGGGACCACTAAGGTCTATATAAAAGAGACTTCAGATATATATATATATATATATATATATATTATAAGGTCTATATAAAAGAGACTTCAGATATAGTAGGGACCACTATTTGTGAATGGTATAATCTGTTTTTAAATCTGTTTTTATCCTAATGACATGCAGTAATGTGGTCTGATATATCTTTATATTGTTTATGTTATTATTTAATACAGGATTATCCAGCAAGTCTTACCTTGGTCACAGCGCTTCCCAGTGTACGGCGGCTGACAGAAGCACTGTCCATCACCTTCTGGACCTTTATTACACACTCCATGCACACAGTCACACTCTGTAGGAACACACAGACAGAGTAGAGTAAAAACCGTGGGACATTCTTAACACAACAAGTTTTTTTTTGTTGTTTTTTTTACTGTAGCTGTCATATATTACCACTTTTTTAGCAGAGAGGCAAGATGTGAGCCTACCTTTATCACACTTTTCTCCAAAGAAGTTTTCATTCTTACACTCCTGACAGGCAAAGCCAGAGAAGCCGTCCTAAAGAGAAAAAAACGACTTGTAATTATTATTTTTGCAATATTAATACCAAAACATCAACAATCTAAATGAGTTTTTTTTTTAAATAAACACACCAAAAAAAAAATCCAAAACTTGTGTCCCAGATGTAGGCAGACATTGACAGATTTGAGCAGTGGTCATCATTGTCAATGGTTATTTAAGGGCACTGTCCCCTATAAATGCATAAAGAATATGGATATCTGAAGTCTTTGACAAACAGGTAGGATAGTCACAGTCAGACAGAATACTGACATCACAGACGCAGGTCCCGTTGCCAAGGTCTCCATCCAGGCAGGTTCCACGGAAGTTACAGGTCTTTCCTGACCAGCTGGGGCAGGCTACAGGGGACAGCCAGACAGCCAGACAGCCAGACAGACAGACAGACAGACAGACAGACAGACAGACAGACAGACAGACAGACAGACAGACAGATAGACAGACAGGTGAAGAGATTAGATTAGCTGATTAGAAATTAATACTACTCAACATTTTGGGGATTTTGCATCTGTTTAAGGCAATCAATCTTGCAGGTTCATGTATCACGGTCACATGATTGTCATTTGTCCTATTGATTGGTTAGAGGGCAGACGCCAGGAGGAGGAGAACAGAGGAGCAAGAAAGTGATGTAGATATAGCAAGGAAGCTGTTTGTTGAGAGTGTCTTTTACTAGACTATGGTGCTTACAGTATTATAACTAGTTACATCTGTCATGTTAATCTTTATTGGTAACACCTGCACAGTAATGTCACTCTTTGCCTCACCTTTCACCTAGAGTCACAGTAGTTGTAGTTCAACTAGTGCAATTGGGACATTTCACAGTTAAATGATTCGCAAAAATTTGCGGCAGCAGCAGCATCAAAGGGTTAAATGAAATATTATTAAAATAATATATTTACATTTCTATGGCTAACACATGGACTTGCAATAAACACGCTATATATCTTCATATGTATTTCAGAAACTGGTCGTTAAGTAGTTCACCCTCTATATACAGAAAGAAAGAAGTTAACTTCTCTTCATGCACAACTGACAGCACAACTAACGTTACATCTTTCTACCTGTGACAGGAGATTAGAGCTGTGCTGTGAAGCGTCAATGAAAGGACCAATCAAAACTACAGAAAAAGCAAACAGTCTCGCCTTAGCTATAATAAAGTAACCGTAAAAGGGAATAACACGGTGATTATTGTCTCGATTAACAATACAATGTCAGAAAATACGGAAAGATGTTTTTCAAATATATTGTTTTGTCTGACCAACAGTCCAAAACCCAAATACCTGACATAGTGTGGGTTTGTGCGTACATGAGTGTGTGCGTGCATGTCTTACAGAGACAAAGAGGTCCCCAGGACTGTGGGCAGCACTGTGGCTGCATGAACCCCTTCACACAGATGTGCTGACATCCATCCAGCACCATCTCCCTGCCACCGATCTCCACCACGTAACTGCAGAACACAGGGAACATGTTGCGTAGGAACTGCTTCATTCACACAACATACGACTAATTCTACAGAACCACAGCCAACTACATTTATGAAGCTAATGTCTGTGTGTGTATTGTATACAATCCTGATTTGAAGAACTGTGGTTTTGTAACCTGGTGTGTACCTGCAGTTGGTCGTCCCCACGTTGCTAAAGCCATGGGGGCAGCTGCTGGTGGAGACAGCAGCACAGGAAGTGCAGGAGGTTTGTAAGTCCACCCTCTGTGAGATATCACACCGACCAGGAGGAGCAGTCTAAGGGAGCAGTGGAGACCTTTCTATTACAATCTGATACCACTTTTTCTCAACACCTGTTCTTCTGTCACCAGACAGTAGTGTATGTAAAAGCACAGCCCTGTATTTAAGTACTCAAACTTCCACTGATACTGTTCACAGCAGCAGTGGTAACACTGATAATACCAATATGGTGGCGATAGCATTATTTGTGAATAAATGAAAACTTTCATTCTTATGTCATGAGCTTACAAGATACTAACAATACATAAATACATGAAAGAAAACACAAGCGGGCGCCCAGATAGCTCAGTTGGTAGAGCGGACGCCCATATATAGGGTTCGACTCTGACCCAGAGAATAAAGGCCGAAAATGCCCCAAAAAATAGCATGCTAAGATAAGATACACCTTTATTGATCCCCAGCAGGGAAATTCGGTACATGTGATACTAAATCCATATGTGTATTCAAACATATGCGGAAGTTGACATACGTCATATGTCATGTCTAAGTGACTGAAAGATATTTTTTAAGGAAGTTTAAATCTAAGACAAGTAGCAGCAACAACAGCAGCAGTAGTAGCAGTCATTTTGTTGATGAAACCAGCGGTTAAGAGCGTTTTATTACCTTCACCAAGGGGGTTATGTTTTTAATTGTATGTCAGCTGGATTACAGAAGAACTACTGGCCCGATTTCCATGAAACCTGGTGGAAGGTTGTAGCATGGGCCACGGATAACCCATTACATTTTGGAGCGGCTCCTAATCACAAGGCGTGTACATAAATTGTTTTTCACTTTAGTTAACATTGTGGAATAGGGGCGATTGTGCTGCATTCATGAAGTGTCGGAGTAACTGGGAAAAAATTGGAAATTTCACACTGCACTAACATTGTGAGATTGGGCATGCCTTGGCGGAGTCCTGCGTGAGTGCGCTTCTAGTTTTCATATAAATCAGATTATTATTATTGATGCGTTCAAGTACATCAAAACTGCACATAAGTGTAGTACTTGAGTAAATGTATTCACCACTGGATAAAACACATTTAAAGATAACGCATGTTTACCAAAGTGGAGAATTATTTTGGCAGTGTTTTAGTAGTGTGGCACTCAGACAGTGAATGCTGGACAGACTGGGAATGTACTATAGCAGCCATATCAGTTTTACTGGGGTATGGACATGTGTCTGATTCACCAAACTCATCGGCAGATCAAACCTAAAACCTGATCGGTTTGAATACTGATACACTACTTATTTGGAGGTGGCAGTAGCTGAGTCCATAGGGAGTTGGGTTGGGTACCAAAGTACGGAGAGTGTGGATTGGTAGCTGGAGAAATGCCACTTCACCTCCTGGGCACTGCCAGGTGCCCTTGAGCAAGGCACTGTACCCCCCCCAACCGCTCAGGGCGCTGGTCCAGCACTGGCAGCCCACTCACTTTGACATCTCTCCATTTGTGCATGATTAGGTCCTGAGCATGTGTGTGTGTGTGTGTGTGTATTTCAGGCCTGTGTGCAATGATTACTAACAAACAGAGTGTAAATTGTAATTTCCCCACTGGGGATCAATAAACAGTATAAATTATTATTTTTATCTCAGATTTAAGGAAGTACACCTCAAAATGTTACATAATCACCTTGTTGCTAGATTTGATGACACTGACTCTTCCTGTACATTTTGTAAACTGAATATTGAAACAATATCTCACCTCTTTTTTGATTGTGAAATATCCAAAAGATTTTGGACAGATCTGGATTCAATTCAATTCCATTTTATGTATAGTTACAATTCATAACAAGAGTTATCTAAAGACACTTTACAGATAGAGTAGGTCTAGACCACATTCTATAATTTACAAGGACCCAACATATATATATATTTTCTAGTAGTTCTAGTTTGGAGTCTTACTTTTTTTGAATCCACCAACTTTGTCTACTACTACTTTATCCTTAAAGATACAATAATACTACAATAGTTCAGATAATTGGTGCTCTTGAGTAGCTAATTAATTTCATTATTCTGTATACCAAATTTTATATTCACAAGCAGAAATTTGCTAAATCATCTCCTAATTTGGTACCGTTTCTCATAGAATCTAAGTCACTTAGAATGTTAGGGAACAAAAACAGTTATTAAAATTGCGGAAACTGTAGAGCTAATTGTAAATTTATGTCTTCTTGTACCCTTTTTTACCTATACAATGATTCAGTTATTTCTTCGTTTGTTTTGCTCCGTATGTCTTTTTATTTTTTAATTTGTACACTTGATGTTCACGTTCTATTATTGTTTACCTGATTCTCTGTAAACTACATTTTGTCAATAAAAAAAGAAAAAAATATCTCAGATTATACTTTAACATTTACCCAGAACCAATTATATACCACCATATAAATTCAGTTATATTGGGTATTTTTTCATTAAAAATGGATACTGTGTGTCCTGAACTGAAAGGGAAGAATATCAGCATTAAGTTTTGTTCAGTTGAGGAACACCTGCCCACCACTCAGTTTGGCCAGCGATCTGCTGCTTAATGAAGGACTAAGATGCTGACTCTGGATCAGATCTGTACAGTGTCAATTAAGAGGCTGCATCATTACCATATTAAATGATTAAAACTGAAAATGTCTCAACTAGGACGACAACACAATGCAGTAAAGCACCAGTTTCACTCTGATGTCTGTGGCTGAATCAGCTCAGGACAGATGTCATCTCAACGTCTCAACTGGACAACAGTTGTTTGACTTGACCTCATACTGGGTTGTCACTTATCATTGGTTCGGAATTTCAAATTTGAAAAACAATTGCTACTTTTCTGGAGATGTCAATTTTCTCACGAGTATCTGAATACATCAGCAGCAAGACATAGACCATGCTGCAACTTTTAAGTTTTAATGGTTGTTAACAGACGATGACTAAACTGCAGTATGCAATCGCCTCATCTGATTAGTTCAGTTTTGGCTCAGACTGGGAAGTTAGGTTGAATTTTTACTTTGAGTGGTGTAACTAATTTCACACAACAAAGTCAGGTTGCTGCAGTAGCCATGGTTAACCTCAGCCTGTGAAAAAAGTTGCAAAGTGCATTCTGTGGCTCTGCAAAATATCGCTGATGACGTCAAAGTGATGTCATAAGGGTAAGAGCTCAGCTTGAAAACTACAAATTTATAACAAAAAGCTTTCTTTACATGTGGACTTGTGTTTACCAGACAGTGAAACATACGGCATACTAGCCGCAGCCGACATGGCGAGCGCTGTAACTGTTTATACCTCCGCATGGTGGTCACAGCCATAGACAGTTAAAGAAATGGACCAACGGTGATTCCTCCACTGTGCGACAGTAAGTCACTGGATATATTTCTATGGTACAGATATTTAAGAGGATACAATCTTAATCATTTGGTGATCCCTTGACCTTTTTTTGTGCAAAACTTTGGTTCATGACCAAAAACGTGCAAATCTAATAACATTCCCATCAACTTCAGCTGTACTTTGTGTTTTGTGCTAATTGGAAAATGTTAGCAGGCTGAACTAAGATGAGGATGAACCAGGTAAATATTATGCTCAGCATGGTAGCATTGTCACTACGAGCAAGGCCAATTATAATTAAAAAATCTAAAGAGATTAAACAGGTGAAACATTATCTCAGTGTGACAGAGTAGAAGGTGTGTTACCTGTTCTTGCAGTGAAGTTTGCAGGCAGAGTAGCAGCAGAAGAAGCAACAGCATGGCTCCAAGTGTTACATCCAGGGAGGGGAAAAATAAATCCACCAATCCAGCGTGCTCCCCAGTCAGTAGAAAAAAGTAGGGAATGTGTTTTTAGGCAGCGTTGGATCTTGACATCAGTTGTTTCCTCTCACATCGATTCTAATCCTCAAACACAACCTGCTCTACAAGCTACAGGAAAAAACACACTGATAACAACATCCTCTGTTCAGGAAAATCAAAACTATTAAAAAACAAAACACCTAACTAATCAAACAATAATACATGTAAGGAAACTGAAAGCAACCCGCTGATGATAGACAGAAAAACATATGGAAATATATAGGTCTAAGTAGTTATGAAATACAAAAAAGTAAAAACTACTGAGCAGGCTGGATCCAGGCAGGGTTGGGGATTATCAGCAGTATTCTTTGCTCATTAACAATCACCGTTCTATAGGAACTAACAAACAAATTACTCTCAGCTCAGTGTCCGGCGAGGCAGAGAGCAGCACCAGAGGCTGGAGCGACTGCTGGTGTCACGTCTTTTCCTCTCTAATCTAGGAAGAGAAAGAAGAAAGAAAAAAAACAGAAACTGGCAAACTAGGAACCTCCCCAGCAGAGGTCATCTCCTCCTACTACTCCTCTAGTAGTACCACTAGCAGTAGCAGTATTAGTACTAGTAAAGTAGCAGCAGTCGCAGTTGTAACAGTCCAGTTGTTTATAGTCACAATAGCAAAAGCAACAGCAGTGTTCTGTAGCAGCAAAAATATAAAAATATTAATGTAGTAACACACAACACTCCCTTCTCTCCCTCGCCAGCCTCAAGAGCACTGGGCTCTATGTTGACTATATACATGGACAACAGTACCTACAGAAGTACTCAGATCCTTTACTTAAGTACTGTAAAAGTAGAAATACCATGGTCTAAAAATATTCCTTTACAGGTAAAAGTTATAAATTCAAACTGTTACTTAAGTAAAAGTACAGAAGTATTGTCAAAATGTACTTAAACTATCAAAAGTAATAGTCCTCATTATAAAGAATGGAACAACAAAGTCATGAGCATAATGTTATAGTTTGTCAATGGGAACCCAATTTTAGATACTTTGAATACTACTGTGTAGATGTGTAGTATTCTGCTACATATCATACTGTATATCATGTTTTTTTAATGTAAAAAGGAACTAGGTGTCAAAAACAATGTATTGGAGTAAAAAGTACAATATTTTTCTCTGAAATGGAGTATAAGTATAAAGTAGCTCAAATGGAAATGCAACAGCCCTGCTAATATTTTCTTCAAACCCACTGTGTTTGGAAATTAATTCTCAAAACTTGACAGTAGCCTACCACAAACTACATCCTGCAAAATGATCATAAAGTTGAACTGACAACTCTCATGACAGTTTCAACAAAAACCACACATTTTTAAAACTTAATGAAAGTATTGCAGGACTATTATAGACCAATGCAGGTTGAAAGTAGCATGCATGTACAAGAGCATGCTTCTTTAGCTTCTTTAACCTCTGCTAAGCTAGCATGCTTGTAATGACATTTTTAACATGTTTAACATGCGTTGCCCTGATTAAGCCTGTTGGGTGCTAACTCTAGCAGGAGGATAACACGGTGTAGGCAGCACCGATTGGTTTAGCTTTTCTCTCTAATGACAGCACTCCACATTTCCAAACAACAGAGCTACGTGTTGGGGAATTCTCCTTTAACTTCTCTATTGAAATGGGTGAATTCTCAAGGGATGTTAACACAGCCTTAATTTCCTTACTCTTGAAAAAGGATAAGGATCCTACAGTGTTCTAGCTATTGGCCTCTGAGCCTGCTTAACGCTGACTTAAAAGTGTCTAGCGCGTCGTTTGGAGTCTCAAATGGCAAAATTAGTGAACTCCGAACAAACAGGATTCATAAAAACGAGACTGGCAGCAGATATGTTAGACGCCTTCTCCACATTGTTGATGGGGCAGAAGACAGTAAGACCCCGATGTCACTTCTCTCTCTTGACACAATGAAAGCTTTAGATTGGCTTGAGTTGTCATTTCTATGGTCAGTCTTAGAGGTGATGGGCTTTAGTAACACTTTCATTGGTAGGATTAAAGTTATGTATTCTAACCCCTCAGCCCGAGTCTTAACCGGATGCTCCTCCTCTTTATTTCCAGTTCCTAGATCCTCCCGCCAAGGTTACCCTTTGAGTCCTGCATTATTTGTTATCTCTCTAGAGCCTCTGATTCGATTCGATTATGGAGTCACCAATATGCATTTGTAATACACAGCATAATCTCTCATTATTTGCGGACAATGTTTTGGTTATTTTTCAGAAAATGCCTCTCAGACTCTTCCTCACCTTCCATCATTGTGCGAGGAGTATGGAAGCTTATCAGGCTTTGAAATTAACTGGTCAAAGTCTGCACTACTTCATTTAAATGACTCTGTCCGCAGTTCAATCATCCCTTCTAACATCCTCATTGTTAAGCAGTTTAAATATTTAAGAATTTAGGTCTTCCTCTGCTTAAACTAGATTATTAAACATAACTATTGTGCTGTCTTGAAAAATATGGAAATTAGGATTGGGTCTCCCCATGTCTATTCAAACCCGTATTTTGAGGTTAAAATTAATATGTTCCCCAGGATTAATTTTGTGAGCTCTATGCTACCTCTCTCTCCTCCTGCTGGCTACTAGCGTAAATTACAGTCAACAGTATCCAAATTTATCTGGAAAGGCATGCAGCCGCGACTTAAGATGTCAACTCTACAGAGGAGGAAAGAGGATGGTGGCCTTTCTGTTCCCAACTTCAAATATTACTTCTTGTCCTTTGTGTTGAGGCCCCTCCTCACTTGGTTTAGCCCAGACGTGTCTGTTTGCTGGCATACTTTAGAAAGTGCTGTGACAGAGCCTTGGTCACTCCATGATGTTCTTTTTGCCAATGTTTCCAACAAACAGGGCCAGTTACGCTTTGGCCCCATTGTCTCATATCTTATCAGGACTTGGAGATTAGCTGAAACATACTGTCATATAGCTTGTTACTGGCACACTTATTCCCCTTTATTCAAAAATACAGCACTCCTGATTGGGGGGAAGGCTAATAAGAGCCCCACAATGAGAGCAGAGGGGACTTATTTTGATCTAAAAGACATTTTTAACAAGGTTGCTTTGTTGCCTTTTTCTGACTTGCAGAACCCATTCAGTCTACCACGTTCCTTTTTTTTTTTCATTTACCTTCAATTAAGATCAGCATTCAAGGTGTACGGTGTTCCCAAGCAGAGGCCTCTGCCCATCCATCCAATCTGGAAGTTATTTACTGTGCACCCTAAAGTATGCATCGCAATCCAGACCATCAGCAGATTCACTACAGTTCATTCATAGGACATATCTCACCCCTGTGAAAATGCACCACATGAAAATAATCAATAGTCTGTTATGCACGTTCTGATCGATAAAAGCACAAGGTACATATCTTCACATGAAATAATAATTCAAACATTGAAATTTGACAATAAAAAATATATATTTTACTAATTGCGGGTCAAGTGGTTCTTATATGTGAGCCAACAGAGCCTGTCTAATATGTTACAACTTTTTTCTTTTTTTTTTTTTGCCAAATTGTAAATGAAATGTAAATGTAAAAGAAAGATAACAGCCAGATTAAAACCTTTAAAAGTTACAACAGCCAACTAAACAATGTGAAGGCCCTGCCTTCAATATTCTTGATATAAAGTATCAGAAGTACAGTAGGTGCCCTATCATTAAGGCAGTGCTGTTGTGTTGTCCAGTCTGACTACATTAACAACCTCAAATTGTATCTTTGTTCAGTCCATCAGTACTATAGTACTATAAGTACTTAGTTATCTCCCACCTTTGCAGCACAAGTTACAGAAGACTTACAGTATTTCATTTTTGTGTATTGCAATAAATAAAGTTTATTGCAAAAACAAAAGGACCCAAATGGCATTGCAGAAAGTTTGGTTAGAAATATGATCCTTGAGCTGCGAGCGGAACAACAGTCATAGATAACACACTGAACTTTGGCTTTAATCACTCTGGATTATCACTTTGGAACTGTTTTGAGAATTACTACATAAATAAAGATTGGTATATTTTTGTAAAATTAAAACCTTTTACTCAACATGTGTCTTGAGTATTTAATCAGATTTATTATAAAGCTTTGCATTTCTTATAACCCTGGATTCAAGATGTTATTGCTAGATTATTGCATGTTGTATTTTTACAAAGTCTTTTGTGATTTAGTTTTTTAATTTGTCTCCTACTGCACCCCAGGTTATCTGAGGACAGGAAGTTGGGTGATATTGGGTTATTCAAATCAAATGGATACATTGATATATAAATCTACTAAATAATTGCATTAGCAGGTAATACAGTATTATAAGCCTCTAAAAATGAGGTATGTCTGAGAAAAAAAGAAAGAGAGATTGTGAGAATTCCTCTCTCTTCCTCACAGGAAGTTTTAGGCGGATTTCCCCTCTTGGTGGTCCCAGCGGAGAGACGCAATTTGGACGGATTTCCTCATCAGCTGACACAACTCCTCGTCTGCTTCTCAGAATGAAAAGGAACAAATGTGAAAGCCGAGTTTCTTTTCCTGTTTCAATTAAGTTTGACTCTACGAACAGATGACCAGAGAGAGAGTCAAAGGTCAAACTGTAAGCAGACAGAACAATAGCAGGAAGCAGGCAGATAATAAAGTGCTTCAGCTGCTCCACAGTGGACTCCAGTTTAGTCCCTTGCTCACAGGTTGGAGAGTTTAACCTGCAACCTTCCAGACAAAGTCTTGTATTCATTTTTGCCAACATTTCAACATTTTAGTGATTGCGACCATGTTGTGTATCTGCCGTGAAACGGTTCTATCAAAATAATCATCCACAGTGCATCTTCTGATGCAAATTTTGAAAGCAAGGCAAATTTCTTGAGCAAATTAAAAGTTTGCCTTTTTAAAGTTTGTCCGCAGACAGCCAATTTGTACAAACTTTATAGACACTATACCTAGCTTGCAAAGGATGGAGGGCTGACTGGGCTGTAGTACTGTACATGATGCAGTTCTTTCAGAACTCACCAAGAACTCTAGTGCTTTTATTATCAGCCAATTTCTCTCACATTGCACAGTCACGTCTTTGCCACCATTTGTGCCACTAAGGGCCAGAATAGTCAAGTCATGTCTGCATGAGTCTATATCCTTGATGTTCCACTTCTGGAATTTCATTTAGGCTTAAGATAGCCGCTGGCTTGGGCTTCCTTTGTGTTGGCATTTATCTGGTGGATCTGAAGGACTACGGTTATCTGCTCCTCAGGTCTCTGCCGGGTAAATCCAGACAGCTAGCTAGACTATCTGTCCAATCTGAGTTTTCTGTTGCACGACTAACACATGTTCCACCAAAATAAGTTCCTTCCTAGCCTATTTTGGAGCAGCACGGGAGCTCTTCACCGGTGCTTAACGCTGCCCAAGACGATTGTGATTGGTTTAAAGAAATGCCAATAAACCAGAGCGCGTCTCCCTCCCATCCCTGAATGCTATGTGGGATAGCCAGACCCTCCTTCAGAGAGCTTTGGAGGAGGGTCTGGCAATGCAAAACTATGTCTGCAGTGACTTTCTTTTAAAATCATGCTGCCTTTAAAATTTGCTTCACATTCATTCTGGACACAGCTTTAGGCAAGATATTGCTATTTAAAATCAGACAAGAAGATAAATTACTTAAATAAAAATTAACTAAATCTCTATAAAATGTAATTTAATTACAAATACACATGTTGATACTGACCCCGATCTTAAATGAGTGCGAACATTTTTAAGTCTCAACAATTTGCTATGTAACGAGAAATTTGAGGGGAATGATGTCCTACAAAATTATGACCCTAACAAGAATTATCCTTCTCTGAAGACACACATTCAGTAAACATCTCTGCAAACCTATGCAGAGAAGGGTCTTATGGGTAACTGTAGGTTGCAGGAGGAGACAACATTTATGTAAGTATAATTGTTTTGATATACTGTATATATATATATATATATGTGTGTGTGTATATATACATATACATTACAGTATATATCAACCATTGTGAATGTTTGCCTAATGCCTAAATGCAGCTAATTAGCAGTAAACAAAGTACAGCGGATGCTACTGAGAATGTCATTAATTTTTCAGGTATTTGCCAAATTAAAGCTTTGTTGCTGATAAAGGTGCTCGAAGAAAACTTGAGGGATCAAGAAAAACATTACAATTTACTTTATGGGCAACATCAATGTATAGCTGTCAAAATATTTCAACCAGAACATAAAGTGTCTGGAGATTTCTTAAGACAATAGGATTCATCATTAGGGAACCATGAATGCCTGTAATTAAAAAAACGGTTATTCTTTTAATAATTTATGAGGTGCATCAGTCAAGACAGCCATTTTGCTAAAAAATACAAACCTAGTGGCTTTGCTGGCAAATTTGTTTGAACAGTACCAAGTGTTGTGTAATGATAGCTTGATGTAATTTTTTCATAAAGCCTGTACCTATTTTAAAAATACACAACAGGGTTACTATTGGACCACAAACCCTTAAATAAGTGCATCAAAAATAATATCGCAGATGCCCACAATATATGTAATGCCCACATGCATTACAGAATGTAAAGCAGTTTCTTCCTCACAAACTTATATCACTTGTTGATGTTTGTGTTGTGTCAATAGATTGAGATTCTGGATTTACAGTTGTCTTAAAAATATATATAGTAGTCCAACATCATAAATCATATTTGTTGGTAGAAGTGATATTTCTACATGGCAAATAATTTACTAGTAAGTGTTGTAGAGTCATAGAAAACCACCAGACCCAACAGTCATGACATGCATGCTGTTCATTCTGTGGATTTGAATCTGTAATTGAAGGGGCATGTTCAAAATAATAGCAGCGTTGTGTTCAATTAGTGAGGTGAAGACTTAATGTTACCTGTGAGTACTACTATCAGAAGAAGGCTATGTGAAGCAAAGCTATCAGCTAGAACCCCCCACAAAGTCCAATTGCTGAAAAAACAACATGTAGCCTACTGAATAGGTTGAAATTTGCCAAAGGACACACTGACCGACCAAAGGAGAAATGGAGCAACATTCTGTGGACTGATGAGAGAAAAATCTTTCTTTTTGGGTCTAGGGGCCGCAGACGGTTTGTCCGACGACCCCGATGCACTGAATTCAAGCCAATGTGTACACTGTGAAGACAGTGAAGCATGGTGGTGCAAACATCATGTTATGGGGATATTTGTCATACTGTGGTGTTGGACCTATTTATTACATACCAGGGACATTGGATCAGTTTCAATACATCAAAATACTTGGAGGTCATGTTGCCTTATGTTGAAGAGCAAATGCCTTTAAAATGGGTCTTTCAACAAGACAATGACCCAAAACACACCAGTAAGCGAGCAAAGTCTTGGTTCCAGATGAACAAGATTGATGTTATGGAGTAGCCAGCCCGATCCCCGCACCTCAATCCCATGGAACACTGGTGGGGTGACGTCCAAAATGCTGTTTCTGAGGCAAAACCCGGTAATGCAGAGGAATTGTGGAATATTCCTTTTTCTTCAATTTCTGTAAAGGTAGAACACAAACTTGATCAATTTTGGTCATGTCGTGATTTGGAATTGAATGTGCAGTGTTCCCAATGCATTGATATTATGGAATTAAAAGCTATTCTAAGGATTTTGAGCATCTTTCACATTTTTTAAACACACTGCTATTATCCTGAGCACAACTGTATTTTGTTTTAACTTCTGTGATGTCTCACGTCAATGACACCTTGAGACTGTCTGATTAAATACAAGACAAGCAAAATAAAGCATTGTGTGAAGGACGCTATATTTGTTATCTTTGAGTATTGCATAAAGGCACCAACAAAACACACACACACACACACACTCAGTGCTGACTCCTGATAAAAGTGAGAAAAAAAAAACTATATAAAGAGAGAGAGCCAGAGGTCGTGGATGTCTCTCGGCCCATGTCCCGGTGACCGTCTCAACCTCAACAAACTTCTCCAATCAGCACTCTGAGCAGGAAGACAGTCGAACAGACAATAAAAAACATGAAAGATAAGAGGAAGTGAGAAAGGATTTAGTATCAGTGTCACATCCCTCTGGTGTTCCCTGCTGCCTCTCTGCTATTTATCAAAGGAGACTAGCTGGATTCAACAGAAAATACCTAGCGCATCGTGCCATGAATACATACAGCTAAACTGAACTGTAAAATAACCTGAATTAAAAATCTACTTCCAAACTGGCTCATTAGTTAACCTTAACAAATGTTTTGCTGCTAAACTACAATGTTAACTAACCTCAACCAAACTGTGAGTTTAGCTGTCAATTTCAACTTTAGTTTACCGGACCTGCTAGCTAGCCAAATCTGAACCATAATGTTTTAGCTGATAAAACTGTTACCTGAACCAAATAACTTCGAAACTGGACTGTTAGCCAACCTGTGTCAAACTGTTGTAACGTTAGCCATTAACCTGGACTGTTAGCCAACCTGTTGTAACGTTAGCCATTAACCTGGACTGTTAGCCAACCTGTTGTAACGTTAGCCATTAAACTGGACTGTTAGCCAACCTGTTGTAACGTTAGCCATTAACCTGGACTGTTAGCCAACCTGTTGTAACGTTAGCCATTAAACTGGACTGTTAGCCAACCTGTTGTAACGTTAGCCATTAACCTGGACTGTTAGCCAACCTGTTGTAACGTTATAGCCATTAAACTGGACTGTTCGCCAACCTGTGTCAAACTGTTGTAACGTTAGCCATTAAACTGGACTGTTAGCCAACCTGTGTCAAACTGTTGTAATGTTAGCCATTAACCTGGACTGTTAGCCAACCTGTTGTAACGTTAGCAATTAAACTGGACAGTTAGCCAACCTGTGTCAAACTGTTGTAATGTTAGCCATTAAACTGGAATGTGTTAGTTACACTGGCTAGCTTACCTTGACTAATGTACTGTAAATGTACTGTATTTATATAGCGCTTTTCTAGTCTTAACGAAGGTCCTACTCAATGCACTTTTACATCTTACATTCACACACTGCTCCTGCTCATTAGATACACACTCACATTCACACTCCGATGACACAGCATCGGGTTCAGTGTCTTGCCCAAGGACACTTGACATTTTGCCAGGGATTGAACGACCAACCTTCCAATTGCCAGGCAACCGCTCCACCACTGAGCCACAGCCGCCCAACTCATCTGTCATATAGCTGATAAACTGAACTGTTAAATAACCAGAACTGTGGTAGGTCTACCTGCTAAACCAAACTGTTAGCTAACCTGAATCAAAACAAGTGCTGCTAAACCGAACTGTTAGCCTGAACCAGACAGTTTAGGCTGCTAAACTGAAACCATTAGCTAACCTGAAAAAAACTGGGTGGTCACCATGCATAGATACAGTACATCACCATGGATGTGTTGAAGGTCAATGGTCATTTTCAGGTTGGGGGCCCAATCTTTCTGACTCTTCATCTCAAGTTGCTGTAACTTACTTACCAGTAACCTTATATGGAGGCTTGAGATAATGCCATTTAATACTTTATTTAAGCACTCACCTGGGCAGCGCACACTTCTACATTTATAATGTAAATAAACAGAAAATGCAATCTATGCATCAACATACATTTAGTGGTCATCATAGGATATAAGTGATTGTTTCTATTCATAAAAGTGATTCATGAGAAAATAGAAATGACTAATTTGAATGTGAAGTAATCATGTGAAAAAATCCTGATTCAACATCAAAATGAAGTCAATTGTTCCGGGCCAATAGCTGAATTTTCCAACAAATTTAATGAAAATATATTGAGAGGTTTGATAGATATGCTGCTGACAAACTAATTGGACAAAAAACAAGCTTGGCAGATGATCTCCAAAGTAATCTCCCAGAAGTCATGTCATCTTGGCACACTCACTGTCACTTTGTTACATTCTGATCTAATTTCTCCATGTACTTATGTTTCAAAAAACTAATTTAGTTTCTTTATTACAGTTTTTGTCATATGAGAGCAGCGCCTGGAATTCTTTCCTATTGGTCATTTGACCTGTGGAACCCAGAGAACACCAATCACACGTCAGGTCGGCTGTTTTGCTGATCACACTTCCTAGTACAGTATCTCTGCCCTTGCCTGTTTAACTGTCCCTAAAAAGGAAATCAGCTAAATTTCACGACCAGCAGCCCCGACAGACAGGAAATAGAGGAAGTTAAACAAGTTGAAAGGTGGCGGAGCATTTCGTGCAGTTGAACCACCAAGTCATCAAAACCTCACTGAGAACCTGAATCCTGAACTGCTGACAGGAACTTTTTTATATATATATCTAAATGTAGTTTAAATAGAGGATAACGTTTTGAAACACTGAACTGAAGGTAGAATTCTCAGAAGTTTGGACCTCCCAAATTCAGAGAACCATTTCAAAGACATCAGTGTCTTCAATGGTATTTACGGCTCTGCAGGACACAAAAGGTTCTCCATAAAGTCTTTAAAGGTTTATAGGGAATGCTATTCGCACAAAATATCTTAACCATCAGTCCTAAATAATCTGCATCAACTCATATCTCAAGTGACGTGGTGGCTCACTCTGGAACCTAATGTTAGATGTGTGGAGTTACCCCGAGTCTGAAGTGAATCTGAAGGTCTCATTGGTCCTCTAAGTCGTCAGTCCATACTGAGCGTAAAACCAGTCTCACATAGTAAAACAGTTCTTTCTTCAAGAGAGTGAAAGCTGTTTCCAAACCATCTGTTGATAAATGTTAGACCCTCCGCAGACATCTCTAACTGATGATCACTGTCCAGCGTTGTTCTGATTATTTGTTTTTGGGGGTTTTATTACAATTTAGTTGTTGATCATTTCTACCAGTTATAACATAATTTTACTCACAAAGGTAACAGCTGGTACAGTATGTGGGAACATGGTGTCACCACTTAAAAATAAAAAGAAACACGAGCAGTCATACTGGAAACAAAAATCAAATTATTGATCTGATACTCAAAATGGACATCCTGGATTGTATTTCATGCATGTTTGCCTCTGGCTTTAATTTAATACAATATGGGACTATTCATTTATGTCTTACACTGCACTTTAGCTACACTCATTTTTATTCTGTTTTCATTCATTTATAAATTTTACTTTTTAAGATTGTATTTTATAAAAAAAAAAGTTTACATTGTCTTGTTTCTTTTCTTTTGCCTTTTATGTCTTATGTTAAGCACTTTGAATTGCTTGAACATGCGTAGTTTTAATGCAGGGCTGTTTTCAGTCTGCTAAAGTTTTAAGGCTTATTAGAAGCCACACGCTGCCCAGTGGTTTATAACACTATGAGACAGGATTTTGCAACTCTGAAAAGTTGTCACAACAGCAATAATTTCATTTTTCATCACAACAATCACAAGGTAAACAGTAGAAGGCTAAACAAGCAAAGCAGATCACTGCACTTCTATAAAGAAATCTCTTGAAACCTAATATGTATTAAAATGCAGAATACACTTACACCACTGGCACATTTTTAAAGTTGTTGTATGACACTTCAGATTTTTGGATTCAATAATACATATTAAAATACTGTAGACATTTGCAGTGACTGTGTTCATTATAGAAACATGAGTGATTTGCATCCTGTCAGGCAGACTGGTTTTCTGGTTTAATTGCTGCATCAGCTGAAACGTGTGCAGACTGCGGTTAGATCCTGCTGATCTTCAAGGATTCAAACCGCAGTCGCTACTCCAAACAGGATTCTTACAGTGCACGTAGAGTTTTCATTTTCACTTTAATTCGGTGGCATTCCCCTTTAACAAGACAACATGGAACGTAAACATTGGCAGGGTCCAACTCTGTCTGGCTTCCCATTTGTCGATGATAATGCACAAAAAACAATAAAATAAAACAAAAAATATAAAAAAATAACACTCAATGATAATACTAAATATGACATTTAAGAGCTATTTTTGGAAATGTGAGGATATTTGTGTTTAGTACAAAATCTGCTTCAAAATGGAAAACATCGGTCTGTCCCAAACATTCTTATATTAATTTATTTTTACTAAAAAGCTTCAATACACAGTCCAATAATACTGCTTAATCAATTACAATGTGCAAAGGAATAAAAGATCAGATTGTGCCGAGCAGCTGTGTGTGTGTGTGTGTGTGTGTGTGTGTGTGTGTGTGTGTGTGTGTGTGAGAACTCACCCAGAGCCAGACTGTAAATGTAAAAAAATAGTTTTTTGGTTTTAAGAGCAACTTAGCATAAATAACATGTAAATCAGACAGCTTTGGAGTTGTTAGGCTAAGGCTAAGCTAGGCTAACACGTCCTGGATTTCTATTTGTCCTGGACACAAAGAGATGAAATCTGGCTCTGGAGGGGACAGATAACAGGAGGATTTACCAGAAATGACAAACCGTTCCTTTAAGGTACTATTGATTAAAATGCAGTGTCTGCAGCGCCCCCTGTTGTGCAACACCCGTCCGTCTGGTCATCGAACAAATCTGTAAATCTGCTCCATGTGAGACACTTCACAAGAAGGTAAAGTTGTACCTGAAACTCCCACTATTTAGGCTTTGTGTGAGGTCACAGATCTGTAATGGCAGTCTGGTATCTGTTGATTCCGTTTCTTTCTGTAGCGGACACCAAACGGTGTTTGAGCAAAGCCACATCCCTTTCAACCATAGTACGACTCAAGGCTCCATTATGCTTCAAACTAAGTGCTTGTTGGATCGTCTGAGACCCCCTCCGAACCCAGTAGACCCCATTTAAACTTCATTCTTTACACAATCACGGTTTCTGTCACTTTTCATGTGGACAACCGAACATGATGACTGCCTTCAAAGAAGAGAGCAAACGTAAATCATTATCCCAGTTTGATTAGATCATTGCATCTCGCACGTCTCCCTGGCGACAGGCTGCCTTTCAGCGTGACCATTCGCAGAAGCTTGGAAAAGCTTTGCTTTCAGACGGGGTCAGACAACACTTTGTACAAACGACTGTTGAAAGCATACTGAGGCTTTTAAACAGCTAGCCAAGCCCCGAATCTGTGTGTATACGGTCATACGACGACTCCTCCCGCCAATCAGCTCCCACCGACCAACAAGGTGATGAACACTCATCGATCTGTACGGCATCCACCAATCAGCCGGTGAGCTCCACAGGAAGCTCCCGGCTGCACAGCGCCTCCCACTGGCGAGCGAGGAGTGAGATCAGCCTCTCTCTGCTGTCCGCTCCAGGGACAAAGACGCACCACTGCACCTCGCCCTCCGCGCCACTGCTGGCTCCGCCCCCTCTGGGCGGGGCCTCCTCCCCTGCTGCGGCAAAGTGGTCCATGGTGAGGTGGCAGAGCAGGTCGGGACCTGGCAGGTCATCGAACACAAGGGTCAGAGCCTGAGGGTACGTCTGGTACCCTAACAGGACCCGGTCGAGGTCCCGGATCCTCCGAGCCTCTCGCAGCTGGTACCGCTCCCTGTAGGAGGACATAGGATGACTACTACCGTACTGTCACATTGTTATTATGAAATGAATTAAATGTGGTGTGTTTTCATTTTTTAAGTTTATTATTAGGCTGATCAGGACATTTTTTTAATGGATTTGTATCAGCTGTGAAGCTCAGTCGATGGTTTTGATTGGAAGTCAGTTTAAACACTGGTACAAGCTCCTCGTAATCGACACAGTGAGTCAGGAAACTGCAGAGCAACACAACCTAACAGCAAGCAGCAGTTCCAGTTAATGATCTCCACACTAAGAGAGTGATGCAGCAGATCTGCTCTGCCTCTGGGCTGATGAAGCTGTCAGCATGTTTTCTCATGTGGGTCTCAGAAGTGCTACGCTTTGTTAAAAATTGAATTTATAATTTCAAATGCTCCGTTTAGTGGGGAAATAAAAATTGACCAATTTAAATCCGGTTCATATTTTCTTACCGTTATAGATCCATAGTGACAAATCTTATATAGCCATCCATATCTGATGATCAGTGACTAAAACAGGTCAGGTGATGGCTGTTTCACTGGTTGGAGAAAACAGTGAGCAAAACCAAGCCTTGTGGACAGGATTAAGAAAGCCAGAATAAGGTCCCAAAAATGGACATAGACGTAGAGGTCGTTATAAACCATCTTACAGAATTAGTAGCTTTTAAATCGACACTTTTTTTGAGCAACAAAAGATTTGCTCCAACCGAATGAAAATGATGTCAACGGGCCAGATACGTTAGTCACCGCTGATTGGTTAAACAATCCCCCTCCCAAACAGAAAACAGCTAACATGAATATGATGTCAGACTGGATAATGAAGTGAAATGAATTGGCTATTAGTTCCGATTATCAGAATAATAACACTAGCATGTTTTATGTATTTTCTTACTCTCATCCTGGGTCTGATTTGATGCTCTTCCTGTCCGTTTTTAGGCTTCAGTGAATATTGACCTTAGCTTGGTATTTTCCCATGTTGCCTATGACTGAAGAACCATCTACGTCACACAGTCCTTCAGTCAGTCAGTGTCTCCTCTTCTTCCTCTTTTCATGCAGCAGACAAGTACACGAGGCGGAACAGTTTTTTTTTTGTTATTTTTTTTAACCCTTGTGTTGTCCTCGGGTCAACTTGACCCGTTTCAAAGTGTTTTAAATCAGAAATATTAGATTTCTTTTTTTGCCCAAAAACAACATGGATGATTCCATACAACATTCTGCAGGTAAAATTAATGATTATTTTCATTAAATTTTTGGGTGTTTTATTTAATCTTATAGCATTTGAATTTTTTTCAAAACAGTATCCGGACTAAACTTCGACATCTACCCATCTGTGATCCACTCAACATCCTCTGATCTTAACTATTAGACAGAATAATTTATAATTTCTGCCTTTTTAACTAAAAACACATGTATAATTTGATTCAAATGAGGTTTGTTGACCATGAATTTCAAGAATAAGTGTAAAACCTATTATTAAACCAGCTCGGGTTTTAAAAAAAAGTGCCAAAAGCTGGAAAAAGTGACAAATAAATCAGAAAAATGACAAAAACATCGGGAAGACAACACAAGAGTGAAGCTTTCCGCCAAATACCCAACTCTGCAGCGTTCAGATTTGTCGGCCCCGCCTCCCGAACCTGAAGCCGTCTATAGCTGTTTCCATCCACACGTTTTTATCCGAATTAAGTGCTATCGAATGAGAAATGTCTTTTGGAAACAGTAAAATTGGATAGGAATTCATGAATATCTTAAAGGAAATACGTTTGGTCTCATCAGATTTTATCTTGATTGATATACAGCTTATGCGATAAACACTGATGGAAACATTATTTTCCAAATAAATAATGAATTGCGCTTAAGTTTTAGGTCATTTTATGGTTACAACCCGCCACAAAACGAAGAAGAAGAAGTTTTAGTTCATTTCCGCCCAGTATTTCTGCTCTGTCTGCACACATGGCGGGTGTTAACAAAGACAGATGGAAGTGGACGGACGAGGAGACGAGAGACTTTTTGAATTTAATGTATCAAAAGTCGTGAAGGAAATGGCCGACAAAGGTTAGGACAAGCCGTGGGACGTCCTGCGGAGTCAATGGAAGGTGTTCAAACAGCAAGACATGTCTCAAAAAGAGTTGTCTCGCAGCGGTGCCGGAGGGACAATAAAAGCCAAGTTGCATCTGCATCGTCATAGCGATGTGTTGATAGCGTCGTTGTTTTCTTATTATAGCTTGATATGTCGCTATCAGCTGGCACATAAGCTCTATTACAACTTGTCCAATATTGATCATGTGTTGGTAGACGGCGCGATCCATTTTCTCTAGAAACACTTTGTTCACAAACGTTTGCTTTAATGTTGTGCGATTCAGTGCGAAAATGAATGGAAACACCTTAAAATGTCTAAAATCAATTTGATGTCATGTGACGTCATCACCACAGGGTTTTATTGGCTTTAAAGCCAATGGATGGAAACACACTTTCACCAGCTTTATTCACATGAGGTTTTTTTTTTACCAAACTTCAGATAATTAGATTGACAAGTGAATGGAAACTTAGCTACTGTAAATAACTCCGCTCCTAAGTGAGTCCCCTGGATAAAGATAGGCAAAAGGTTTTGAAATGTTGTGGTACAGGAAGGGCAGGACTTCCTGTGTGCTCACCTGGAGGGAGGTTCTTTGGCGAAGTCGGGCAGAGGATAGCTGACGTAGTCCTCGTCCAACAGGAACACGTCAGTGCTGGTCAGGATCAAAGTCCTGGGCTGGAGTACAGGAGACGGGCTGGAGCCAGAACCAGAGGAGGAGTGGCCTGAGAGAGTGGAGGCTTGGCTGGGCAGGCTGCTGGGGATCTGGACCTGGAGAAAAGAGTACTAATTATTCTATAAGTGAGTTGAAAATAACGACCCTAAACAGAAGCAAATACCAAGTGCCAGTAAAGTCAGTTACAGGGATGTTTTTGTTTTGCCACTTGAGAGCAATGGAAAAAAGTTGTGAACAAATCACTGACATGATTATTACAATATACATTACACAACATTAGCAGTTATTTGGTGTTACGGCTGCACAATATGAGGAAAATATCTAATTGTGATTATTTTGACTGATATTGCGATATGATTCACAATATTGGAGGGAATGATCGTTTTGTATCATTCTCATTTTCATTGAAAATTATTAACATTGAAAAAAAAATTAAAATGATTAAAGTGTGATTTTTACGAGAATCTTTACCAAACAAAGAATTTTTTGTAGACTTGTAGGCCGGGATGTCTCTGCGGTACCACAATACTTCATTCAGAATGGTTTGAAAAATATTTTGTCTTTGACAAATTTGCACTTTTGCAACTTTGCGCCCTCCTGTGATTTGGACATTGCATTAGTCCATATTGTGATTTCGATACAATTGTGATTAATTGTGCAGCCCTATTTGGGGTCATGTTTGTGTCAAACTAGTGAAGTTAAGTATATTCAAATATTGGCTAATACTCTTTTAGCTCTGGTTTAATTGCTTCTAACTCCTGAAAATGAAGCTATGAGATAGGTGAGAGTGAACCAAAAGTTAAGTTACGGGCTGGAAAATACAAAACATTGAGCTAAAAGACACTATAAAGCTCTGTAAGACTGAGGGGAGTTATAGAGTCAGGTAATGGCAGTCGTGATCCTTTGCCTAAATTAAAATATCAATTACAGACGCTTTAGTCTGGCTCAATGGATGTACATCGAGCCCAGCGAGTCTCCTTCCTCTCCTCCAGATTATACTACCCAGACTACCCACAGACAGGTGGTGTAGCCAGACCGCACTCCATCACTACCACAGCGCTGTGGAGATACTGTAGGTCTGGCAATGAGAGACTACAGACGCTTAAAATGAATATTTCAACATTTTGAGAAATATGCTTATATGCTATGTATTGATAAATACACCTACCAATGTCTCTAAGCTCATCATCATCATCTTGTGTGTTTAATGTCCATACGATAAAGTCTTTTCATGCCACTTTCTACTTCTACGCCACTACATTACAGAGAGAAATATTGTAATTTTTACTCCACTACATTACAAATTTTTGCACACAGATCACTTACATTATAAATTATTAAACTACCCAACAATATATTGGCCTATAAGTACACTTAGCCAATTTTACACTTAGTTGATTGACAGAGCTGTTTTAATCATTTCTAGTTTCTAAAATGTGAGGATGCATAACTTTCTGCATAACTTTTGCTTTTAGTACATATTTATGATAATAGTTACATACTTTTACTTAGGTAACATTTTCAATGCAGGACCTTTCCTTGTAACAGAGTACTTTTACAGTGTGGTATAAGTACTTTTACTCAAGTAAAGGAGCTAAATAATTCTTCCACCGCTGATTGTGCCTGTACAGAGACCAAAACTAAAATCTATCGATCATCGTTTGTATCTGGCAACTTGGCCTTTAGCAGAGAAGCACCGGGCCGGTGAATATACTGTTGCTCGTCTAGAATAGTTCCAGCACGTTAACTCCCCTAAAAACACAAATTACAAAAGGAAGAAGTTACTCACCTGGAAGACCAGCAGGTACAGCAGGACGTTGAAGGAGCGTGAGGGCGTTGACGCTGCGCTGGCCGGAGTCTTCCTCTCTGCCACGATGAAGGTCAGGTCTCCCATCTCCTCCTCACTGGGATAAATAAACTTCACCCTGCTGCTGTGAACCAGCTCGTAGTTCTGCATCTTACCTGCAGGGGGAGACACAATCACATCTGTCACCCTCTTTAGTTTAACAACAGGTCAGCAAGAGATTCAAGTCAGAAAATGTGTTCTAATTTTTCATAGATACAATAAGGGATGTAAGACTAAAATAACATTTGAACAAATCCATATCAAGACAAAAACATCAATAGTTTTCCTTTTTTGAAAAAAAAAAGAGTACATATACTAAATGGATAAATATTCAAGTAGAATGGTCATGTTCTAATTTGTACAAAAGGAGGCCTACAACAGGGCTGAACAACAGTGATTAAAATCTGATTCACATATATTATTTGAGAATATGATACGGTTTTCACTCTAGTCACTATTACAGAGTGAGCCGGTTACATTAAAGGTTCCATTGGATGAGTTTTTTTTTAACATTAATATGAGTTCCCCCAGCCTGCCTATGGTCCCCCAGTGGCTAGAAATGGCGATGGGTGTAGCTGCCTTTGAGAAAATGAAAGCTCAGATGGGCCGATCTGGAATCTTGCTCCTTATGAGTTCATAAGGTAAATGACATACATAGAATAGACATATGGCACATATTAAGAAAAGCTCATTGTGGGATTGGCTCTAGTGGCTGTAATTCTGCAACAAGGCTTAATTTTGGGAAAGAGACTTCAGATACAGTATTAGGGGACCACTAAGGTCTATATAAATGAGACTTCAGATATGGTATTAGGGGACCACTAAGGTCTATATAAAAGAGACTTCAGATACAGTATTAGGGGACCACTAAGGTCTATATAAAAGAGACTTCAGATACAGTATTAGGGGACCACTAAGGTCTATATAAAGAGACTTCAGATACAGTATTAGGGGACCACTAAGGCCTGTATAAAAGCATCCAAAGAGCACCATGTCATGGGACCTTTAAGAGTGTGGCATAATGGGTTTTTTGGGAGTTTTTTCATGTCCGTTAATAGTGCATGTTTTTTCAGACATAATAAGAATCAGTGTGCTCAAGGAGTTTCTAACAACCTGTGTGACATGTTTTGGAGGAAAAGTTTTGCATCTTTTTAGCCGAACATTTGTCACAATAAAAAGCTCAAAGAGATGGAAAAATACTACGTCAGAGAAATTAATTCTGACCCCGATCTAAGACCCTGGAAGGAGAGAGTGCAAGTACTGTACATGACTGATAAAAGCAGCTTGGACAAACATGTGGGAGTTAGGTAATAAAGTGTTTCCCGTTTCACTTTTACAACAGAAAAGAACTTCAAGGATGATGAATACCTAACTCTTGGACAACATGTATCTTGGATTAAATAATGAGAAACAAAACAGAAGAAGAAATGAGAAAAAAACAGGACCAATCCGTTAGACTGAAAAGAAACAGCTGCATCCACAGGTTAAATAGTCCAGTGACCACTGTACTATTGAAAATAGATCACACGCTACAGTGTTTGTAGAGTATTTCATTTTAACTGATTTCAGAATATTTTCATTTAAATGTGAACAATGATAAACAGGACCTGTGAGGTTTTATTCAAAATGTTTCCAAAAATCTTCAGGAAAAAGCTGTTGGTTGCTGTTGGGAGGTGTAGGAAAAAGTTGTCTTTCATCGGGCCCTAAAATATCTGAATATGTTGCTTCTGTAATCTCCTTCCCTCTATCACAGTCATGCTCATTACGGATTTTTATGCAGTCAGGCAACACATATTTTAGGGGAAAGTGTGTTGAATGGATGATTGCTAAAAGGTTGTTCAGATAGGATTTGATGTCAATATTTCTTCTGAGTGTCCCAGCAGGGTTACCGGTGTTTGTGTTGGTGAACTGCGAGTAGAAGTCCTGATCTGATGGCTCTGGAGGAGGAGTCTGCTGCTGCAGACTGAGAGCCGACATGAGCTCCTGAAGGAAGACGCCCGTCCCGTAACTGTCCCGGCTGAGACAGCACACGATGTGATCGGCTGAACGACCTGCAAGCAGACACAGAGAGAGAGAGAGAGAGAGAGAGAGAGAGAGAGAGAGAGAGAGAGAGAGTCCATAGGTAGATGATGAACCATTTTATTTTGGTTAACATATATGAAAAAAACAATTAATTCTCACAGTTCTCCACCGTAGCTAAACAAAAAAGGAATAGGCTGAAGCCAAGGCTTATTTTTGCCTATCCTGTATTCCCCATAGAATCACCCAGCAATCCATCAAAATTAAATTAAACTAAATACATGAGTACAATCCTAGTAATTTTCCATTTTAATCAAATGATTTCATAAAACCTTAATTATTTTAGATCGATGGCAAGAGGGTGACAGGGTAGAATCAGCCTTAAGCAGCAGTTTGATATAAATTTGTAAGAGCTCTGCAAACACTGGGGACAGGGAGTGTGTACATCATCCACTGACCTACGACTCTGAAGTATTGGTCGAACAGTCCCACGTTGACAGAGAGCAGATCAGACAGTCTAATGGCAGACAGCAGCACAGACAGACGTCGGAATCTCCAGAGTCCAATATGTCCAACACTGACAGACAGATAGAGAGATGGAAAGAGATACAAAGAGATTTAACCGGCACACTCATGGTCACTACACACCAGAAAGCATGACATGAACATTTTAGGGGTAAAAAAACCCAATTAGAATTGTAGTTTTGTAAATCAAAGTAAGTGGAAAATATTACACTATATACTTCATTGCATTTGGTGTTGGAGGAAAAATCCAAAAAGATGACAGACAGCTGTGGGTTCAACTGATTTCTTTTTACTTTTAGTACATGGTAGTGTATGTTGTACTAGCAGTACATGTAGTATATGTTATAGTACCAGAGCAGGCATAACAATTGCACATGTCAAGCAGACTCAATCCATTGAGCCAGACTAAAGCAGTAGTAATAATAAGATGTATTAAAAGTACAAGTAGCAGTGAAGACAGGAGAGACAGTAGTAGTAGTAGTTCTCTGTGCATTTGAAAACTGCAGCATGGTTGAGAAATACAATATATCTCTCCAAAAGAAGTACCTCAAAATACACTTGCAGAACTTGAGTAAATTAACTAATATTAGGCAGAGCTGTAGACGCGACTTGGTTCAAAAGAAGTAAACCCAGCTATAGTATTAGGAATGTAGCAGTGGCAGCAGGAGCAGTAGTATTAAAATATTGGTGACTTATATAATTGTAAATGTAATCTTTCCTTACTCTGACTAAACCAGCCATGTCAGTTAAACATACCTGAGTGATGGCCAAGTGTGGAGGCGGAGTCTTCCAACAAGAAGTAGATTGTGTCAGTGGAGAGCAGCAGACAGCAGGTGAGTTCAGACTCTGGAGACTTGTAGAGAACCACAGACAGCCACAAGACCTGTCTCACCTCCTCCACCTCAGACTGACACAAAAAAGTAAACAAGTGGAGTTGGAATTTAAACAAAGACGGCACGAAATGTGTCTTTTCCTGACATAAAAAGTGATGTATGCAGTGGGAGAACGGTCGTTCTTTGAGCTCGGCCACAAAAATCATCACTGGTCAGAAATCTTCTAAACAGAACGGACTCCAGTCATCTGACGTCATTGTTTGAGGTGATGCGTTAAACTCAGTGTTGTACTTTTATAATGTATTTGTAGTATTTAGACATCTACAGGCTTGTGCCTAACAAACATTACAGTGACAATGAAAGGGTGTGTGTGTGTGTGTGTGTGTGTGTGTGTGTGTGTGTGTGTGTGTGTGTGTGTGTGTGTGTCCTACCACTGCTATATATCTGTGGAAGTAGGTCAGCAGCTGCTGTTCTCCAAGCCCAGCCAGAAGTTTCAGCCCTGGGGAGAGACCTGGGGTGAGGTGGGGGGATGGCTGGTTCTCCTCCACCTGGAGGCGGGAGGAGTCCCAGCTGAGAGAGAGAGAGAGAGAGAGAGAGAGAGAGAGAGAGAGAGAGAGAGAGAGAGAGAGTAAGGAGAATATGTAAAAGCATCAACAACAGAAAGAGGTCATCTCTAAGGATTGATAAAGAGTTGTTTAGGATTTATATATATATATATATATATATATATATATATATATATATATATATATATATATATATATATATATATATATTACATATTACCAACTATAATTTATTCAATGTGACAAAACCAATGCCTAGAAAAAGCAGCAGTGTCCCAGGGGCAGTTGTTATACAACCCCCTTATTTTTAGTTTCATAAAACATACTCAATTTCACAAATATGTAGGATATGTGCTCATTCAGGAGCATTTAAAGACACATTGGTGTGAACAAACGTACTTAGAGCTGTCCATTTGAGATTGGATCACTCAGGATGGCTTTTAAAACCAGACAACAACAGGGCCAAAGTGTGGCCTTAATCAAAGTATAAGTGTGATATTAGCATGCAGCTCTAAGTGCAGGGACAACAAGAAGAATTACATGAAGAGAGACTATTCAATGTTGAAGTAAACAGAAGAGCTTCAGAGGTCTACCTGCTGGTGCTGTGTGCTTTCCTTGTACTGGTACAACAGCACTGGTCTGTGGATCTGTGACGGCCTGAGAACACAAACACAACAACAGTTAAAACAAACCAGCAATAACCATCAGCTAAAATAAGCAGGTAGTCGGTCTTCACCTTGCTGTGGACAGGGCCTGCAGGGCTGGGGCAGGGCGATCATCTTCAGCCCCTCCAGAGAGGCTCTCCGCTGGCTCAGCTCCCCCAGGAAGGAGCTCCTGTTCTGGGCCAAAGGGAAGAGCAGCAGCAGCCTCTGACCGCCCAGCAGCAGCTCCACAGTGTGACTCCTCCTGGACACAACATGGTGGTTAACATACAGATAATAATACTTAAAAGCAAAGAAACTAAAGAATAGAGCAAACAATAATGACAACATTAAATGTCTCAATAATCAATTTTGGTGTTTTAATCTGTTTTACAAAGAAATTCATCTTTGTGTGCCACTGGAATAATTTTAATAACTTTTACACTAATGTTTGCCCTCTTAAGAGCATAATGTGCAAAAATAGATGTAGTGTCATTTTATCAATAAGTAAAATGTTATACGTTGATTAAATATATGTGCATGTGTAATGATAAACTCAAAGGTCAGCACTGAATGGAAACTGTAAATGGTATAGCAGAAGACAAATTAACTGTGAAATACATTATGATTCATTTTGATTCAGTTGGCTTATTAAGGATTCAGTTAAATCAGATAACTATCAAAAGCACCTATCAGAATTAATACTGGGAACTTCAATATTTCCTTATTCCATAAGTAAGCAACAATGGTATTAATAAAAAGCTCACTATTTATCAATAAATATACCAAGACTAATTACTTGGCTAGCCCAAACCCTGGCAAACAGAGATAAACATATTGATGCTACTGTCAGTTTTTTAGTCCGGTAAAGTTTCTTGCAGACAAACAAGTACTTTCAAATAGTACAAACTTAAAACAAACAAATATGGAACTTCGTAGTTTGGCAAAAACAGAAAATTACAAACTTTGTAGTTTTTTTCAGATCCTGTTGCAGCAACTAGTCACGTTAGTAAAACTACAACACCCTATCTAGTTAGACCAAAAACAAAACAACAGGCACGCCACACACACGGCGTTTGGCCTCGGGAGTTGGACAAAGAGTAGTAACGTTACGTTTTGAGTGGATGGCGAGCGCCAAAATGGACGCCGATAAGATTCTGGATTAAAATTTTATTTTTTAAAAGTTGCCAAATGTTCCATTGACAAGACCAAAGTGATCTGTGTGTTTGGTTGTTGTGAACTGAGCTATTATCACAGCACGTCCAGTCTGAAATACCACTTGATGGCCAAGCACACAGCTAATGCCAATCCCCCCCAAAAAAAGTATTATTAAAAAAAAAAGATTATTTTTTTTAGAGAGATTATTTGCTCCAAGAGAGAATGTTACGTTTAAAATTTAACGCTACAGTAGGCTATATCCTTATGTTGTTTTGAATAAAAAAACATTTGCACAAAGCAAGCCAATCCACTTTTCCAAGTTGATAAGAGCATTAAAATGAGAAAAAACAATGGGACAAAAAGAAATTAAAGGGACATTTAGAATAGATAAAAATGTATGATATCTTTGCGAGTTAACTACAACATTAATGCGATTAAATAAAAGGAGTAAATCTCATCAGCTTCAGTGAGCCAATTAGCATGCAGCATGCTTCTACCAAGTTCTAATAATGCAACTGATTGGCTGGCTAACGTAACATTACACGTCGTAGAGACGTGCAGGAAAAACTCTACGTTACACACAGAGATGGCTCATATAGTAGGAGCTGAAAAGTGCATAAAATGATTTGTCCCGTAATGTGTAATGCTGTCATTTCATGTTGTTAAATGGATGTTCTAAAAGTGGTATCATTCAGGAACCGGTATCAAAGTTACTATATTGGTATTTGGTATCAAACATTTTTGACCGATACCCAGCCCTACAGTCTATAGAGTTAAACCTCCATTCATCCAATCCCATCCTCTGTACCTGTGGTGGTGTTTAGGGTCGGGACAGGAGGTGTTGCAGGTTCTGTCCCCGACCTGAGAAGCTCTCTCTCTGGGGTGAAGCATCACGGAGCCGAGGGGCACACGGACCAGCCTGCAGCAGGAGGAGGAAGAGGAGGAGTGATGACCGTCAGCCGGCCTCCTCTCTCTTTCTGCCAGCTCTCTGAAATCCATCTTCAGCACCCAGAGGTGTCGGTGGGTGAGAAAGAGGAGAGAGATGAGGCTGGGGTCCTCCCTCTTGGAGAAGATGTCTGACAGGAGTGGGTGGGTGTCCAGGGCAGAGGAGGAGGAGGAGGAGGAGGAAGGAGGAAAGCAGGATAGCCTCCCTGGGCTCCCTGACTCTCCTCCAGCTCCCAGGAGTTGATGAGTGTGCGGGGGAAAAGCTGAGGAGTGTTGGGGGGCTCCGGGTCAGTCTGAGACTTTGCTGCCTGGAGAAACAAATGACAAGGTTTTTGTTTTCTAAAGTGCAGCCATAATGACAGACAGACTACCTGACAATACCTGTGTCCTTTGTGTAAAGCATCTTATACATGTTTCTAAATAATAATACAGCAGAAAGTAAAGCTCTGTTAGACCCAATTACTGACTAAACTGTGTCTAAAATGTCAAAGTACTGAACCGCGCTCCACCCTACTGGGAGAAAGTTATATTTAAAACAGCGTTTGATTTGAACACTTAAGCTACGGAAATACTTGCTAATGTAATCAAAACTGAAAAATGTAACTAAAAAAAGAATATGTCCTTTTCAAATGTCGGGACTTTAAGTGGTTCATGTGCTGCTCTCTGACCTGGATCAGCACTGTCAGCTCGCTCCTGATCTGCCGGAGCTCCTCTGCCTCGAAGAAGATGTACCAGCGGGTCGGCCCGGCTCGGAGACCGAAGGCCAGGCAGGAGTCAGGGAGCTCGGCTTGAGAGGAGAGCTGGAGCTGGGAGTACGGCAGCAGGAGGTCCACCTGCAGGCTGGACAGCACCTCCTCGACAGGTGGCTTCTGCTCCTGGTCTGAGAACCGAAAAACAAGGCTCTTACAATTTCAAAATCATTTCTGCAACTGCAACATCTCTATCACACAGTATGTACTTTACTTTGTATTAGGGCTGCAACATTTTGTCAGTCAATCATTTTTTTTAGATTTACGGATTACTTGTTGGTCTATAAAGTGTACCTTTTCATTGCTTGTTTTGTCCGACCAACAGTCTAAAACCCAAAAATATTCAGTTTACTATCACATAGGGGTGGAAATCTCTGGGCATCTCACGATTCGATTCCAATTCAGATGCCAACGATTCGATTTTATTATTTTTTTTGTAGTCATTCTATGTTTAAGCCTTAAACAGTCTTGTGAAAGTCTCCTCTTACAGTGACCTTCCATGTCAGAGACTCAGTCATGTTTAAAGGTGGACAATTGGCTTCTTGGAACATGAAACATGATGTGGTCAGATGGGATAAAGTAGATTTAAAGCCTTCATGTGTTTTTTTAATAATCGATTATTAACTTATCAGAATCGAGCAATGGATCGTTTTAGAGAGACTCGCGATGCATCTAAGAATCAATTATTTTTCCCACCCTTACTATCACTTAAAGCCAAGAAAGCATCAAGTCCTCATAGTTGAGAAACTGAAACTAGGAAAAAGTTTGGCATTTTTCACAATTATCCGCATATTAAAAGTTATTATACATAGGAGGTATCTGTTGGTAAACACACAGCTTTCAAAGTTAGCCCCGCCTTGCCGGCTTAACAGCCAGAGAGAGCTAGGTGGTGAACGAAGAGAGCTAGCGCTGGACAAAGCAGTGATTCAGAGGAATAAAATGTTATTTCCTGATTTCCTTTTATGATCTGACCGTTAATTAACAACCATGGTGGATTAACGTTGACAGTGAGGCATTGTTTAATGGCTGCTGAGGAGTTTTGTGATAAAAAAAAAAAAAAAGAAAGAGGAGGAAGTAAAAGACTTTGGAAGTACTGTATGATTCAAACACAGTGGAGAAAGAAGTGTCCCTGAACTAATTGTTAGTTATTGCTTGGTTCATATCGCGGCTACATTAGGGAGGCCTCAGATGAACTCAGATTAATTCATTGAATCTACGATGGGTAGCAAAACACAATTCATTCAAACAAAAATAAAAAAAAAAAGCAGAAACGTCTGTATCCAGACAACTGAGGCGGATTGTGTGCTTACCTGTGTCCTGATTGGTCCATGTGAAATCATCTGATAGGTATAGCAGGCCCAACAGCCGGTCCGTCAGCACCAGGCACGCCTCCTTCTGCTCCACCTCCGCCTTCACCTGAAGACAGTAGCACCACAGAACCCTGCTGACCTGCACCTCTTCGTCCTCCTCGTCTTTACACAGCTCCCCCTGGGGGCCCCTGGGCTCCTCTGCAGGAGGAGCAGCCAGCGACGTGGTGGAGGAGGAGGAGCAGACCGTCTCCTCAACAGAGTCATCCAGACCCATCTCGAAATATCCGTCCCTGGAGCTTGGACTGGAATAATGAGCATAAAGCAGTGGATGAATCGAGAATCATGCTTTTGTAGGTATTTTGTCATTAAAGTATTTATACATAGATATTAGGGCTGCACAACAAGAGGAAAATATGCTTTGTTGAATATTGCGTTATAACGGTATTGCTTGCAGTAAATAAACAGATATTAAAGTGTACTCAGTTTTGCACTTCTGCTGCTTTCAGTATTCTGCTGAAATACAAAAAACTGCTTGGTGAATCTGAAACAAATTAAAGGAAATAATGTTCTTTTATTGAACAAATTGAACATTAAATTGAATATAAAAGGCACCACTTAAAAAATGGCATTGTACATGTTAAATTTGGTGCAGTGCAGTTTTCTACTGATATTTTGATATTTGTTTTATTTATTTCACACATCCTCATTGTATATTTAAAACACAATTTCATGAGGTACAATGATCATATACAGGCCGGGCGAAATGCTTTCCTTCAACTAACACAAAAAGTTTGCGATAAGTCCTAGCTGTTCACAATATGGGTATTGCGATAAGACGTAAAAAAAAATAAAAACATATGGACAACCCTAACAGATATTGTGCAAAAATACTAACTTATTGGACACATCCTCATCTCCGAAACTGCTGTAAATCCTAAAAATTACTGTGAATTTATAAACAAGCAGGGACATCTCAGAATCCCAGAAACCCGTGTGACCTTTAGGAAAACCGTTTTTAAAAGATCTCTTGACCCTTATCCTGGGCACCCCCCATTTCTGTGGAAATAACCCTACGTTATCCTGACTTTTCCTTTTATGTAAACACTCGCTGCTCGGGATGTGCGATTAGTCTTATTTTTTAATTAGTTTCTCTAATAAACTTAATCAATCATCCAATCAGATCGCAGACACCAGTGGGAATTTGAACCCAGCGGAAAAGTATCATCAGGAAAATGTACTAAAAGTATTCAAAGTAAAAGTACTCAATGCAGAAACTGGAAACGATCCAAACTGTTCTGTCAACCTGCTGCACCTGTATGACGTTATATTGTTGGGCAGTTTCATTTATAATAAAACATTGTATTTATAAACTACATGTGTTTTCTGTGGAAAAATCCTAATGTGTAAACTAACTAAAGCGGTCAGATGAATGTAGAGGAGTAAAAAGTAGAATATTTCTCTCTGAAATGTAGCGGAGCAGAGGTAGAAAGTGGCACCAAAGGAAAAGACTCAAGTAAAGTACATGTACCTCAAATAAGTACTTGAGTATTGGTAGTATCAGAAATCCCGGAAACCATAAGACACTAATGAAGATGCGTGAATTTCCGAGAGATCTCAGAAACCATGGGGCTTCCCAGAAACCAGTGAGAGAAGGTTGCTGATTGAATTACCTGGGACTTCCCACCTCAGTGCCCTCTACATGGGTCTGAATCTCTCTGGATTCAGACCTCTTCTCTTCCTCCCTCTCCTCCTCCTCCTCTTCTTCTTCCTCCTCCTCCTTTCTCTTCTGCTCCTTCAGGGTGGAGCTGAGAAGCTGGGAGAGCTGGGTAACGAAGTCTTTGTTGAAGGAGGAGAGGGAGAGCAGGTGAGAAGGGAGTAGAGGACTGCAGGCTGCGCTGCAAGAGAAGCAAGTAGTTCCAACTGGTCTGGAGGAAGAAGAGCAGCAGACACAACTGGAGGAAAGAGAGGGAGAGGGATGGAGACCTTTTTATATTCTCGTCATTCAGGTTCATGCACTTCCGTTGTCCCATTAGCTAATTTATTTCCACAAACACCCCTGTCATTATTTAACATCATCATTATCTTTAATGTTCCTAATTGTCATTCTTTTGTTTTACGGTTATATGCCAATAAAGCCTAATTTAAAAATTTAAAAACAGAGCATGCACATACAAAACTACATCTGGCTCCATCTTGATTTCCTGCAATCCTGTTAGCAGCAGAGAAGCCTGAACGACAACACAGTATCACCTATATTAATAAATTGACAGCTGCGGCAGGAGCTTTACTGCAGTACTACTAGTACCTTGTAGTAAAGGCCGTTTTATGCTTCTGCATTGAATCGACGGCGCACCCCCGCTGACCCCTCTGCGTCTACGCCGGACCCTACGCCGTAGCCTGACGTGCACCTCTCGGAAAATGTAGCTACTTGTCGCAGCAATGCACGTTGCTCTTGCCGTGGCTTGGTAGCGCTGCATTCCGTGGCAGTAATTGTAGATGTACAACTATTTGCTGTACATTTTAAAATATTTGCCTGGGCCTTTATTAACCTTAACGGAGAAAGAGCTTTTAAGAAGTATAATCAATCCTCCCGGTTTTCTGATCCTCTCCTGTTTTAATTTGCAAAGCCAACACTTGCTCTTGATAAATTCACTAAAATGTAGCCTACAACAGAATCGTCGCATACTCACCACTCTGCTGCTCTCACTTTAACTTTTTACCACACATACTGTCTCAAAATTTTCCAACACCTCTACTGTCCCTCTTTCTAGCTATTTTCAAGCTATTGTCAATACTCAACATGGTGAAACTTCACACTTCCTGTGCAAGGGTTTCACATTAAAAGCTTGGCTCAAAAAGTTGTTATACTAAAATTAACACGTGGTAAATTATAGTATTTGATACTGACCAGACTGTATTTGTATTTGTAGTAGTAGCAGTAGTAGTAGTAGTAGTAGCAGTAATAGTGCTTGTAGGAGCTCCACAGGGTGTGTGTTCAGACAGACTGGCAGACGGTTGTTGTACCTGCAGACAAACGCAACATTTTAGAGCCCAGCTGAAACAAACAAAATCTAAATAATTGTTCACAATGAATAATTTGACATATTTATATCAAGAGATATTATTATTATTAAAGCTCATTTAGATAGGGACAGATACAAAGACATAGATAAGCTTAAACAGTCATCTGATGTACTGCATGTATCATAGTGTTTTTAGCTGAAGCTAATTTACACTTGTCCCTAGTAGGGCTTTTGGTTAAAAAAAATAAATGTAAATACAGATTAACATTATTAAAAATAAGATAGAGCTGGAATAAAAACAGAATACAGAAAGAGACTTGTTCAATGAAAAACTGTTACACTCCTAATCTAAATGATTAGTTTAATTTGTTGTCACATTTTTTACATAACATCAGATCTCTGAACAGTCAAACTGCCTCTCTACACAGATTCTATTGGTTGCCATTGCAACAGACGCCTCCCCTCCCTGGTGTTTCAGGTGTGTGTCTGACCTGGGCGGGGTCAGCAGACAGGAGGTGTGTGTTGGCGTTAAAGCTTGCGGGGGGAAGTGCAGCGTCTACTGGAGGAACAGTGGGGGGGAGTGCAGCGTCTTCTCTGCTTGTCACATCTGAAACAGGAAACCAAAGAGATCAGTGAGGTGAGGCGCACGCTCTGCAAAGTCTGACTGATGTCCCACTGTTATGGGCTGATCTTTTTGAACTGATTTTATCATTCGGTGCCACAACTTGACATCTTTAAATATGACTATTGCTATGCAGAATCATTTCCCGTGAGGGATGAGTGGATGGCTCCAGCTTCTAAAGTATGAATATCAGAATCAGAATCAGCTTTATTCGCCAGGTATGAAAAACACATACGAGGAATTTGACTTAGGTTGGAGCAAGCCTCGGTATGTGTGTTCTTGACAATTTGCAAAAACGCCAAACTTTCCCTAGTATCAGCTCTTCAAATATGAGAACTTGATGCTTTTCTTTGTTTTTTGTGATAGTAAACGGAATATTTGGACAAAACAAGACATTTGAAGACAAAAACGTGGGTTTGAAAGAAATTGTGATGGCCACATACACTACAAATAAAGGTCTTGAATATTAAAAGAAATGTTAGTTGCGACCCTACATGATGGACTTAAAAATGATCAAACACCATGGCTGCGCTACGCTTCATTTGAAAACATGGTCATGTGTACTCAGTTCTGACAGAATTGTGTTTTCATGCAGTTTGACTGAATCAAAGAAACGAGCATTAATGCCACATAACAGTTGAACCACGTTGTACTCTTAAATAAAATACTGACATGCATTTGGTTCTTACGGTTAGATTTAGACATTCATACAGTAAGCAGCCTGTACCGAGGAGCTTAGTGAGAACTAACAGTGTGTCACACAACCTCCAGCCAAACATTAATGAATATAATCAGTCACTGGTTAGTTATTCTCCGGTTGTGCTCCGCCAGCTGCTTGTACATCCAGCCATCTCAGTCTGTGTGGAAAGTCTAACAGCCCAGAAATAAAATTGAGGTAGTTTAGTCAAACACTGCCGTTTTCATAAAGCTGTTCTAATGTGATGCTTGCTTATACGCCCAAAAATATATACACTCTTAATCCCCTAACAAAACTCTGATTGGCTTAGTTGTTTTTCCATGCAGGGAAACAGCCAATAGGGACAGAACCAACTATTCTAATAATTGGGGGTGTAAATATAATTACAGCTGGCTGAGTTTTATGTGAGAGTTAATGAGGGTGGTGCAACCTTTGTGATGGATGAATGTCAACTTGATAAGTGAACACTTACAGTGGTGTCATTTCATGTTTGTCACACTTAAGAACATCCAGTCCAACACAAGTTAATGTAAAGAAGGTGTTTAATTAAAGTCTCAGGTGTAGTGATAAAACATCTATAACTCCGAGTTGTGCCACACCTCACGATCAGGAGCTGCTTGACACAGTAAGAAGAAGATCCTGCTACACATCATGGAGACCCAACAGGAACAATGTGAGATGTCAAAGGGTGCTAACTTTGGGAATCCAGCGAACCACAGTGAGAGCCATTAACAAATTGGAACAGTAACCTTTTTAGTCATCCAACACTCAAAGAACTTCACTTGCCTCAGTTAAAGCGTTCATGCCTTCTAATGTGCATGCAGAGTTCCTGCTGATCAAAGGAATACAACACATCTTGATGATCCCCACCACAGAAGGAACACTGCATGAAGCAGGACCTGGAAGACTTGCCGTGATAAAAGGAATATGAGCATCCTGCCGAGTTCCTCAAGCTGAAACGAACTTGGAGCAGGACAATGAGGGAATGGCTGAAGAACCAAGCCAAAGTACCTGAATCCTATTGAGATCCTTGGCCTTCATGGTGTAAAATTATTACCACCTCCAGCTGGGAGTTGGTTGCAGTTGTTGAAGAACCAGTTACAATCACTTTTTCAGGTGATGCAAAAATAAACACCTTCATTTACAAATTGATGACTTGTGAGCAAACTTAAGATGCAAAGTTTTTATGTATGTTATAAGGCAGGGGTTTGAACTTAGAACAGCTCAAGCAAGAGGCAACAATTTCCAAAGAGAGAAAAAGGTTTTTGTCTCAGTCTGAGCAGGAAGCAAAGCATCTACAGGAAATATAAAGCTGAGGAGATCTGGTTTTTAACAAGACACTGTATCAGGAGGGACACCCTAAGCTAAAGAGACATGTTACTGACTAACAAACTGGAAGATTATTTGACAGTCAGCTGCTGTTTTTGGAAATCGCCCGATTCATATTCCAGACAAAAAGCAGAGGACCATACTCATCCATCTGGCCGCTGCCTTACAGCAGAAATACATTTTTTTTAAATTGCCGCCCCCCAACCCCTCCATCAGCCCCGCACAGCCTGATGCATACATGATTACCTTGGCTGGGGCAGACAGCCTGCTGGACCGGACAGGAGGAGGAGGTAGAAGAGGAGGAGGAGGAGGAGGTGACAGCAGGAGGAGAGACAGCAGAGGAGTAGCAGGAGGAAGAGGAGGGGGGGGGAGGAGAGGTGAGGAGGTGCAGCAGCAGACAGCCTGGTCTCCTCACTGATCTGACGAGAGGACAGAGAGGAGGAAGCCTTCAGAGAGCAGCATCACCTACATCATTAACCAGATCACATCCTAAAACCTGCAACCAGCAGCAGCAGCACCATCAGCAGCAGAGGAACACTCAGTCAAGGGCTTTAAAGACCTCTCATCAACACTGGCTTTTAGCCTTTTATAAAGAGACAGGCCTGCTCTTTTTATATGGAAGCAAAAAAACTAAGAAAACAAATTGCACCTGTCTAACACCAAACTGTGAAGTTCAAGAGCTAAATCTGTGTGCCCAAAGTTTAAAGGTAACCTTCTTACTCTGATAGGTTTTGTAGTTTAAATCTGTGAATGTGCAGAAATCTGTGAAAAAGCTGCAATCAATATTTAGCTTTCTTGAACATGTTGACAACATTTGTGGTCGGCAGTTTCCTGCAGCACAAAGGTCTGTGTTCAGGAGACAGTATTACACAAGTCAGAATGACATGTGTGGGTGTCCTGTCTTTAGCATGAAGGCACTTTTACAGTGCTGCTCATGAGCATAGGAACCCATGCTTAAGTTGACTAAAAAGAGGAATAAAAAAAAAAAAAAAAAATCTTCTTTTGGAAATTGATCCAATTGAATTAAAATAATGAGTAAATGAATAAATGTTAATCCTTAAAATACAGGGGGAGATTTATTTCCAAAGGCCAAGGTAACTTTATCAGGATGCATAGTATCATGATCCATGAAATAACTGGCCTTTAAAAATAAAAATGTGCCTGCCTCTATGGGAATTTAACATAGGGGGGTGTATACTTATGCCCCCTGTATTTTAAGGAACAACATTTATTTATTTAAAGATACATTATTCATTCACAAACAAAATTGGTGTCCTTAAAGGTTGGATTTTTCCTATTTTTTTAATAAAGGTAATAAAACCAATTTTCTTATTCCTCTTTTTAGTCAACTTAAGCAGGGTTTCCTATACTCATGAGCATCACTGTAGTTTCCAACATTCTGACGGAAAGATGACCAACATGCAGCTTAAAGGTTATTTAGTATGCATGGGAGTTGAAAAACCTTTTAAGATCAAGGCCTAACATGCTCAGTAATGATCCTTCTACATCCGTGTACAGATGCAATTCATGAATAATAAATGAAAGAAATGTGGCCACCTTTTAATTTGTCTTTGTAGCCTGGTTCCAGAGCTCTGAATGGCCACCCACATCTCAGATATGTTCAAATACTGTACATTTGGTTGACAGCTGTTTCCACTATTGGAATAACAACCCAGCCAATCTTTAAACTAAACTTACATAGTCTTTTTTTTCTGAATGTTGCACTCCCAAACAGGAACTTTTCTTGTTTTTTTTGGACACCTTGACCATAAAACTTACAAGTTTACAGTTGGCCAAAAATATCTTCTGATGTTGTCATAGCAAAAAACTAAAACAAAAAAAGGTCCACAAAATATGTTCTACACATTAAGACAAAATGCACAACTGCAGACTTCACAGATCTGTTTATTTTGGTGCATTTTTTGTTGCCAAATAAGATTACAACCTCACACACCTAATCATGCTTACATGCTCATTGTCTGTTTTCGGATTATATCTTAACTCTGCTGCTGATGTGCACACTCTTCAGAATTCAGAGATTTATTAGTTATTATTAGTCACATCTAACTGTGGTGACCTCTGCTTGGTCATCAAGGTCAATCAGGTTAGAGTTATAAAACCACCGCAGAAGGTTTCTGTGTTAATTCATTTGTTTTGAGTTCAAGATAGACTCATGAGAGGCCAAAGGCCAAAGTCTCAGGAGCCAATCAGTGCATAACTTAGATTATTTCCTCAGTTACTAATAATGTTGAAATTTGATGTTCAGTGAAAAGTCAACTGTGTAGTTTAAAGCTATAGTGCGTACATTATGTCTCCCCCAAGAGGAATTCTAAGTAATGACAACAACACAATCGGTGATCGCGCATAACCCTCACCCCTTCTCTACGCAGTTCCTAGTCTCGCTTTGCCAGACCCTCCTCCAAAGCGCTGCGGAGGAGGGCCTACAAAGAGAGACATCCGGCAGAATTTCCGGAGCAATCCCAGAAATGAAACTATACAGTTATAGACTATACAGTTACTAACACAGAGAATTAAAAAAACATGATGGACTCTTCAAGAGAGGTAATTATCTTTTCTATCTAACTATCTGTTTGTCTCCAAAGCTGAATGCTGCTGTTGTTCTTTCTCAGCGGTGACGTAAAACACATCACTCAAGCTTCTTCGTTGTTGCCGGACTACACCATTTTGTAAACATAGCCATACTGAGAAATACACAGAGCTTTTTATGGAGCTGAAAGGCTTAATTAGCTTTGTAGCAACTCATCTGGTGATGGCTTGAATACAACGGACGTTGCGCACTATAGCGTCAAAGCTCTGCAATCTCACAGTCCTAATAGAGATTCAAGAAATACTTTTACATGTGACATATCCATAAAACATTAACTTTCTAAACTCTGACCTAATCCAGCATCTGTAAACTATTTATTCATCTTTCAAGTGCAAACTGTATGTCAATATAACTGACATAAATACTGACACCTTTACCATACAAGCTGGCTTGATACTGCCTCCTGCTGGATGATTCAGCGTGACGGAACGTACCTTCTTGTCGCCGCTGCTCATCCTGTCTTTGACTTCTTTGGCTTTCTGAATGGCTTTCAACACTTCCACTGTGTCCAGCTCCTTCTCGGTCGTCAAGTTACCGTCCAGACAAACCTGAAGACGCAGAGAAACAACTTTCTTTTCCTTTTTTTTTTTAACCCTTGTGTTGTCTTCTCGTTCAAAATTGAAAATCAACACTTTTGATGAGGCTTTTTATTGATGTTTTTAACTTTCTCTTACGTTTTCTTAGTTATTTTTTAGAATTTATGGACAATCAACCTCATTTATAGGAAATTATACCTAATGTTTGAGTTAGAAAAGCAGAAATTAGGAATTATTTAGACTAAAATTAAAGGAATATATGTTGATGGATAATCACAGACTGGAATATGTCAACTTTTAATCAATACTATGTAGAAACCGCTTCAAATGCTATAAAATTGAATAAGACACCTCAAAATGAATTAAAGTTGAGATTTGTACTTGCCAAAGAGCGTTGTGTGGAATCAATCATGTTATTATGGGTAGTTACAACATTGATATAGGAAAACGGGTCAATTTGACCCAAGGACAACATGAGGGTTAAAGTAAACTCAATAATATTAATAGCAATAGCTGACATAGCATAAACAGCGGCAGCAGTAATATTTCAATTACTGAGATCTGAGGAGCAGTTAACCATAGTCCTCAGAAATCCAGCGGAGGTTAGAACGCCAACACAAAGAAAGAGGAAGGTAACGGAAATCCGGCTGAAAAAATGAGTGAATTTCCGACAAAGCAATCCCAGAAGTGGAACGTTGTGGACATGGACTAAAGCAACAGTAACAGTACAGCTAGAAAAAATGCTTTTGGTGCTGTAGGCTGCTGTCAAAGTAATAGTAGTAGTACATTAGTATTAACAGTGTAGTGGTTTTGGTGGTGTACCTCTGCTGCACGGTCTCCAAACTGGGCCAGGACTTTGGTTCTGTAGTCTGGGATGATGCACATGGGGTTATTGGACAGGTTGAGTTTCTCCAGACAGGGCAGAAGGCTGATGTTCCTGATCTCCTCCAACTGAGAACAAACACGCAAGCCACAAAACAAACCCACATAAAAAAAAAAACACTGACTCCCTCATTAGATTTTCCCATGAGCTATGGCTGGGTGTTTTTCCACACTGTGTGTGTTGTAGAGTTGACAGTACATGAGAAAAGAATAAGATGAGGGACACTTGATCCACTTAATAGCAAATTAAATACCTTTTGTGAGTGATTATTTTCATTTCTTTTAATGCAAAAACTAACCAGGACATTTATCTTTTGCACTCTTACAATTGAGTATAAAAAGAAAGATTTGTTGTGTTGATGTGTTCATGTCACTTTGACCGCTGGAGCATCGGGACGTCCACGCTGGGATTACCTGGGCCAGCTGGTTGTGGCTGAGGTCCAGGTTGACCAGAGAGTAGAGCTTGGTGAGGCCGGTCAGTTGGTCCAGCTGGTTGCCAGCCAGGCTCAGGGTTTTGATGTTGCCCAGACGGGTGTGAGCAGCTTCCAGGACCCGCAGACTGTTATAAGACAGATCCACGTGGACCAGATTGTACAGGTGCTGCAAACACAGGACACGCAGTTACCTCAGTGCTACTGTTAATAACAAACTACACATCGGCAGGGCTGTTAGGACCAGCTGTCTGTTGCAGCGGCGGAGGGTAATACCTCTTTCACACCAATGACCTGGGTCCAGAATTATCTGACTCCTGTTCAACCCTTCTTTTGTCAAATCAAACCAAGCCAGTCAACACGGGTTGATCCCTGGTCATGACAATTCAGATATGACCTGGGTCACAAACCCTGGGAGCGATGCATAACAATTAACTCACGTGTTGTAAAGGTATAAGTTTGATCCTATGTACTAACTATGTTGCAACTAGTGTGTTTGTGTTCTTCATTACGCTGAAACACACTGTACCTGGAGGTTTTCTACTGTGGACAGCTGGTTGTGGCTCAGATCCAGAAACTCCACCTTCGGGATCAGTTTCTACGAAAGAGAAATACTCAGATATTAAACAAGAAAACAAATTGATGACCTGACACTGCTTTGTATTTTACAGAAGATAACACATTACTGTATACTCTTACGGAGTTTTAGTTAACTGGGTTCATAACATTTTCCAAATATATTCAGTAAGTTTCACAAATATGATGGACTTAGTAGAATCATTTTTTTTAAACAGCTTTTCCAGGCTTGTAAATTTTATTTTGCTGGCTTTTGCAGATTAGACAGCAGTTGGTTTACGCATTAGTGACATGCCTAATCAAGCTTGCTCAGGATACGTTTGAATCTCAGGTGTCAGGGAAGTGCACAGACATTCTCTACATTTGCACTGATGCAAGTCAATGGAGTCAAGTTCATACATTTTAGGGGACATAAAGATAAAAACATGTTTGAGAGGAGGGGGACTTTAAATTATTTTACGGACTGAAGTTCCAACTTTGTTTAGGTTTGGTGGGCCTGTCTCACCACTGAGCTGTCGATGGTGCTGATGCCGTTGTGGCTCATGTCCAGAGTGGTCAGGTTTCTCCACACGGGGATCACAGCGGTCACGGGACAGCCAGACTCGGCCCCCTCGGCCTCCCACTGTGAGAACTCGCTTGCCTCTGGGACAAGGATTGACTGGAGGATGCCAGAAATAACACACGCATCAGTACACAACATGCAAGACTGGCTAACCACAACAAAGAAGGATCTAATCTAAACCTCACCATCATAGTTTCTGTGGAGTGGTGGATACTTAGAGTTTCCAGACTGGACCTCAGAAACGACAGACCTCCAATCTGCTGGGAGCTGCACTCACTGATCTGAGGACAGAGAGAGAGACAGAAGTTAGTATGGATTTCTTAAAAGTTCATCGGTTTGTTCCCATCAGTACTGTTATAAGCACATACAATAAAATGACATGATTACATAATTAATTGTAGAGGTTACCAAACTGCAAGCTGAACAGGTATACATTTTTGATTTGACATGCTAACCAGCAACATAGGATTCCATTCACTACGCTAAGCTAACTAGCGGTGGCGCTGCCAGTGAACCAGACTAAAACAATGCACGCACTGAGACAAAAAGTGAGTTGGCCCACCTATCTACAGCTAGGCGAGACCGTGATAAGCCCTATTTCAACAAACGGTTGCGTGTTCCTTTAAGGAGACAATAAAGGCTTGTCTTATCTTACTTCTGTACAATAGCTCAGATACATCAAGGCATTGCATTGCAGCTGAGCAGCTTAGCTGGCAACATTTGTGTTATTGTGATGAAATGAATTTGTCTCATCTGTTAATGTCCTTTATGTTGGCAGCCTGCTAGCTCCGGCTAATCATATTTACGACTCTACCCATGCTATTTCCTGCTGTGTTGAGGGCCCATGAAAAAATAGATCTATCGCCGTATCCACATTTAGTCTTGATATTTTATATTTTTATATATTTAGCACTGACCTTTGAGGGAACAAATGGCTGGATAGTCTAAAATGGAGTAATTGATCATATTAGCTGTATTGCACCATCCAATTTGATGTAACCCTGCTGTGTCTAATGAAATGTGCTACTAACTGGTGTGACCAGGCAGTAACCTGGGACCATAGTTTGGTGTAAATGGGTTTACACCGTTGATTCTACATGTGGACAGAGAAGAGCATTTCCAGGAAAGACAGGGACACAGATAGACAGTTACCTCTATCTGCAGCAGTGATTTGAAAACAGACAGGTCGAAGGGAAGACTTCTCTCCTGGATGTTGCTGGTACCTACTGGGCCTCTGGTACCAGACATCTGACCAACAGAGACAGAACCAGTGAGAACATTCACCGCATCTGCCCCTGAATGGGAAGTCAGGACTCAACACTAAACTGTACGATGGGAATTTGAATCAAATAAAGAGGTGTGGGACCTTCAGGTATCGCAGCCTGCAGGTGAAGTCGAGGATGTGTCCCAGGTCGGTCTTGGCGTCCCCGTTACAGCAGGTTGGTTTGGCCAGACGTAGCTGCTGGGAGACGGAGTAGAGCTGCAAAGGCTGCAGAGAAAACACCTCGCCGGCCTGCAGCAACTGCTCACCTACAACACACACACACACGCACAGGTAGGTATGATACTGTGATACTGCGTACTGTACTGTAAGATTTGTATCGGTTTTATCAAGTTATATTTGGTTGTAGAACATCAACTGCAGTTGACCAAGGAGAGCTGAAACTTTAACAATTATTTTGAAGAAAGGGGGATGGATACAGCAGAGAGTCGCACGATTCCTCTGCAACAGATCATAAACTATTAAAACTATTTTAGGGTTCTATGCAACCAAATAAAAACTTTAGGGAAGCGATATATTCAGTTCCAGTTGATTATATGAAACATCTTAGTGCTACATCAAACAACAATTTTTTTTTTCATAATATAATATATGGCAACCCCTTCTTGATTACCTTCCTAGTGATCGTGTTGATCTATTGCAGAAAGGGCACTTTGCCTTTACAAACAAGTCAGAGATTGTTTGGCTTCTTATATTGACATGTCTCTAATGCAGATGATATCGAGGGGGGGGGTGTGTGTGTGTGTGTGTGTGTGTGTGTGTGTGTGTTTTATGATCCCAATGTTGATGTAACATGTGCAATGTACATTGTTTCTCTGTTGTAATTTGGTAAGATCCGAGCTGTCTGGTTATTTGTTTGTTAATGTAAAAATTTATAAAATATTATTGGGGGGAAAAAAGAAGAAGAAAAAAAAGAAAAAAGTGTCTAACATTGAGAGAAATATTAAACTTAACGACTGTTGTTTAACATCATGTCACTGTGAAATCAAAGAGCCAATTTGTATTGTCTCCAATTAATAAAGTAAAAGGATTCAGAGTGACAGAGCATTCTGGATTACTGCACTTTATCTCTTAAATGGTGTTTTATTAACAGTTATAAGTTAGAACTAGAGGGAGAAAGCCTACACAGAGAGGTCAAAGATCAGAAAGGAAGCTAACCTTTATGGAACAACTCCTCAGCCAGAGCTGCTGTGATGCCGTTGATCTCCTGAAAGAGACAAAGTAGTTTGTGAAAAACTGGATTTACCTCAAAATACAGTTAATCAGTTAAGAGTGTAGACTGTGGAGTTAAATAATTGTATCTCTTCACTGCTCAGCAGACAGCTGGTCATAGTTTCAACTCAACTGATGTTCAATGTTGCCTTTCTTTAAAAGGTTTTTTAACTAACTGTTTTGTCAGCGCAACATCCAAGATTAACAAATCAAACCTCTAAACTGGGACTGGCTAAGAATGATCAGGATCATTTTAGCTTTATAACATCATGCTAGCCTGGATTACTTCAACAGTATTTGAAGAAAGCAGAGAGGCAGACCCAGAGCAACACCTGCAGCAGTAATTCAGCAGAGAAACCTGCTCTAAGCAATGTCACACGTGTTTCAGGCTACAACATTTGTTGTCACATACAGCAAACATCTCCTCGCTAGCTGCTAGCTGCCTGTCCCCAGAACACACTGTAAAAACATCTCCTCACTAGCTGCTAACTGCCTGTCCCCAGAACACACTGTAAAATATATCTCCTCACTATCTGCTAGCTGCCTGTTCCTTGAACACACTGTAAAAAACTTCCCACTATCTGCCTGCCCCTGAACACACTGTAAAAAACATCTCACTATCTGCTAGCTGCCTGTCCCCAGAACACATCTCTTCACATCTCTTCACTATTCAAAAATGTCTCGAATTGTTTGGCTTCTGATCTTCTACAGATTGTGAACATGTCTCTTCTTTCAGGAATCTTTCCACAGGCCCTGAAAACTGCAGTAATCAAGCCACTCTTAAAAAAGAACAATCTAGACACGTCACTAATGAGCAACTATAGGCCAATATCAAACCTTCCGTTTTTAAGTAAAATCATTGAAAAGCAGTTTTTCAACAACTCAACCATTTCTTGTCACTAAACAACAGTTTTGATACCTTTCAGTCGGGTTTCCGACCACACCACAGCACTGAGACGGCTCGTAAAGGTATTTAATGACATCCACCTTAACACAGATAATGGCAAAATTTCAGTCTTAGTATTACTTGATCTCAGTGCTGCATTTGACACGGTTGACCACGACATATTACTAGACCGATTGGAAAACTGGGTTGGCCTTTCTGGCTCAGTACTAAACTGGTTTGAATCCTACTTACAGAATAGGGATTACTTTGTGTCAATAGGTAATTATACATCTGAACGTACAAATATGACGTGCGGAGTTCCCCAAGGCTCCATTCTGGGGCCTCTTCTGTTTAACATCTACATGCTTCCACTGGCTCAGATTATGGAAAACAACAAAATAAGTTACCATAGTTATGCGGACGACACACAAATTTACATAACCTTATCGCCAGGGGACTATAGTCCAATACAAAAACTGACTAAGTGTATTGAACAAATTAACGGCTGGATGTGCCAGAACTTTCTGAAATTAAATGAGGGAAAAACTGAGGTAATTGTTTTTGGAGCAAAAGAGGAACGATTAAAAGTCTGCGCTCAGCTTCAAACAACAATGTTAAAAACAACAGACATTGCCAGAAATCTTGGTGTAGTCATGGACTCTAACCTGAACTTTAACAGCCACATTAAGACAATTATAAAGTCAGCCTATTATCACCTTAAGAATATATCAAGGGTTAAAGGACTTATGTGTCAACAGGATTTGGAAAAACTAGTCCATGCTTTCATTTTCAGTAGACTTGACTACTGTAACGGGGTCTTTACAGGTCTCCCTAAAAAATCAATCAGACAGCTGCAGCTGATTCAGAACGCTGCTGCTCGGGTCCTCACTAAGACCAAGAGACTGGATCACATCACTCCAGTCCTCACTAAGACCAAGAGACTGGATCACATCACTCCAGTTCTGAAGTCCTTACACTGGCTTCCTGTGCCCCAAAGAATTGATTTCAAAGTTCTTTTGCTAGTTTATAAATCACTAAACGGTTTAGGGCCAAAATACATTTCTGATCTGCTAGTACACTATGACCCCCCCAGACCTCTCAGGTCATCTGGGACAGGTCTACTGTCTGTTCCTAGAGTCAGAACTAAACAGGGGGAAGCAGCTTTCAGTTTCTATGCTCCTCATATCTGGAACAAACTCCCAGAAACTGCAGGTCTGCTGCTACTCTGTTCTTTAATGCTGAAGACCTTTCTTTTTGATGTTGCCTTCCTTTAAATGATGCTCATTTCTTTACTGTTTATTCTTTTATACTGCACTGTAACTTTTATTCCTGTGTTTTATCTGTTTTTATTTTTGAAATGTTTCTTCTGTTTTTTTTATGGGTTTTATTTTCTTTTAACTGTTTTTATTGTTTTTAACTGATTTTGTGTAAAGCACTTTGAATTGCCCTGTTGCTTAAATGTGCTCTATAAATAAAGCTGCCTTGCCTTGCTTTGCTAGCTGCCTGTCCCCAGAACACACTGTAAAAAACATCTCCTCACTATCTGCTAGCTGCCTGTCCCCTGAACACACTGTAAAAAACATCTCACTATCTGCTAGCTGCCTGTCCCCAGAACACACTGTAAAAAACATCTCCTCACTATCTGCTAGCTGCCTGTCCCCAGAACACACTGTAAAAAACATCTCCTCACTATCTGCTAGCTGCCTGTCCCCTGAACACACTGTAAAAACTATCTCCTCACTATCTGCTAGCTGCCTGTCCTTTGAACACAGTAGGTATGTTTTTGATTCTTGGCGTGTGGTTGTTACCATAGCCAGAAGGCAAATTAGTTTCTAATGAACCTGGAGGCAGCAAAAACAATAAAAAATGCTGGATAAACTATTTACCGGTAAACAAGGCGTTTTTTTCAGGACCCCCATATGTTGCTAGCAATGATGACGCAGTGATTAGTGACGATTCTCTCCGACCAATCAGTAGTCTGCAGGTTGTCACGTCCCTTTTTGGTATCGCCTCAGCTCGCTTGGAATCTTGACTAAAAAAAAAGTACCTATTAGCAGGTACCAGGGAATTTCTTTCGTAATGGAAAACCAAAAAAGGCGAGTAGAGTCGAGGTGAGTAGATACCATGCAGTGGAAAAACGACAGATTCAAACTCTGAAAACTGGGTAAGTGGGCTCTCTGTTTATTTTAATAACATTACCAACTTTGTGTAGCTATGTGTGGCCAGGTTGGTCCAGTGGTAGAGCAGGCGCACATGTACCGAGGTTTATGCCTCGACGCAGAGGTCAAGGGTTCAAATACGATCTGTGACAATTTCCTGCATGTCTTCCCCCTCTCTCCCCTTTCTCACCTAACTGTCCTGTCAAAAATTAAGGCTGGAAAGCCCAAAAAATATTTAAAAAAAAGCTTTGTGTAGCTATATTGTCTGCAATAATGTCAAAACCTGGAGAGTTTCAAACATCAACATGTCATTTATTAATATGTATTTGTGTCAAAATTACATATAAATGTCTTTCCCTATTCTATTTGCTATGCTTGCATGTCGTATAAAAAATAGGAGTTGGTTCCATTTCTAGCAGACTCGCGTTTTCGGCGTGGCTCGATGCGCACATGGGACGTGCATGTCACGCAGGTAGTGTGTAAGCTCTAACCTGTTAACATGGGAGCCGAAATTAAAACGGACGCGCCACGCAGCTGACAAGCGAACGAAACGCATCCAGTGTGTAGCCAGCCTTATATTTTCCTCTTTATGTGATTGAAGTACCAGACGGCTGAGTACTATCAGGTGTCGTAGTGGAAGTCTGAGGCACCTGAACAGGTTATTGTACATGTGCAGCGGTTGTAGGAGCCTCGGGTGTACTCACATAGAGGTGAAAGTGCAGGAAGACTGCGAGTGGAGTCGGGGTGGCTTGTGGGAACTGCAGCAGCAACGTCTGCAGGTAGAGCTCCAGCTCTTTCTGCCGCCGCTCCACCAGACTCTTTGAGTTCTTCCCCAGCATCTTCTTTGGAGGAAGCAGCTGTCGGTCCACCTTCTTCTCCGCCGTCAGCTGAAGGGGAACACAAAGGATAAAACATTACTTTATCAAAAATGCCAAACTTTGCCTGGGTGCAGCTTTGCCGATGTGAAGATTTTGATGCTTTTCTCTGTTTTATACAATTGAAAACGGAATATCTTTGGTATCAGGACCGTTGATCAGATAAAACAAGCCATTTTGAAGACATTAAACTCTAGAACATTGTGATGGACATTTTCACCATTGTATAAACTAATTTGTTTATATAAAAAATGGAAACATTCATTGAAACTAAAACTTATTAATTGCAGACCCAGTCTGGTTGGTTCTCTCTCCATTTCTGGACATAAGAAGTGTAAACACAGTGAGGATTGCTATCAATCAAAGTCAACATTGAGTCAGTAACATTTTTTGATCAAAGTTGTGCAATAATGCACTTGCATGTGGTGCATCTATGACTTAATGCATTATGGTTATTACTGAGTGGGGATGCACAATATATCTGTGGCCATTGCATTAAATAATGTGGAGCCTTTTCTTACAACAGCTGAGGGGTGTGGCTCCTTTATGATTGTGAGTATAGATATAAGTATAATGCCATACAGGTGAGTAAATGAACGTACCAGTTGCATTGCTGCTTGTTATCAAATGCAAAATAAAGAAGAATGTCAATAAAAATGCCCATCCTTATGGTAACTACAAATTGTTTGAAAAGGTTGTGTTGACAGTTGGAAAATATAATAAGAAAAAAGGTTTTCATTGTCCTCTTTACATTTTTCCAATTGCAAGTCAGTTACTGGCCCATCTCTAATAATTATATAGATTTATAATAATTACATATGGTTGCTTTGAACATTCACTCAGTAAGAAAGACTCCACACAGCGCCAGATTGAATTCAAAACCCATTTGTTCTGCTGCTGGTTTACATGGAAGGACTACAAAATATATGTTTGGTGAAAGTGATCCTGCTTATCACAAAGCAGACGAATCACTGCTGACCTACCTTCTCGTGCAGGTCGTGGAAATCACTGTAGCGGTGCTTCACAGTCCATCTGTGGTCTCCAGCCGACACCTCGATGATATAGACCTGAACCAGCACAGCAGGACACTTAGTGATTATTACAACCTGTCTGAATTAAAGAACTGCTTACTGAGCTGCATGGATTCTCCAATAATTAAATGGAGACAGACCAAATACCATAGATGAATCTCCTCCTATATGCAACCACCTGCTAAGGTGAACTAAGTTTCATACTTAGGTCATGTGATCTATGCAGATCCATGTGCTAAAAACTCAAGAACAGTTCCAGGAAGCAGACATTCAGCACTGAACCTTCAAGTTCACCTCATAATTCAACTTTTTTTATTGTAATATGCACAACATTGCAAAGAAGCAGTTGCTGCCAATTTAAATCTTAGATCTAGGGCTTCATTCAACAATGCTTACGCATAATAGGTCTAAAATATTTTAACTCTGTCAATTAGAAAGTCGAAATCTTGACACCTCTCATAATTAATATAAGTCATAATTTTGAATCCCCTAGAAATTATTATACCTGACTGAATCGTTTTTTTTTTCTTTTCCTGAACAAAAGTTGCTTCCATGAAAATGTGTTTAAATATAAGGAAAGAAAAGAAAATTAGACAATATTAATCATTTGTTTTTATTTATATGGTGCTTTATACAAGACTCAAAGCTCTAAAAAAGTAAGGTTTTGACTTGGTGATTTGGACATGGACACATTGGTGCAGTCGCGGTTGTGTTTGGGGAGAGAGTTCCCCAAACTCTATATAGGTTAGTTTATCATCTCAATATTGTGAATGCCATTGTGCCTGCCAATGATGTTGCTGTTCTTTACTATTGTTTTTGACTTAAAAAAATATCTACTAAAAAATAAATGTCAAAAAATAAACAATGGGACGGATAAACACTTATTTTGCAGTCTATGGGTGAACCATTCATCAATGGGGATGAACAATCACGTAAAAGTGCGAGGGTTACAACATATAGACATTAAATATTATATTTTATGAGGAAAAAAAAGCTGCAGTGTGCGGTCATGTCTGTCACCTTTGTGAATACTCTGTGACAGAGCAGTTAGCACGGCAGGCGAGTAATTTTTTTCCCCAGGAGGGCGAAAGCATTTCCCGGTCCCGCCCTCCTCCACCTTCGATTGGCTTACCCTGACATTATTAACCCTAACCCTAACCAATACCACTGCTATTGGTCTAAACCTACAAATCAACAAGAGTAGCCAACGAGTTCTAGCCAATCAGAGGGAGAGTAGGGCGGGTCATGCCCTCGCAATCCTAGGAAGAAAAAAATTGGCTAACGGCAGTTAGCAGTTAGCTTATCAATTGTGTCCTTGTTTTTAGTCCAGTCTTAGGAACATAAAGACCTAACGACTTACCAAAAACGTATAATAACTGAATAGTTTATTTATTGCACTAATGGAGCAATTTCTTCAACATTAACTCCCTGTCAATTTGACAGACCTGAAGCTAAGGGTAGCTATGCGCTAGCTTAGCTAACTGTCGCTAGGCTAGCATCCATGAGAGACACCCGGACGTAGCTTACAGTATAGTTTTCCACCAGCTCCGACCCGACAACACACACTTTCCTCTCCGAAACCTCCTCTCGATACGGGGTGGGCTCCATCTTGAGATCAAGCTGAAGCAAGTGTTATCTGTTATTAAGCAATACAACTCTTAATTAAATCGGCTTTGGAGGATCCCCAGCTTTTCTTCTCAGTTAGCCGCCTCCTGACGCCATGTTTGTTGTGATGCTGAACGAAGCAGCTGACCTCTTTCTCCTTCTTCTTCTTCTTCTTGTTTCCGGCAGGCTAGACCATAGACAGACCCTTAACATTAACGATATTCGATATAAATATATATACAGTCTATGGGGTAATATTTTTTGTTGAATGCTTTATAACACATACGAACATTATATGAGTTAGACAAGGTGGACTACACGTATAATGACGGTCAAATATAAATGAAAACAAAGTAAAAGGACAAACATGCATCGTCGATTTATGTCCGATAATAGAAACATATCTCATCTTTCAAATGATGAGCATTAGGATTTTGTTTATGATAGCAGCTCAATAACAGTGGTGACAGTGGTAGAATAGATACAGTCTGAAGCATGGACTGTATATTTATTAATATTAACGGTCTATGGTCTGAAGTACCAAACTTAATATATCTATGTGTGAGGAGTAGTGTTGTGACTTATTGACCAAATGACCAACAACAAATCCGTTTCAGTAACTGCGAGATTCAAGACACAGACAGGTCTCTTTAAAAAAAAAAAAAAAAAAAAGATAAATATAAGATAATATTTTACCAACATGAGAATCAGCTGAATCAAGGCAGTTGTAGAAGAAGCACCCCAATACGTTATTAAAGTAAAAGCCACAGTTAGTAGAAATACTCAATACAATTTTTTTATAGAGAAATAGTTTGAAATAGTAAAACCAAGCTTTAATGTATATTTGTGTAACTAGCTATATGAACTCTTACATTAAGACGATATCCTCATTAAAGGATATGTTAAGTATGTCAGTAATAGCCACACACCTTTATGTCAATTTACAGTTTTGTATGTTATAATTTTGTTTGATTTATTTACTTGGTCTACTTTTCTTTCTTCTTTTTTTTTACAATTAGTGTATAACTCTTCTATACATTGTCATTTTTATTGTAGTTTTATGTACATTTCACCAATAATCTTAAACTTCATTTTCACAACAAAATGCAATGTTTTTTTTAACTCACATTGTCCTAAAATGTTTACGCATCAGTACAGTACATCTATTCATTTTACAGACATTTTTTTATTTTTATATTTTACATTTTAAGCAACATTAGTTGTAAGAATTCAATTATAGCAAATGAGTTTTCTTCTAATCAACTCATTTGCTATAATCCTTCTGCTTCAAACTGTTCATTTCCATCACAGCCACTTGGGGTCACTAGTGCAGCTGCCAACCTATATGCTACATATGTTGTGTCATTGACCTACATACTGTTTATTAGAAGTGAACTGAATTGTAACAACAGAAACACTTGTGCTCATAGTAGCTTCAGGAAGCAGACTGTATCAGGTCTGATGGTCTCCCTAGGGAGTATTCTTTGTTATGTGCTTTAGGTGACATTGAAGACAAAGTTTGGGTTTTATTGCTTATATATTGATTAAGGGGCTGTACTTTTTTTAAGTAAATGTCCTTTATTTCTGATTAATTCTTCTGGTTGGATTATTATACATAAGACTAACTGTAGGCTGTACTCAGACACAGCAGTGCTTTGAGCTAAATGCTAAGGTCAGCATGCTAACATGCACACAATGACAATGCTAATTATCACCATGTTCACCATCTTAGTTTACCATGTTAGCATCACATTAATATACAGTCTATGGTTAGCATGCTAATAACATTGGCCTATTAGCATTAAACACAAAGTGCAGCTCAGGCTCATATGAACGTCATTAGTTGAGCAGGAATTGGATTATATACCGAAGCACCAAATTAAAAAAGAAGTTTGGCCTGATGATGGCGCAAGATGCAAAGCCAAGGGACCACAAAGAACACGTTAACCACTGTAACCGTAGTTTCAGTGTTTTTATAAGTCCTGTGGGTGGGGTACTCGTATGTGCATGACACAATAACTACCCACTGTTTTTAATATTACAGTAACTTACACTGTCCTCGTTGCCCAGTGCTGCTGGGTGTTGTGTTGTGCTGGGCTCGAGGCCTACGTGCTGTATGTGTTTCTGTTGACAGAGGGGCGGGGAGGAGGAACAGCAGCAGCTGTGGATCAGATTTCAGCTGCTAAAACTGAAGCGGAGGGAACCATCTTACTGCGGGGAGCACCGTCATTCTTATCACCACGACAACACAACGTAAGGCATCTGCAGGCCGACATATAGATTATAACAGTGATACACACAAGGCTGAAGGAAATACTTTATAGACATCTGTCACATTACAATGTTATTTGTCGACAGTATTTAACCCTGCTAACGACACACACCCCTCCTGTTGTTAAACCTGTGAATGGATCCTTCCAGCTCTTTATCCAGGCTCTGAGAGGGAGGCAGAGCCACAGTCCGTGCTGGTCAGAGCTGAGTACACTACACTTGGGGGCCTTAAACTGAGAAAATAATAGCTTTAAGTCAACTAGAGTACGCTTCAAACCCCCTTAAACAGCTCATTTCAGTTCACTAATCAGAGCTGTGAGAAGCTTATTTGACTTTCAGAGAGATTAAGAATAGACATTAGAGAGACAGAGGAGGGCGTGACAGGGAGCCAGCCGAGCAGGCAAGCTGCTGCTGCAAGGGGAGGAAGAGCAGGCGATGCATCAGCCAAAGCCAGAGGTCAAGAAAAAACGCGAAAGAATAGTGAAAAGGTAGACTGATAGAGAGGTGGTCGTTTGTGACCTGAGCCAGAAAAACAGACACCAGCCTCTCTTCGTTGTGTGGGCCACCGAGCAGGGATGTGAAGGAGAGCAGCAGGGAGGAAGGAAGGCGACTGCAAGAAAGACAAGAAAATGCTCTCAGAGATGATGTGCAGAAGGAGCTGTCAGCAGCAGCAGGATGGGAAAGAGGCTCCACAGAGGGACCCTTCCATTCGTAGGAAACACGGCTGGTCCAAGAGCTGCAAGGGGCGCCTGCAGGGCCGGAGGACAGGAAAGGGAGGGTGGCCTAAAGGGCGCAATCACCAGCACCCTCAACGACATCCTCCTCATCATTACCCTCAGCAACAACACTTCCAGAGGCCGGTGATGTCCCTCCGGCCCGTTAACGTCAAAGGAAACAGAGCGAGGGGTATGCGGGCCCCCAAGAACACCAACCAGTTTCTAATGCACGAGAAGTACCAGATGCTGCATATGCGCTCCGACTCAGTGGGGAGCGACAGCAGCAGCTGTTCAGACAGCGACGTGGAGCTCACAGACATGGACTCATACCTGGGCGTCCTGGAGAATGCAAGAGGAGCCCTCTTGGACAGTCCCAACCCACACGGCTCAACAGCGCCACCCAGACAGATTGTGGTACTGCACGATGACAGTCTGCATCTGCAGGATCACAGTCTGCGTTTGCCAGAGGACAGTCTGCGTCTGCAAGAGGACAGCATGCAGTATTTCCCCTCAGAAGACGACCTGCTTCAGAGCCAGAATTTCATGCAGAGGGACTTTGTTGAGTTCTGTGACATCCTGACACCCTGAAGGCAAACGTTTTGTTCCCAGCAGTGTGAACCTCAAACCTCAG
>JABXJD010000248.1:0-17500 GCA_013375575.1 Percina caprodes
CCACATCAATAACATACCAATTTATCTTGATATATGGCCTGATGAAAACACATTTAAAAGGTAATGGGCTAAGTGTATGGTTGATGATTTAAAAAGACTTGAAAGGGAGCATACAAACATGCTTGTATGAGCTTGTGTGCTGGGGGAGCGAATGAAGCGTTTTAGGGAATCAAATAGGATATTTGGGAAACAAACCAAATTGAGTTGAAAGTGATTAAAAGCTGCACCTTTGGTGTTTTTAATACATCTACCCATTGGTCACCTTTATACAGGTTCCCACTGCTGAAGAGTAATTGAAGCAGTGAAGCATGGCTTTTTGCTTCAACTTTAATCTGAAACTGATTTTGAGGAAATTAAATTGGTTGTTTAAATATCAGAATCAAGGATCAATAAAAGTGGTCCATTCAGGGTAATATGGTTAATTTAGCTGTGAGAGCATTGTCAGTTATTAGTACAAGACATCTGTCATAAGATAATTCATTAATGTTGCCATAAGATAAGGAAAATTGTGAATATTATCCTTTTTCAAGCTTAATTTTTCTTAATATTTCTCAGACTCAAACCACTTATTACTTTTAATAAAATGTTTTGCTTCAGACTCAGAGCATCCTACATTTAAAATAAATAATTGAATTCAGTAAATCAAAGATTTTATTTTACGAAATTAATTGGTAGTGATAGGTTTGAGTGTTGGAAATTTTGGGAAAAATACCTTTAAAGCTGAAATCTTGAATATTTTCATTTATATAAATGAATGTTAAGTGTCTATCATTAAAGTGGGTAAATTGGGATTGAGGCTATGGCCCACTGATGAAAGTATGACAAACTGGCTGTCTGGCATCACATCTCCCGAAAAGAAATCCTGTATTAAAATTTTTCTCCTTTTCTCACACAAAATATCAACAATTTTGGTTGATTTAGAATTTCTATTTGAGTAAAAACAATGGAATTGTGCTGAGAGGTTAGCAGTCTGGAGTGTAAAACATTGAATGAATCCCATTCAATTGTCTGGAATATTGTTGTAAATACATACATAATACGTAGGTTTTCAGAATTGTGTGCATAGTTCTATTTTTTTTGTGGTATATCTGTTATACAGGATTTCATCCCGGGCAATGTCATGCCAGACATCCAGTTCGTAATACTGCACATAAATATATATCGCAGTACTACCATCAGTAGACCATAGGCTCAATCATCGTTGTGTTATCTCATACAGTGATAAAAAGTGACTTAACAAACATTTATTTAAATAAAAATCTTCGAGATTACTTCTTTAAACTTGACAGAATTACTATGTTTACTATGTTTACAATTTTCCTTTCGTTTTTGCTGGGAGCAATTCATCTTTTCTATCATAGACGATCTTTGCTGGGTACGCACACAACATCCACGCGTGTACGGTACGACCTTTCAGTGCGGCTGCCTGGGAAGGCTGCGCCTACCGAGTGGACGACAAGGAGCAGAAACACGACGACTTGAAAGTATAAACCCACTGTTAATGGGTTTATTACCACATCAGCCGTTGCTTTCGTTGTTCCTGTTTACCTCGACCGATTGTTTTGGATGGATTATATTATTCACGGCTCACCGAGAAGCCTTACAACGCCCAGTCAGCAGCGGCAGCCATAGCTCCGTCATTGACGCTGGAGGTTAGTGGACTCGTCATCTGCCGACTGCCATTTCACTAGCTAGCTTTAGCCAGCAGCAAGCTAACCGGCTAGGCTAGCGGAGGTTTCCCAGCTAATGGCAGGGAAACTAATTCCTTAGCTAGTTGTGAATTTGCTTGCATGATGCTAAAAAGGTTTCTATAGTAGTGATATTTTGGTATTTTTAAAGATATTTCAAAAAGTTGACTTTAGGTTATATTACATTCATTTAGCATAACGTTAATAGGCTGTATTACTTAGCTAGCTAACGCTAGGCAGTCATGGAGGTCTGTTTTTCTCCAAATGTATATTATTGATTTCGAGTATTGGTTGATATTAATGGTAAATATAGCTAGCCGTTGAGCGTTACATGGACCCTGGATTGACGTGTGATATCTGTCCAGTAGCGAGCTGTGTTGCTGCTGACTGTTGTTACATAATATTGAGCTAATCGACTGTCTGGTCGTGCTCATGCTAATGTTAGCTCTGTCATATAAGTTAAATAGTTAAATCCCTTGCAAAGCATAACGCCTATCATGTGTTTGTTATGACCGGAGACTTGTGTCTGTGATCTGACAGATGATCGTGTTCTGCTTGTTGTGTTTTTCCAGTCAGTTGTTGCACCAAATGGGTGAATTGTAACCAGACACCTAACGTGACATGCTCGGTCTCTCTCTCTGTCTGTATGTGTGCTTTAACAGAATACTGTAATCTGCCTCTGCAATGGCGGTCTTCAGTCACCAGGTGCTCCTTGCAGTGACAAGATCAAGGTAAGTAAGTAGCACATGGCTCCATTAACATCCTTTAATCGAGGAAAACAATAACTCCAGCAATGCAAAGCAGACGGTGTCCCACTAATGTTAACGTATGCATAATTCTTCATAAAAGTTTTCTTCACAAGGTTCAATGACAGTAATTGGAAGCTCGTGGGTGCTCTCTGCCGTGTTTGATGAGAGTAAAGCACAGACTCTGTTTACATTGTGGCAGCTACAGTGAACCCTATTCAATTTTTCTCATGACTTTACACACAAGACAACTGCTGTGGTTTCTACTGATGAGGCAAGATCAGAGACTGACAGCTGATAGGACAGCGTTGTCATCACCTTAAATTCTCATGACCGCTGTAATTGTTACACAGTTGTAAGTTGTACATTAGGGTTGGGCAACATGGTGACATATAGCATGGGAAGATATATAATATTTTGTCAACTGTCAGACTTTACTATACCATGCATATTAAAATAGCTATGCTAATCATCACTGGATTAGTAAGGCTACCATTGCATTAACAATATTGAATTTACTGGATTTATACATTAGGTATGTTCCCTATAATGAGCCTTAAACCCATTCCTACCTGGTTATTTTTGTAGTAAATGTTTTTTATAATTGAGTTGACAGAAACTCTACTATCCTTTTTGTTTAATACAATGCATGCAATACAAATTTAGATCTACATACATTTGGGTTCCCTTTTTTTCTAGAGTTTTTGACCTGTAATATTACTGTGGTGCGGTTTTTTTTTTTTAAAGTGCGTCCCTGTTTTGTTTGTATTGTGCATACACACTAGGATGCATTTTACTAGAGACCGACCGATGAAGGATTTTTAAGACCGATACAAATATTTGGTTAATAAAAAATCTGATATGTCGATATATTGGCCGATATATATTTAAAAAAAAATCCAGAAACACGTAACAAAATTTAACCAGATTTCCCTAACAACATTATATATTATTCACTAAAATAATATGATCATTTGTTTTATTGTCACAACAGAGGAACATCAAATTAATTAAAGTGCTAATAAATAAAAATACAAACTTAAGAACTTGAAACTTAAAGGTACTCCAAGCAATGTTGGGTGATGTAACTTCTTGTGGATGTTAGAAGTATTTTAAAACAAAACAAGACTAGCTTTCTCCTCCTCATCCCGTCCTTTCCCCCTCCCTTCTGTGCTTCTGTGCACTAACCCTCCCAACCCCCACCCCCAAATGCTGCTTGTTTGTGTGCTTCGTGGTACAGGTGGACACATTTTGTTTTTGTTGCCGTTTGTAGACCCTGGGCTGTCTAGTGAGATGTTTTTCTGTTTGTGACAACAAATGTAGCCTAAAACACGCGTGCCATTGCTTAGAGCACATTTAAAGTCTATTGAACAAAACACAATAACCACAAAAAAATAATCTGTGTTGCCAACAGTGTAAATTGTAATTTCCCCTTGCGGGACTAATAAAGTATACATTATTATTATTATTATTATTATTATTATTATTATTATTATTAGTGTAGAGTGCCCTCATTCACCAGAATCATTTATTTGTCATTATAAATGATTCTGATGAATGAATATTTGAAAAAGACTATATATACAATACACGCCAAAAGTTTGGACACACCTTCTCATTCAATGCGTTTTCTTTATTTTCATGACTATTTACATTGTAGATTATCACTGAAGGCATCAAAACTATGAATGAACACATATGGAATTATTTACTTAACAAAAAAGTGTGAAATAACTCAAAACATCTTATATTCTAGTTTCTTCAAAGTAGCCACCCTTTGCTCTGATTACTGCTTTGCACACTCTTGGCATTCTCTTGATGAGCTTCAAGAGGGAGCCACCTGAAATGGTTTCCCAACAGTCTTGAAGGAGTTTCCAGAGATGCTCAGTACTTGTTGGCACTTTTGCCATCACTCTGCGGTCCAGCTCTCCCCAAACCATCTTGATTGGGTTCAGGTCCGGAGACTGTGGAGCCGCAGCACTCATCACTCTCTTTCTTGGTCAAATAGCCCTTACACAGCCTGGAGGTGTGTGTGGGGTCATTGTCCTGTTAAAAAACTTGTTAACTTGCAATTTCTGAGGCTGGTGACTCAGATGAACTTATCCTCAGCAACAGAGGTGACTCTTGGTCTTCTTTTCCTGGGGCGGTTCTCATGTGAGCCAGTTTTGTTGTTGCGCTTGATGTTTTTTGTGAATGCACTTGGGGACACATTCAAAGTTTTTGCGGACTGACTGACCTTCATTTCTTAAAGTAATGATGGCCACTTGTTTCTCTTTACTTAGCTGATTGGTTCTTGCCATAATATGAATTCTAACAGCTGTCCAATTGGGCTGTCAGCTGTGTATCAGCCTGACTGCACAACACAACTGATGGTCCAAACTCCACTAATAAGGCAAGAAATTCCACTAATTAACCCTGACAAGGCCCACCTGACTACCTCATGAAGCTCATTGAGAGAACACCAAGGGTTTGCAGCACTATCAAAAAAGCAAAGGGTGGCTACTTTGAAGAAACTAGAATATAAGACGTTTTCAGTTATTTCACACTTTTAAGTACATAATTACATAATTCCAATACACAAGTACATAATTCCATGTGTTTATTCATAGTTTTGATGCCTTCAGTGATAATCTTCATGAAATTAATCTTCATGAAAATAAAGGAAACACATTGAATGAGGTGTGTGTGTGTGTGTGTGTGTGTGTGTGTGTGTGTGTGTGTGTGTGTGTGTGTGTGTGTGTGTGTGTGTGTGTGTGTGTGTGTGTGTGTGTGTGTGTGTGTGTGTGTGTGTGTGTGTGTGTGTGTGTGTGTGTGTGTGTGTGTGTGTGTGTGTGTGTGTGTGTGTGTGTGTGTGTGTGTGTGTGTGTGTGTGTGTGTGTGTCATTATAAATGTTGATACCAATAGTTCGGGAAATGCCTAATATAGTCCAATTAAAATCGGCCCGCCAATATATCGGTCGGGCTCTACATTTTACACTGTTCTACAGGTGCTAGTAAAGCTCCGAGAAACATAGCAATGCATCAGCAAAGGCAGGGAAGAAGAAGGCTAAAAGCTATTCAACATGGATGTAAACAATTCAGGATTTAAAAGCCTATAGAGGTTTCAAATATTTCTTTAAAAATTGAAGTACAATTGAAATGTTTAATAGACCTTAATATTGTTGATACACCAATCAGTTTACTTATGAGTTCATCAAATACATGTTTGAGCACTATCAAATACTTCTTCACTTTTTTAAGGACATTTCCCTGCATATTATTATTTTACTAACCATTATTTCTTGTTGCTGTCAACAGGGGCTCATACTTATTATCCAAGAGGCACAGCTGCTCCTCTCTGTCTTCCAAAGCCTATCTCCACATAGACCCTTCTCGCCAGGTCTCATCCTTCACACTCAGGCACTCCCGCTACGGCTCCCCCCACGGTTACCGAGACCCCGCCCTTGGCAGTGGCCACAACTCCGCCCTGCTCGCCCGCTCTCTACACAGCTCAGGTTTTTGGCTCCAAGAAATAAAGCAGGAGGACGCTAAAACTTCACCAGATGCTGCCCAGGATGCTTCTCCAGGAGCTAGAAAGGACTCTGTGGCCACTGCACCCCAGTCCCCACCTCCATCAGTTCCTACTCCGCCACCCTCCGCCACGACAACGGCCACCCCTCTGGTGAAGGAGAGGGCAGTCGTGAAAAAGGCTCTGTATCAGAGGATTGTGGATGAGTTGAAGCATTACTACAATGGCTTCCGGTTACTCGGCATTGATATCAAGATTGCAGGCAGGATGGTGTGGAGGCTGCTGCACGGACAACTGCTCACACGCAGGGAGAGGAGAAGGGTAACAGAAGCTTTATTTAGTCTGTCAAATGTAACAATATTGTGAACTCCTGCAATGTCAGGCACAGGGATCTAAATAATTTACTGTAAGTACGTTTTTGTGTCATGCATACATATAGTTTCACAGCCCACACAGACTTGGTTTTCATAACTAGAAGAGCTCATCAGAATTGGATACTTTACTAAACCATGTAGCTGTTAAAGGGATACTTTAAGATTTTTAAACCAGCTCTGTGTCATCTTTGTCTGGTCAGTGTGTGTATAGATGAACATTGTTTGACTTCTCTCCATGGAGCTCCCAGCGGACCTCTGTGATGCATTTTGCATCGTCAGGTGGATCTCAGCAGACCTCTGCAGGGAGCTCCATGCACTGGCACCACAAAGGGAAGCCAAACACAGTTCATCTAAACACACTGCACACATTGAGCCACAGAGCTGGGTTTAAATCAGCAGACTATCTCTTTAAATTATATTGAGCCTGAAATGGGCTTTGCATTTAATCTCGTCTTTTCTCTTCAATGAAACCATGAAACCTACCTGTGTGTAATAGTGATGTACCTGAAAATTAACTAGCATTGTTAAACATTTTGATATCTTAGGGTTTTGTACTATTGATTTGAGGGAAAAAAACAATATGCAATATGTAGCCTCTTGGATGAGATATTTAGATACCAAACAGAACATCTTCCCATACTTTTGTCCAAAATTCATTTGAAATCTTCTACTCTAGAAGTAATCATCCTGGTTTCTCTGTCACTCTTCCTCTGGGTTGTTATCATCATTAAATGTGTGAGACTATGGCTTATTTGAATAACATAACAACTTTTTATTTTAATTTTTTTAATTTTTTTTTAAATAGGGTGCTTTCGAATTTAGTTAATTATCAAATTGAAGCTATGACTAAGATATGTACTGAGGGGGACACGTAACAGTTAAAAATAAACTTGTCAGTGCTCTTTGTTGGACAAACTATACTGTATAATAGACAGTTTTCAGAATTCTTACTTTTTGCATTACTTTTTGGTCAACCTACGCACAATAACTCATTGGGTCTGGGATCAGCTAATAACAGATTATTTAGTCAAAGTGATGGCTGTTTTTGTTTACTATTATGCAACCATGATATGGCCAGCTGTGCTGAGGCCTGTACTACAAAGCAAGATTCGGCGTAACGAGGTAACTTCAGGTTCAACCCAGGGTTTTCTGTATAACGCAGGTGGATCACTTGTTACCGGGTTCAATCGCAGTGGTAATGCTGAACACCTAACCTGGTTGGGAGCCGGTTATGTTGGAGATCAGAGATCAACCAGTGTAAAAGCACCGCCTACTGACCAATCAATACTCGGTTCGTTTGATAATGGCTTCACCGTTCTTAGAAGATCTGGTGGAGCTATAGACTAAATTGGTGGAGCTCGGGGAAAAAAAGAAGAAAGATCATATGTTGATATTTATATAGAATTATAGTTTGCTCTTATTTAAAATTTGCAGCTCTGGTATGCTATTGGTCATGCTGTGCAAACACCGCCTCTTTTATGTGAACCCGCGCGTCTCTAGATTGGAAAACCCTGGGTTGATTGAACTAGTTGTTAACCACCGTCATGACACAGCTAATGCGGGACCACGGTTTTTAGGGTTAGTGAAGCCGGGTAACATCTTGATTCGTAGTACAGGCCTCTGGTCTTGGTTGTGTTCACAAAACCAAAACATTTTTAAAATTGTGAGTAAGCTCTGGAATTGGCTCTGCTGAGAGTGTCCTTCACTTGATTATGAGCTCTTACCTGAAAATCTATGCACATTTTAGATAATCTTCATGGAGAGAAGACACTGCTAGATCATTGAAAAAGGACATACTGTTACTGGATGTCTTGCTAACTGATTGGTGTAAAATATGTATACCCTCCGTAAACCAAGTTGTGCACATGCCATGGTCAAACTATATTTAGGCTATTTTAGAAGAGGATTGGCAGAGCCTCCGTACACATGTAATAGAGCTTACATGCAAACACACCTCCAAAGACAGCTGTGCCACAGCATGAATACTGGTTCATTTTACATACATATTTTCTCACATTAACATTGTTTTTCTTTTTGTTTACAGCTGTTGAGGACTTGCGCTGACCTGTTTCGTCTGGTGCCCTTCACAGTGTTTATCATTGTTCCTTTCATGGAGTTTCTTCTTCCTGTCTTCCTAAAACTCTTCCCAGACATGTTGCCCTCCACCTTTGAGACAGAAACCAAAAAGGCATGTACACACACATACACACTAAATTACATCTTTACTTACTTCAGCATGAAATACACATGCTCTCCAAACCTTCAAAATGCTTAGTAGCCCTATTGTTATAATAAAATGGTTATTGCTCCTGTAATTATAGTGATAGGACAGTCCTTTCGTTAACTTCTAATCTCCTTTTTAAAAGAAAAGCCGCAAGTTTCTGTATTTCGACCGGTATACTCTGATGTTTCCTGGTTGTTTTGGAGCTCTCATGCTCCTGCACAGCACAGACGTGTCCAGCCTCTGAAAATGTGACTGAATAAATGTATAATGTACAGTATGATATATTCAAATCTATCATCTCAATATGTTGATGTAAATACAATATTATTATTTTTGTAATACTTAAACAGGCCCTAAAGTATTCCGGCACCATGCCGGATCTCTGGCGTGCAGCCGTGAGGAAAAATAAAATAAAGTCAATTGATTTCACCTACCAATCATATGAGAAGAACGCAACTCTAATGCAGAGCTTAAAGTACTCGGGCCTGGTGCCGGATTTCTGGGGAAGGACTATTTTAGAAAATAATTTAAAAGTCCACATGGGATTTGTTTTTGATGCACTAGGTTTAACCAATCATTGAACTTCCACCTACCAATGAAACGAGTTCAGCAAATCAGATGCAAAGTAGGGCGGGTCCTTGCCGAAAAGTGAGAGTACGGTAGTTGAAAAAGGAGTTAAAAACAAATGGCGCTGGGCATGTGTAGAGGACAAGAGGAAAAGGGTGGAGACAGGAAGCCGTTTAGCACTTGGTACCTCAAACTGAGCACCCAGCTACAGCATATGTTCAAGGAAGATACTCACTGTACGGCAGCAGTGGTAAGAAAGTGCTTGCTAGTCATTAGGTGCTAGTCACAAAGCTTTGTTCAGAGTTTAGACGTCTGGCTATATGAAGAGCTAAACAAAGTTTTTAATAAAGCAACATAATGTCAACATGGACAAATCATGAATGTATTTATTAGCTTTTTTGATGATGACCTGGCCAAAGTACACAACATCTAGAAAGTTGTTTTCACAATGATTCAATGTTATTATTGCAATTTGAAAATCTACATTGACTCTTAATTTAATATATGGTTGGAAGTAAAAATGTATCCAAAACTTTTTACTTCTTAAAAATGATGACTTTTATTATTGTGTAATGAAAGAGGACTTTAACTGTTTTGCCAGTCAAATTAACTTTAATAAGAGCATATATTTTATTGTGACTGTCCATGTTATCAACAGTGGACAAAAATGCAAAATTAATCAACACTTACAGGTTTTATATTTAGCGATTTCTAATATTAAGAAAAATATCACTTTCATTAATCAACACAGTATAGTAGAGTGGCTCTACAAGTTCATTGTACTTAAATGCAATGACAATAAAGGCATATATATATATATATATATATATATATATATATATAAACCTTTGCCCCCTTACTCTTTTTAATGCAGGAGGAGAAGCAGAAGAAAGGTCTGGCAGCGAAGTTGGAGCTGGCCAAGTTTCTCCAAGAGACAATCGCTGAGATGGCTCGAAGGAATAAAGCAAAAGCTCAAACAGAAGATGAGACACAGCGCTTCTCTACATATGTACAGAAGGTAAATCACAGCAAAGATAACACTTAACACCTAGTGTATCATGCCAGCCAATGCACACATTTTATACAGCGTATGTTAATTGTCCTTGATTCAAATGTTCAAATCCAATGTTTTAATGCTGAACTGTTTCTTCTGTACTGGTATTAAGGTTAGACTGTTGCTGTTAAGTGTTTAAAAAAAGTGATTTGATTAATGCATTTCATGAGTGCAGTCCTATATTCAAATAAAGTTTATAGATTATCTTATAAAAATGCTGGCACAGCTGTTGTGGACGTTTGCTCAGCCTGGTTTGAGGTGCTTTGCATTAGTGACTCTGTGTATCCTCGTCAGGTTCGGGGCACAGGCGAGCAGCCCACCACCAAGGACATTGTTCGGTTTTCGAAGCTGTTTGAGGACGAGCTGACACTGGAGCACCTGGAGCGCCCCCAGCTGGTGGCTCTGTGTAAACTGTTGGAGCTGCAGCCCATCGGCACTAACAACTTGCTGCGTTTTCAGCTGATGATGCAACTCAGAACCATCAAGTCAGACGATGAGGTGAGACAAGCCTCATTTGCACCAAGCAGTTTAATTTGTTACACATAAGAACGCTTTTTATTGCGTTTCCATTGTCAAAAGTTGTGGATGGTACCAATAGATTCGCTCCATCCGTCCTATTTTTTTTCATTACTGCTCTGCATCATCGTAAGGAGGAAAACAGTGAGGCATAAAAAGGTTTTTCAGCTGTTTTCTCAGCACATGGCTGTCCACAGCTCTTACCACCTGGTAACAAGCCACACCTACATTTAGTACTGTCTGCAGTGGTAGCACAAAATACATCTAGTGTCTAAATACATATGGGTTACCTACAATTCTCAAGGTACTACACCAAAAGCGTTTGATGGAAACACTGCTTTAGAGGACCGGGATGTGGTATTCTGGTCCAAGTACTGGACAAAGTAAAATGGACAAAAGTTATAAAACTGGCAAGTAGGGCTGGGCGATATGGAGAAAACGGGATACGTCACCCTGTGTGTTGTTGTCATTGGTTGTAGTGTTAATATTTAAATTAAACTTAATCTTTTGGATTTGGGTTTGGATTTCAAGGCTAGAAAAAAACTGGAATGGTTCAGATATGGAGTTATTCTCTCTCTCCATGTGCAGCTATCATCTTTTCTCAAACAGTTTTTGACTTCCCTCTCTGTTTCTTCCCAGATGATTGCAGCAGAGGGTGTGGCAGCTATGAGTGTGTCAGAATTACAGGCAGCGTGTCGTAGTCGAGGGATGAGGTCTCTGGGTCTCACCACCGACCAGCTACATCAGCAGATGCAGCAGGTGAGCAACTGAATGTTAACTTTGTAGCTTCCGTTAATGGATAGACAATAAATACTGGTTGATTTCCCCAGATCAACATTCCCTGAAAGAGGAGCTAAAAAATTTTACACAAATTTCACAGATTGCAATTCAAAACAAGTTACAAGTAGATTTAAATTTCTTAAGCATCTATCAAATATACAGTATGTCAGTTTTGTCATTGTTCCCCATATAATAAATGTTCTTCCCCACTAGTGGCTGGACCTGCACCTGAAGGAGAATGTTCCTCCATCGCTGCTGCTGCTCTCCAGAGCCATGTACCTGACTGACCTCAAACCAAAACCTCCAGTCATCCCGCCTGTTCCCAAACTAGAGGTTCCACCTTTACAAGCTACTTAAAATATTAGTGCATATTCACTTGAATGTACAGATTAGAGAACGTTGTACCCGTCTTAACATTCCAGCTGTTAAACTGCTGGTATGCAGGTCACTGATGTTTGGTACTGTTCAGTGTTTGCTCTCCTTATGGAAACTAGCTGTTTCATAACTATTTGATGTTTCCGGTGTCTACCAATTCATTAGTTACCGAGGCTGCAACTAACAATCATTTTCATCTATCAATTAATGGTTTAATATTAAGAAAGATGAACATATGAAAAGCTTGTACAAGTAAAGTAATGGCTTTTTTTCCCTGAAATGATTAATCAATAATCAAAATAGTTGCTGATTTATTTTGTTTGGCTTGACTAATCATTGCTGCTCTATTAGTAACCCTAAACCATTATTAATCCTTATTAAATATCCTTTAGACATGTGTTAGGACAAAAAAAATACTCTGAATCCTATTTTGTGTCTTTTTTTTCCACAAAAAAGTTTATATGACTAGTATAAAACTCTTAAAATAATACCTTTAATTAATTTTCCTCATTTAAACATCCAGAATCAATGAATATATTATTTTTATTTTATTTATTTTTAATAGTTTTAACTTCTAGACGCAATAAGTCTCACACTTTAATACAGCCATTAAACAATAAACTAAGGGGACGTGGGATGTGGCCTTCTAATCAGATGTTTGTTGTTTTTTGCAGAAAGCTACTCCGCCTCCAGTGGAGAATACAGGAACAAACACAACCTTAGTCAGCACTGACATGTTGGCGGACCCTGCTGTCATCATCAAAGATAGACCGGTCAGTGCACTCTTAAAAACACAGCCACACAACACACACCAGCATCAGATATGATGAACTGTATTGATGACAGAGAAAATGAGGTCATTGCTGCAGTTAAGAATAGATTTCTAACAAAACACTAGATGTACTGGAGGGCATGCACAACTGTTTTTCTCATCATAGTTGAGTCCTGGGATATACTTACAAGCTACATATACTATTATAAAACGTAAAAACTTCAATAATGTTGAAGCATTTTTCCAGTTGCCAAAACACTTGCTTAGTTTGCTATTAAACAGAATGAGACAGTGTTCATCTTTGGATATTTACCACAGTTACAAAGAAAATAGTGTATCTCTTATATTTGAAGAATTAGGTTTCTGATATTCCTCTCATGGATTAGGGACCGTTCGGTATTTCTGGAATGGACCACCAGAGAAAACTAGGGGAGGGTCATGTGTTTTTATTCTTTGTTGATGGCAGGGTCATGCAAAGTTTTTTTTTAGTCTAGGGGGAGGTTCACCCAACGTTTGTATTCATGAAAACAGCAACATTTCAAAGTGGCTTGTTTGGTGCATATTTTTCCATGTAGCTCCACGTCGCTTTAATTTGTTGAATGGACTAAATGTTTTATTTTATTCCATGTCAATACTAGTTTACTAGAGGACTAATTAAGTATTTGAAGTAATGCAGGAAGTGTGCATTTAGGTTCCATGCTTAAGTGAGTAAATCTTCTGAAATGGCCACCATAACAGTGGAGTGTGATGTGTAAAATGAGAAAGCAGAGGTTCATTCATGTATGTCATGGTTGAATAAAAACAATGGTTGTCAATACATCTTTGCCAAGCGCAAACCAGAACAGAAAGCATCAATAAATTGTTAGGGAGGGTCATGCCTTTTTTCCCAATCATTTAGGAGGGTCATAGAAAAATATATTACTGGCAAAGGGAGGGTCAAGTCTATCTTGACTAAAGACCCAAAAATTCCTCTGGTAGCCCCTTAAATAAAAAATAAAAAATCCCTTAAGAAAATACCTAGATTCTTAAAGGAATAGTTCAACATTTAGGGATATGCGCTTATTTGCTCTCATGTAAGATGAGAAGATTGATGTTTGAGAGTCGTATCAATGTTTTCCAACTCATCAAGAATCAATCAAGCAATCAAGATTACTTGAGGTTAAATAAATCATTACATACCCATGGGATTATCTAAAAAAAAAAAAATAAATCCCCTGTCACATATCTGAAGATGGACCTTTTTGGAGATCTATGGTTTTCCCAGGACAGCAACTTCAGTTTTTTATAAATGTATAAATAATTGTAACACACAAACATGTGTAGAGTATCAGTTCTACAGAAGAACCATGAAATCCTACAGGACCTTCCATCTTATATTTGTCTTTTTATCTGTTTGTTGTAGGTGGAAGAGATAAGAGACAAGGCTCCTGTGTTGTCGGACAAACCTCTGACGCCTGCTGAAGTCCTTCAGGTGAGCTCCCTTTGTTGCTTGGACCTGTAGAATCCACAGAAATCAGTATGAGATTTGATGCAACACAAGGTTTCATAATCCAGTTAGTTCTCACATGACATGCTAATCTCTCACAGTAGGATACGGCCACTCTTCTAGAAAACCAGCAATTCTGCTAGACTGAAAGTATTTCATTACAGTGGAGAAAGTATAGAGACTGGTTGGAAATGTTTGACTGAGTAACTAACACAGATACAGAAAGCTACTGGCTAAATTGGAACTGTACATCTTAAATTAATCTGTATGAGGTTTAAAAAAAGCTGATAAATATAGACATTTTATGCATGCTTCCGAGTGATTTTCTTTTAAACCATCCAGTCATTTAAAGAGACACTGCATCTTTAATACACTCTTTGCACTTGTTTGTTCTCTGACACTTGGCTTTTCTTTCTTTGTTTTAAGGCTACTGGGGAAGTCTGTTCATATAGCTGCTGTTTAAATGTTAACACCATTCACACATTTCTAAACAAATGTCTCTCATATGCCAAATTTTTAAGCGGTCCAGTTCATGGCCATTGGACATGTATTTTCTTAAGCCTTATTTGGGTCAAAAAAATCTAATTTTAAGAATACTGAAAGAATTTTCATTTAAAATTTCTGTCAAGTAAATTTTATTCTCTGCTGCTCATAGACATGGCGATTTACTTTTTCTTATGAGGGGAAAGTTGAAAACCTATTGCTGTTTCATTTATGGAGCTCAATCATTCAGTCAGTGAGGTCTGTCAGTGTAGTACAGACTCATAGTATTGCAATATTATTTAACTTTTATCGAGGCTTCACTTCAAAATGTCATTATACTGTAGGTCACTGTATTGCACTTACCAGTAGAGCAGGGCAATATGGAGAAAATCCAATATCACAATATTAATGAACAAATACCTCGATGTCAATATGGCAACGAAGTGTTGAAAATGGATGCTTTCACAAAATATTTACACTAAGATTTTTCATTATCAGTGATATAGATATAAGGATTAAGTGGGTAAAGGCAAATAATAAAACAGCTAAAACAATCTGGTAAATTCAGAAAATGACATCACTTTACTGTAATGCAGCCTTAAAACCACGAAAAGACAACCCAAAATCGTATTTATTTTTATTTTATAGTAACAAACACACACACACACACACAAACAAGGGTTCGATATTTTGGGCACCCCAGGTAAAAATTTCTATTTATGTGCATAAAGAAGCCAAGAAAAGATGGAAAAATCTCCAAAAGGCATCAAATGACAGATTAGACATTCGTATAAAAAGTTAGATTTTATTTCCATCATTTACACTTTCAAAATAACAGAAAACAAAAAAATGGCGTTTGCAAACGTTTGGGCACCCTGCAGAGTTAATATCTTGTACTGCCCCCTTTGGCAAGTATCACAGCTTGGAAACGCTTCTTGTAGCCAGCCAAGAGTCTTTCACATCTTGTTTGAGGTATCTTCGCCCATTCTTCCTTACAAAAGTCTTCCAGTTCTTTGAGATTTCTGGGCTGTCTGTCACTGCTCTTTTAAGGTCTATCCATAGATTTTCAATTATGTTGAGGTCAGAAGATTGTGAAGGCCATGGCAAAACCTTCAGTTTACGCCTCTTGATGTAATCCACCGTGGATTTTGAGGTATGTTTAGGATCATTATCCATTTATAGAAGCCATCCTCTCTTTAACTTCAGCTTTTTAACAGATGGCATCAAGTTAGTGTCCAAAATTTGCTGAAATTTCATTGAATCCATTTTTCCTTCTACCTGTGAAATGTTCGTGTGCCACTGGCTGCAATACAACCCCAAAGCATGATTGAACCCCCATGCTTAACAGCTGGACAGAGGTTCTTTTCATTAAATTCTGTGCCCTTTCTTCTCCAAACGTACCTTTGGTCATTCCGCCAAAAAGTTCTACTTTAGCCTCATCGGTCCACAGAACTTGTTTCCACAATGCATCAGGCTTGTCTATATGTTCATTTGCAAACTTCAAACACAGATTTTTGTGGTGAGGACGTAGAAGAAGTTTTCTTCTGATGACTCTATCTCTGTCATCTATAGAACTATACAACAAATTTAGTTCCACTTCATAATTTTGTCCCACTGTTTGTTGATTCTTCACACAAAATTAGTTTTATATCTTTATGTTTGAAGCCTGAAATGTGGCAAAAGGTCGAAAAGTTCAAGGGGGCAGAATACTTTCGCAAGGCACTGTATATTTGCAAGTTCATGTCTAGCTGGTAATCTTTGTCGCCTCCTATTTCCTTCACTTACTCTCTATCCCATGATTTCTGTCACTTAATGGCTGTGAGCTATCAACTAAGGCAAAGGGCTGTAAAAATTCAAAAAAAAAAAAAGGACTTGAATAGAAAACATTAATAGAATTTAATGTCAATGTGATAAAGTGGGTAATGGAAGTTACACTAATCTCTGTGACCTCTTCCGCAGGCTAAAGCAGCAACAGAGGTGTCCCAGAAGAGCAAGATGAGTGCCAATGGTGTGTAAAGTGGAGAAGGAGCCTCTGGACTGAAGGGAGGATGGACTCAGCTCTGCGTCTTCGGGGGTGAGATGGATGACGGGGATGTATGCACTGGTTCATTCAGCATCATGTCTGACATGTTGAGACAACTCCTCTAGGAGTCGTGTTCCCTCCTTGTCCGTCTCTCTTGTTGACCTAATGTCCTGGATGCGGTGTCCAAACCACCCATGGCAGAGCTTGGTCAACTGTGTTTGATGGTGTCTCTTTACAGTCTAGATGGTCTCCTCCTCTTGTACATTTGTAGATATCCTGTATATTTTCTCTCTTACATCGCAGCAGCAGCAGCTTTGTACATTTTGCTATGCAAAAAAAACTCTTGAAAATGTTTTTCTCTCTTGGTAGTTTCAGTTTGTTTTATTTGGAAACCTTTTTCGCTCTTCTTCAGGATATAAGAGAAGTGATCTTTTTTCCAGACATATGTTGCTGAACTTTTTGGCTCAGTAGCTGTCCCACCTTCATCTTTGCTCAGTAAGCTGGACCATACTGATGGGCTGAAGCAGACGGCACATTCTGAACAATAAAAAAAAAATCAAAAGGTTCAGTCAATTTGTCATGATCTCATTTGGTCAGCTGCAGATTTGAACCAGTCCTGACTCTGAACAGGGTGACATTGTGTAGTTGCTTGCTGCTGCAATTAGCAAATAAAGATAGCTATATTATAAGAGAGGTCACTCCTTAAACCCAGAGGTGACTGTTGTAAAGTGCAGTCTGCCGCCACTGGTAAACCACTGAACAGACAATTTGTAAAAACAAAACTAACCAGGAATGTGCAGATTTTATTTGCATAATACAGTGTATGTATTGTATTTTAACACTATGATACCAATATGTCTTCAAACTGAAAAGAGCAAATTGATGTTATCCATTAAGATATATT